>OZ005740.1:268769355-269291730 GCA_963930735.1 Dioctria linearis | reverse complement strand
AAGTCGCTAGGTTTACGTTTATTCTGCAACTCTTTTTAACATAGTTGGGTAACAATTAAAAGCCTTTCATCCGGTATGGATTGTAGTGTACTGGAAGAAATATCGAAAGAAATTAAATCCTTGCAACCTTTCGGAAAATTTAAACATGCTTTATATTATGTATCAAGTTCAGTTCTGTATCTGCAGAGATTCTACAGATTGAAATTGAAAAATGCATTGAATAGTGTGTGATCAAGGGCCTACGAATAGAAATTTATTTAATTTTCTAGTGTAATTATTTAATATTGGAATTTTTATGTAAAATTATAATGTGAAATGAACTTTAGTACAATATGCCATTGAACTTTATAGCTACACTGAACTGTAACGCGAACCGCTGTAAACTAACTATAGTTATTTAAGTCAGCCATCTTGTATTTGAATTACTTCCAAGCTAACTGTGCCACAGTAGTAGTAGTTAGTTACCAGCACTGAATAATCCATTGTATATTACTTGGTAGTTACCATCACTGAATAGTTCTCCGATAATTGTATTTGTAAGTAGTTACCAATACATACATTTAGTCGACATTGTAAATTGATTTTTATGTAATCAGTTTAGTCCGAGTGAAGTCAGATCGCATGGCATTGAATTATTAAAGTTTGTTTAAGTAAGTCGGTCTTTTTATTTTCAATACAAAATTATCCCGCACACTGACTTCTTGCGTGCGTTTTACTATAGCTAACATCACTTTTGTCTTTTAATTTTTTAAGGCAATAAATGTTGCAATTTTATGAAGTGTTTCTATACATTCCAGCTAGGAATCTCTCACGAAAAGTCCTATTTTTTACGAATGAGAAGAAAATATTTGGACCTTATGATGTTCCTCATTTATTTAAAAGCTAAGGAATAATTGAATGAAAGGCAATTTAGTTACTCCCGATGGAATTGCAAGTTGGGAAGTAATTGTATTTTATACAATTAGGAAAGAGACAAGATTACAAGATTTTTGTAGGGGAATTTAATATAGGGTGTTCCTCTTCGGCCTCAGATGCTTGTAACGTTTGTGTGTTATGGCGAAATAAAATAAAAAATTATCAAAATAATTCCAAAAATCAACTGCTAATAATAGAGCTAAGAATTCAGAAGGTCCGTGCTAATGCATTCTATGACCATTTAAGAAAGGTATGTTCTAATAGCAATCTGTGTGTTTTGATTTGCAGCAAGGTCAAGCCAAGGACGCCTATACAAGACGTTTTTTACGCTAGGCAGCTGAGCTTATACAACTTCTGTGTAGTGCCATTGGATTAAAAAGCCCCAGTATTCTACCCATCATGGGATGTATCACAATCTGCAAGAGGAGCTACTGAAGTAGGATCTGGTGTGTATGACAATTTGAAGAGATTAACATTCGAAGCTGACATATCATCTAAAACTGTTCCGCGATGCTTTTATTCTATCTTTTAAATGACTCTCCGCAACACCTTAATGATATTACGTTGTTTTTCCCAGTAAGAGGAGTACCAACCGACCGAGTTTTTATGTATGTATATGTAAGAAGTATGGTTAACTGGGTCTTACATTGCAGCATATAAGTTTAGCTAGAGGAAATGATTGGAATAATATTACGGAATTCCAGGTCAGGATTGACAATATTTCATACACTTTCTCTAGTTTTATAAAAGCTGTTGATGTTGCATTCAAAGCATATCACGTATTACATATATGCTATGCAACAAAAAGTTTCTAAGTTTGGCTGGTTTTGCAAAAAATTATCTATGATATACTTTTAAAGTCAGACAAAGCAACACAAGCGTACTCGGCTTTTGTAACTGATTAAAATTTGTAATTTTAAGCAGATTAAAAATATTTAGAATGATATATTTCAAATGTAGTTCAGTCTTTCCTGATATAAAATTACTTAGCATACATTTCAAATATGAACACAAACTTAATGTCTGTAATGATTATACATGCGCCCAAGAAGGCTGTATATACATGAGTTATAATGTTTTTTATGTTCAAAAGACATATTCTTACAAAACACAAAGAATTAGGAAAAAATATAGGTAAACAAGACCTGCATTATGAAAAGTTAGATATTGAGAAGACCCTTGAAGGAGATGTCCAGTGTGCAGTTCCTCTAGAAAATTTGGAAGACATACTAAACAAACATAGTCTTTTGTTCGTTCTTAAATTACACAATCAATCGAATTCAAGCAGGTATCAAATACAGCAAATCATGGAAGATTTTAAAGATTTTATATCAAATTCCATAGGTATAACCTTAAAAGGGCTTTTGGTAGATGCACCTGGTTTAGCGAAAAATATTCCAGAGAGTGTTCTGACTCCTTTGAAAAAATTAATACAGAGTACAAACCGTTTAAGAGTTTAAAAGATTCCAATTTGTTCTTTGAACTTATATTATAGTTTTGATTAAAATTATAGTAGTTCTTTAAATTTTGATAGTAGTGGTAGTGCGTAAAGGTCAGAAAAATGGACATCAAAAATAATTTTAAAACTTTTCTAGAATTACCAGGAATTTTTGATGGAATTGTTTGTAATATTTTTCTTTAATGAACACAGATAAAATACTTCATAATTTTGTTCAAGGAACGCTCTGGATAGAGAAAATTAAGTCATTTAGAAATAAAATTTTCATTCCGTTATTTTATATATGTAGACGACTTTTAGGTCAATGGGTTCTCATTATTCGAAGCATTCATTGACTGCCATTTATAGTCAACTGCCATGTTTAGCTGCTGAGGATAATTCCTCCCTCAATAATATTCTTCCACCAATGTTTTTCAATTCTTCTGATAAAAAATATAATTCTTATCAAATTTATAACTTGCTTATTCCTGATTTAATTGACATTAAAACAGACGGTATTGTAATCTGTACAGAAAAGGGAAATGTGAAAGTATATCCTGTCTTGGGATAAATTCTGGGGGACAATTTAGGACTAAATTAAGTATTGGGTTCTGTGACCAGTTTTTCAGCTAATTATTATTCCAGATTTTGTAATCTGCAAAAAGTCTAACTATAAAAATTGACGGATTGTACAAAGCTAATTCCACGTGATTTTACCCCAACGATTTAAAAGTAAATGATCCCAAAATTAGCGGGTTAAAGCAAAATTGTATTTTCAATAACATTCCGAGTTTTCATGTTGTCCATACTTTTTCGGTGGACATATTGCATGATGTCTTGGAGGGCGTATGCATTTATGGGATAGGAAAAGCTATACATTATTTTATTGAGATTAAGCAACATTTTGCCTTGCAGTAGCTCAATTATAGGATTCACCACTTTAATTATTGCTTTGAGGAGAAAAACAAACCCCAGATTATTAAAATTGAACACTTACATTCCAAAGCACTTTCCATGTCAGCAGTTGAAATTTTTTGTTTGGTACATAATTTTCCGTTAGCTATGAGGGATCTTATTCCTGAATAAGATGAGTGCTGGGAGTACTTTATCTGTTAAGTATAATTGAAATTATAATGAAGTTTCAAATTTCGTTGAATGAAGTCAACTTACTTGAGAGATTAATTAGTGAACCTCACGAGAAATATATAAATTTATTCAACGATATCTTAAGCAGTGGTTCTTAGCCGAAGGTGCGGGAAGGTATTTTGGGAGTGCGGGAGAAGCCCCACAATATGTATTATTAAATATCATTTATTAAATTTTTTATAATAAAATATTTGAAAACTATAGTAATCCCCAGTCTCACGGTCTTGACCAATGCATAAAAATTCGAAGGAAGAAATTTCAAGTAAATTTCTAAGAAAAAATTATAGCCTTCCCTTCATCGAGTAGAGGAAACAAAGATTTTATATTGCAGCGAGGCAATGCTGGCTTACCCCTTGGTATATTTGCATAAAAATTCTAAAGAAAACATTTTCAGTGAGTTTCTAAGAAAAAATTGAGATCGAGTCATTTTTGATTTTATATTCGGCCAGGCGTAACTAGTTTTTGTTCCACAGCCCAGGCTTTGTAGTATGTATTTAGTTTGTCTATGTAAAATTTTTTATCTGCCCACATACAACTTGTTGGCACCGTCCTCAGCCATCAATATGCACACGAACTCTGAAGAATAAGGTCAATTAAAATTCTAAGAAAAAATGAATTCTTGCCTGAAACTTATTTTGTTGTTAATGTAACTCAGCCTTTTCTGTGTCATCTCATAGGCAGTTTGTCGAAAAACCTCTTGAGACGAACATGTATGCGAATTTAAACATCCGATTATAAACATTACTTACCTATTATATACATTATTAATTGCTCAGTGACTTAAGCCGATACATTGATAATAAAAACGTAAGAATTTTTCTCACAAATTTTAAATAATATTTTGTTGAATTTTTTTTATACGTTATTTCTAAATAATTTAATTGATCATAGTGAACCCTGTTATGTCAAAAAAACGCCAATGGAACAACAAATATGCTGCTTATGGATGCACTTGTACAATAGAAATGGATGGTACGCAACGACCTCAATGCATCTTATTTATTTATTTATTTATTTATTGGAGCATTTCAATAATCTGGATGGTGGTGAAGGTGCGCATAACATGAACAGCTTGAAGTAATTTGATACCAGTGGTACTATCTTAAAATTTTGCGGACCAGCAATTCAAAAGCCCTTGTTAGAAGCGTCTTATCAAAAAAAAAACTCACACGATCGCTGAGGAATTAATAAAACCGCGTGCACTAATAATAGCTAAAATTGTATTTGTTCTGAAGTTGATCGCTAATGCAAGATCTCAGTAAAGATATTTTACTACAAATAATAGAAGGCATACAAGTTAGTCCACTAAAAGTAAGCATACACTTGATGAATAACTGATGTTTATAATTGCAACCAGCTCTTGGTATTTGTGCGATATGTAAAAGAAAAGTAAATGATAGAAAAATTTCTATTTTGTGAGCCACTAGGGCTGACTTCAATCATAGTAAAGACTTTTTTCTAAAATATCAATTACCAATGAATGTGATTGGCTCAATATGCACTGATGGGGCCCGGCAGTGTTAGGCAAAAATTCCGGATTTTTTTCACACATGAAAAGAGAATTACCGCAAGTTACAATAACGCATTGCATGATGCATCGTCATGCACTTGCGTCAAACGTTTTGCCAGAAAGTTTAAAACAACACCTAACTACTGCAATAAATGTAGTTAAATATATCCGTGGACGAGCGCTTAATCATCGCATTTTTCGTGCGATTTTTTTAAGAAATCGGTGCTGTTCATACCGAGCTTCTATATCACACAAAAATACGAAGGCTTTCTAGGGCCGCATGCTTAACAGGGTTTTTGAATTGCGTAAAGCAATTATTCAGTTTCTGACTAGTCAAAACTGTGATTTAGTAAAAGATTTTAAGAGTATGGACGCAATTCTGAGACTAGCCTACTTAGCAGATATATTTAGCCACTTGAATAAATTGAACATATCAATCCAAGGATTTGGTACAAATATAATAATAGCTAGTGAAAAACTGTCTTCGTCGGGTTGAAAATGGGAATTTTGCAAACTTTCTCTTGGTTGATTCAATTGCTGTGGAAATTAAAAAATACAATTATACCTGACATTGCAATACATTTGAAATGATTGAGCGGATCTTTCAATGGATATTTTTCTACTGGAAATCTTACCAAAACCCAGAGATGGATACTTGATCCATTTCTATATAACCTAAATTCGATGAATGATAGTGATTTAAAAGAAAAGACGATCTTATTGAAATGCGAGACAGTAGACATATTCAAATGGAATTCGAGCAACAATTAGAATTACAACAATTCAAGTGTACACAGGTTTGGAATTAACCGGTTTTTAAACCGGAGAAAACCGGTTCAATGAAAAAACCGAAAGAACCGGAGATTGTAAGCAAAAACCGGTTATTTTGTCAGATTTAAGTAAGATCATAAAACAATCTATTCCTATCTCAAGAGCTTCAAACTTGACAAATGCCAAATACTGTGAGGCATGCTGCAGAGTGGAATTGGAATGTGTACGGGGCACGCCTTGGGATAATGAACACATTACACTAGTTCTGCTAAGCGGAAATAAAACAAAGAATTTGTCACTATGAATGCAAAGCAAGGTAAGTTAGGTTTTAGACTGTAATAGAAATGTCTCCACAATAATTTCTATGTTGTATAAGAGATGTCGCTTCTCGCATAAATTGTGACAGACGCTTTTATTTAATGGTACAAATCAAATTGTACCATCATATAAAGTTTACAAACCAATAAAAAATTTTATCCAGTTATTGAAAGTTATTTTATTATAAGTTTTGAAGAAATAACAAGCGAAATACAAGTATAGAGACATCTCCTATACAACACAGAAACTATTTTGGAGACATATGTACTGTACTGCAGTCTATATTAAAAGTCTTAATTTGCTAGCTCTTTGCGATTTAAAACAGATGGCCATGGCAATAGCAGTATGGAGAAAGTTTAAACAGCTAATAGTTTGACATAAGAAAAAAATTTAATGACACCATTACAAAACAAACAAACCGCGCTATTACTTATTTTCATTTAGAGGTTAAAGCGAAAGTTAAAATTGTGGAGCGGAGCAGAGAATTTGAGTTTAAATGTCAGAAATAGATTCAGTTAGTCCGGTGATTCCCCAAAGAATAATTTGTTTTGAGTTTTTCAGCTGTGAAAGTGAATTCCTTTCTTTTGTAAAGTGTTTACATTTTTACGAATTGATTTTTAAAAGGTGAGTAAATTTTTGACGCCATTTAAAGTTTTATCTTAGTGCTCTAGTAGCCTATAAGTATTTTATATGTACATGGTACATATATTACTATTATTTTAGTATGCCGAGGATATCATCCATTGCAAAGGAACATTTTGAATATCTCGATGTTGGTTCTGCAAAATGTAAGCACTGCGAAAAGCAGTTTAAAACTGGTGGCGGAACATCGAATATGTTAGCACATATAAAAAGGGCCCATTTAAGTCTATTATGTGATACTTCAACTTGTGAGGATAATAATCATAATGATAGTCAAAGTCAACCAGTTCCTTCCGTTTCCGTCTCCACTTCAGGAGCACAAACTTTAAGATATAAACAGCACAAGCGGAAGTTTCTTCAAACAAGAAGTACGACAAAAATGACACCAGGAGAATTAGTTTTGATGAGAAGTTAACTCTTTTCATAGCGACAGATTTCCAGCCTTTTAATGTTGTGAATGATGTAGGTTTTCGAAGGTTTGTATGTGAATTGAATCCTCGTTATGTGTTACCTTCAAATAAAAGGATTAGGTATGAGTTGATGCCCGCGCTTTATGAAAAATCGAGGTCTGCTTTAAAAGACATAATTGCAAAACTAAAGCACGTTAGCCTAACAACGGATGTCTGGACAAGCTTAACAATAGAGGCTTTTTTAACAATTACTTGCCATTTTTCATACGACTCAAAGTTAAGATCTAGCGTATTGAGAACCATTTCTCTACCAGATTCGCATACAGCTGAAAATCTTGCTTCACATGTATCAAGTGTAATCAATGAATGGGAATTACATAATAAAATTACAGCGGTGGTTACAGACAACGCGTCTGTAATGATAAAGATGTGTGACATATTAAAAGTTCGACACATGCCCTGTTTTGCGCACACTCACAACCTTTTGGTGGATGATTGTTTCAAAAACCATGAAGCATTAAAAATTTTAGTGAACAAATGTAAGACGATAGTAACCCACTTTCGTAAGTCAACCCTGGCAACGAACCTCCTGTTAAAAGAACAAAGTCAAGCAAATCCGAATCGGGTTCCACTAAAGTTGAAACAAGATGTAGCTACGAGATGGAACAGCACATTTTACATGTTGCAACGTATTCTTGACTTAGCTGATTGCTTGACTCTTGCTTTATGTAAGCTGGCGAATGCACTTGCCCAATTGAATGCTATGGAGAAACTTCAAATAACAGATGTGGTAAACGTTTTGTCAATTTTTGAAGAAAGTACGAAAATGGTAAGTGGTGAAGACTACTGTACTTGTTGCCTTATAATTCCTGTAATTTGCGGTTTATTTGATAATTTGAAAAAAATCGAGAAAGACATTACGACTTATTTAGGCAGAAAATTATGTACAAATGCCCGTAAATATATGTCTGAACGATTATTATCATATGAAAACAGAACTGTTGCTAAAATTGCTACATTTCTAGATCCTAGATTCAAGGGTTCAGGTTTTAGGCAGGAATCGAACACACAATCAGCAAAAACTACATTACAATCAGAAATTGCAAGTATTATAAATGATTCTTACATCGCAGACACTCATAAAGACTTATCACAGACACGGTCCAAAAACTCTGACTGTGGTGAACCTGAATCACAATCTAAAAAGAAAACAATTTTCGATTTCTTGAAGTCACGCAGGGAAGTTGCAATACATAGTTCCATTAAGGCACTACAGTGAAATTCCAATTATTAATATCGATCCTGACGTTGAGACCAGTTTCAACGTTCTGGAATTTTGGCAAAGGCACGGTCACTTAAAACCGATGGATGAAATTGCTGAAAAATACATATGTGTTCCCGCGACATCAGTTCCATCTGAGAGGGTTTTTTCTGCAGCTGGATACATAATAACCGACAGACGCACTCGTCTAAAAAAATGATGCAATTGAAATGCTGATCTTTCTAAACCGGAATTAGTGGTTAATAACTTAAAATATATATTATGTAAGTGAGTAAGTACATAGGTTTTGAACACTGAATAAATCTCAATTGGATTTAGATGTTATTTTTTTCCCGATAATTTGATAAATAATCGTTTACGAGCCCTGATAATATATATAAATAAATATTTCTATGTAAGTATGAGTTTTAATTTTGGCTTTACAAAACCAAATTTTAATACAATAACCTTGCTAAGAAAATGAAAGTAAGACTTCGTATATAAAACTTTCTCTGTATTAGACAGCGTCTAACGTCTACGTAAGTGCGTGCAAAAAACCGACTAAAAACCGTTTTTCTCCGGGTTTTCCAAAAAAACACCGGTTTCAGACCGGTTTTTAAATTATCGGTTTTTTCCAAACACTAGAACATTATCCACAGTTGGCGAATGAAGCATTGCAGTCACTTCTACCATTTGCCACCACCAACCTTTGTGAAATGGAAAGAGCCAACTTAAGTTTTCTTTTAGGATTGCGAGTAACAAAGGCATATTTAAAAGATACAATGTAGGACTAAGTAACTTTATATCCATAGAAGATTTGAAATTCTTTGCACATATTAAATATATGGCAAAAACAGATGATGTGCTTATTACAAATTGGGTTGAAAATGACGGCATTAAGTTTGTACCAAAAATAGTGTTTTCTCATTTTCATTCTAATTTGAAAAGCTGTTTTTTTAGACTTAAGTGTATACTTCTATTCAATGAATCTGTTTATTTTATTCTTAATTCATTACAAATTGCCTAAATAAAATCCAGACTTTATTATGAAATTTAAGAAAGTGGTAATGAGACTTGGGAAATTGTTGAAACCGATCAAATAAAGACATTACCAACCTTAGTCCAGAAGTTAACAAAAGGTAAAAAAGAAATTAGAAGGAAACTCTTTTGTTAATGAATTCATGTGTAGAGGAAGATGGGTAGGAATGAGTCAAGGGTAGGACTGGGTCAGTCGTAATACTTCTCTCCTGAAACTTAAGAGCATGATTTTTTTTGTCCATTAATTAAAACTATTTTAATTTTTTTTATATTTTATTAGAAATAAATTGCTTTTAACTGTTACGTTTTTTGTTCCTTTTATAATGTTATTAAAGATTAATAATATATAACTGCTTTGTTTTTTTCATGTTATTCCCTTGACTTATTCCTACACAGGTATTGACAGGGTAGCAATAAGTCAAACGTACCTTCATTATATTTTTTGTTGTAAAATTAATATCAAATTTTCTTTCGCAGAAAAACATAGACCTTAAAGACGTAGGATTTAAATATATGTCATTCAGAAATTGTCCGAGAACTTTTTCTACCAAAAATTCGCGCTAAAAAAAATGTGTCTATTCCTACCCACCTTCCCCTACATATTTCGTATTAGTAATTAATTAATTAACATAAAACAATGTGCGTTATTATATATTAAAATAGTATTATACTATATTGCCGCGAATATACTACGAGTAGGTACATATGTAGGTGATGCAATTTGCAATGTGTATTAGGAGCAAAATATAAAAGTATATCTGTACACATCTTCTTGGGCCTATCACAAGTAATAAGTTTGAAATATATATTTATTTTAAATTGTACATTTTTGATATAACATTTTTTAAAGTACATTTCACACTTTAATTAGATGTTTCTAAATATTTGATGAATCTTACTTTTTTCAATGTATTGTAAACAATTTTAGTATTATCAATATGAAAATAAAATATGTAATTACAACATTTTGTGAATCACATTTTTTAGTGTTTCATGTTACATAAAGTAATGGTTAGGTGAAATTTCGCCATGAAAATAGTAGTAAGAAGCAGTGTCGTCAATAACTCTAACAATTGCTTTTTTCCGTGCATCCATTAAACTCGTCGCACAATGCTTGATAAGGCCGGAAAATCAAACGAATCGTCGCAATAATTATGAGAAGGAACCGTTCGATGACACAATAAATGTACATACATAAGGTATTTTATGGTAAAATTCTTAAGTATTATGTTTTATAATTCTATTGAATGCTTTCTATTTATGCATAGACTCGTATACACTCCGATTACAATGAATGTCCTTTGGCATTCTGTATATCATATCACTAGCTACTACTTTTCAAATATTCACCCAAATTGGGCGTCGTTCGATACTAATTAATGAAGGCTGCTATAAACATAGACAGATTCAAGCGAATCAAACAGAATGTGCATGTTTATAACAACAAGTAGTTGAACGAAAATGACAAATTTTCATAAGTATCTCCACTGAATGAGTTAATGAGATGCAAATTTATGCAATTTGGCTTGTTTTCACACAATTTGTTACGGGCAAATCATTGCATATTATGGACGGCATTCCTACCAAATATTGCTTAAAGGCAAGCCAATTAGATTTGGTTATAAGTATTGGTGCTTGGCATCATCCAATGAATGAATACTGCAGCTACCAGTTTATATAGCATAAATGCTGGTGCGTCTACAAAGAAGGATATCAATTAATGCTTTAGCGAAAATATTCTTCTGGGGATTTAAACAAATAACAACTTTATCTTCGACAACTTCGTTACCATCCGTAAGCTGACGTGTCGGCTGAATACTCTTGGGTACTTCACATCCGAAACTGTGCGTACAAATCGCACTCATGAAAAAAGCGAAGCAGTCGCATGGCACATCTGATTATCGATTTAATATAATAATATAATTTGCTGACTGTGCGATAAGGATGGCCAATAGTTGGAAAAGTATCAATACACCGATATTTCTATTTTTTATTTTCAAAATACTTCAAAATATCGATACACCAATATATTAGCTCTTCAAATATCTAAAATCATCGATACGATATTTGTTATTAAATGTATAAATATAATACTATGCAATGCATACTATGTTGTTCCATATCTAATTAAAGGTTTCCGAGTACTATCGAGTGGTGTACTCTTTTGTCATTCCAAAAACTTCCTTGGGACGTTTTGTGGCCGGAAAACCCACCTTCATGCACATGGGTAACATACGTTCCACTTACTACATTTCGGATATATTTCTTCCATTCTTCCTTTCAACGACATTGATCTCTGTTGTGAAAATTTTTCTCATACGAAGTTATTTTTCACGACGCACCAATTTCGCATAATCCCGAGCGGAAAAAGTGTTCTCGCCGATTATTATCAATATCGCACTTCAGTTACTACATTTCGCATATATTTTTTCCATTCTTTCTTTCAGGGACATAAGTGCTCTGTTGTGAACATTTTTCTCATACGAAGTCATTTTCCATGACGCACCAATTTCGCACAATCCCGAGCGGAAAAGTGTTCTCGCCGAGTATTATCAGTATCGCACTTGGGTAACATATGTACACCCCAGTTACTACATTTCGCATATATTTCTTCCGTTATTTCTTTCAGGGACATTAGTCGTCTGTTGCTAACATTTTTCTCATGCGAAGTCATTTTCCACGACCCACCAATTTCGCACAATCCTGAGTGGAAAAAGTGTTCACGCCGAGTATTATCAGTATCGCAATCGGGTAACATACACCCCAGTTACTACATTTCGCATATATTTTTCCGTTCTTTCTTTCAGGACTATTAGTGCTCTGTTGAAAACATTTTTCGCATGGCAAGTCATTTTCCACGACGCATGAATTTAACACAATCACGAGGGGAAGAAAATGGACTCGCCGAGTATTATCAGTATCGCACTTGGGTAACATACACCCCAGTTACTACATTTCGCATATATTTCTTCCGTTCTTTCTTTCAGCGACATTGATGCTCTATTGTGAGCATTTTTCTTATAGGAAATAATTTTCCATGACGCACCAATTTCGACAATAACGAGCGGAAAAAGTAGTCTCCTCTACGCATATATTTTTCCGTTCTTTCTTTCAGGGACATTAGTGCTCTGTTGTGAACATTTTTCTCATACGTAGTCATTTTCCACGTCGCACCAATTTCGCACAATCCCGAGCGGAAAAGTGTTCTCGCCGAGTATTATCAGTATCGCACTTGGGTAACAAACACCCCAGTTACTACATTTCGCATATATTTCTTCCGTTCTTTCTTTTAGGGACATTAGTGCTCTGTTGTGAACATTTTTCTCATGGGAAGTCATTTTCCACGACGCTCCAATTTCACACAATCATGAGTGGAAAAAAATGGTCTCGCCGAGTATTATCAGTATGGCACTTGGGTAACATACACGAACACCCCAGTTACTACGTTTCGCATATATTTCTTCTGTTATTTCTTTCAGGGACATTAGTCCTCTGTTGTTATTATTTTTCTTATAGGAAGTAATAGAAAAAAGTGTGGTTAATAAAATATGCTTAGAGTATCATAATGCGTCATTTAAGACATCTCTCATGTCTGTTAATGTCGGGCCTAAAATTGTATGAAAAGTGGGCATTCGAAAAGAAATCTTTTTTTAGCGATACAGCTATTGAAATATCGATACAACGATATTTAAAGTATAAAAATATCGATACGAATTACCTGTATCGTAAGGGTGCGATGAAATGATAACTCGGTAATTATTTAATTTCTTTTTTCCCGACGGGATTTATAATCTCTCAAAATAAATGTAAAAGTTCTTAAAATTCTTCTATTCTCCAATTATTTAATCTTTTAATTGATTCACTCCAATGATTGCTCAATTTTCGGTTGAGACTGTAAGTAAAATTTTTGAGACATGCAACAATGTTTCGTGCCAGCTCTATGATTGGAAGAATTGCAAGATAGTGAATAGCAATCGAGCAGCCGTTTTTCATTCATGAATACAATCAACGAATGGGCGGCGTTATTATGGTCGCATGAGAACTCGACCATAAGAATTCCGACTCGACTGGAACATATTTCTAGCGACACCGGTGACATGCTTTTCATATAATGTGTGATGCACCGCTGTCAAAAAATTGCACGTTAGACGAATATAAGAAAATGGGCATCTCTCTCTGTCTCGAAAATCTGATGGGATAAGAAAAGTCTGACATTAAGTGGTGGACTGCGACGCAAGACGGACGCGCTCGAACTGAAAAAAAGGAAGAACAAAAAACAAAGAGAAATGAAAAGGTTTTTGCAAATGGTGAAAAAAGAAGTGGGTTTATGCAGAAATAGTGATCAGAATCGAAAGAGGAAAAATCGTGCATAAAAGAAAAGTAAGTGTCATGTTTTAGAATTTAGTTAACAAATTTTTGTGTTTATAATCATAAAACATCTACAAATTTTTGTCGTTAAAGGGACGTCCGGCTAGTTTTTCAATTAAAGTTAATTATTTCTAGAATATAATTTAATATTTTTTTGTATAATATTTATCGTCGTAAAACATTTACTAATTTTCTTGTGGGCAAATGGCGAAAGAAAGATACGAAAGATAAGTGCAATTATTTTGGAATTTATATATTATTGAGATTATTTATTTAATGTTTATAAAAGAACTCATACTCTCTGTTAGCGAACGGCCACGTAAGTTTAATGAAGGAACTCATATTTTTGTCGGAGCGAATGGTACAGTGTCAATCTGCAGGATAAGTAGATTATTTGGGTTTTTTCTGCAATTGTTAACTAATACTATGCTATTCACATTTGGAATTTGTAAGATATATGCCTTTCCTTTCGTCCAAGTATCAAGTATAAAGTACAACCCAAAGGAAGTAGCCAGAACAGCCGCGTTTCCTTTTAAATTTGGGTTAACGGCCTGCAGTACCCTGCAAGGCTGTCTGGAGACGATATTTATCGAATCGTGAGCCATTCGTATTGTATTTATGTCACAATTTACACCATTAAATTTTTTATTTTTTTTTTTTGCAAAGGGAAGTCTCATTGGGTTGGCTCCCGGTTAGATTTATGTACGCGCCATGAGGCTTAAATAAGAAGTGCTTCGGGGGTGATTTTAAGAAAAAACAAGAACATGTAGCATAAACAGTGAATTATATCTGTCATGAGTCTCTGCTCTGACCGGAGTGTCTTTCTACCCTTCCTCTTATAGGAAATACAACGGAAAACAGCTCGATTGCCATCCTAACTGGTGCTACAGGGAGGTTGGGGCATGCATGGCACTGTGAGGATGGTAACCATTTTATCCTCACCATCATCGACATCTCCAGGTAAGTAGGGTTAAGGTCCCTTCAGAACTCTGTGTGGTCAGCGGTTTTCTTTTCAAATGCAGGAATTTTTTGATTATGGTTCGTGGAAGCTCAGAATTTTTTTACTCACCTTACACTCTCCGCGAATAGTCGAGGTGCTAGCATGACAACCTGATTAAAATCCTACCACGGAATAAGCTTCCATGCTTGGCTGACAGACTGGATTGGACTGGACTCCACGATCTTTTACATTAGTTCTATAACAGTGTTGACCTTTCTTACAATGCCATGAGCAACTATCGCATTAGAGTACGTTGCAAGAAGTGGTATTGGCAACGAGCAAGCATGGAAGTTGCATCTCTTGTGTGCGAAGTATCAACGTTTAACACCTATGAATCAATCTGATTTTCGTGTTAAGGTTCAAGTAACAATATTTTCTTATCTAAACATAGTCCCTGATTATAATACCTACGGGCTTTTCTTTGGCCCTGAATTCAATTAATCTAGCTGAGTTATCTCAATTTCTAAATATTTTAATTACTAACTAGCATATGACTTACTACTAAACTACAGCTAGCGCTACCTAGTTATAACTAACTAAAAATATTTCGTAATTCAAATATACTTTCGAGTGAAGATTGTGGAAGCTCTAGTAACACCGTGAAAGGTTCGTACCTCGCACCTCGTGGCAGAGCCGTTAGTAAAACGTTCTAAATGGCCAGGTGCACGGATCGCATTGATCATACTTGAGAAAATCTCAAAAAGTGCTGTTACGGTGCCCTGATGCGTATAGATTGTAATTCTAATGGAGAGTTAGAGAGTTAGAGTTAGTTGAGCACGACGCGATTTTGAATTCGATATATCACGAAATTGGAAAGAAAATGCAGCAATTCCTATTAACTACACACAATAGGGTAAAGAAATGATTTAAAAAAACAAAAGTTAACTTTCTGCGCTTAAGCAAGCTCTATAAAAAAAAAAAAAACAAAATCACTATCTATTTAAGAAAAGAAAAATACTTAGCTTGATATCTATGTACAATCCTCGAGTAGCCTGATAAGCCTTTAAAAAAACACACAAACGAGTATTGTTTTACTCAACTACGCTGGTCCGAAATTCCTTTTTTTCCTCCTTTGTAGCTTACATTTTTAAATTTCACTTTTTACGGTGTTTTTTTTTTTTAACACCATAACTTGAGTCTCGATTCTTCTAAAGCAAAAACTGAAGCGGACACTGGTACTGTGTGGAGAGAGCAATCTGGCAGTATGCCGACCTGTGGACGGATATTAAAGACGATTAACAACAAAGTCTTTTATCTTTTCACATTAGTACACTGATTTTTGATAAGCTATCCATATAGCTCCATTTTTATTTAAATGTAGGTACTTTTAATTAGATGTGCCAATTTATGTGTAAACCAGAGCTCCTCTAACCAGATTATATGTGCACTCAGATATTTAACTTTAATTTATATATTTCTCTATTCTTTTGTTTATTTGTTTATATTTTGTTTTGTAAGGAAACTTGGACTAGCATGTCTTTTCCAAAACCAAGAATTTTGTTTACTGCGGCTGGCCATGTTACTTGAGCGTTGAGCATAATATGTACTTAGTATATCTCTATTATCTCTATTTTGTGAAAATTAATGTGATTCGTTAATAGAAACTAATCTGCATTTTAAAATATTGTAATTTACTTTTGGCTAAAATGTCATCGCAATAATTTTACAACACTGTATAAATTTTAAATAGTATTTTTTCTAAAGATTAACGTCTAAGTTTTCATTTAATTTTATTGTTTTTAAAATGCAGAAATAATTAATTTTTCGACTTTTGTGAAATTATTGCGCACAAACATATTTAAAATTTAGCACTATACTATATTTAAAAATCCTGTCAGCAAGCGCGTTAATTTTCAATTGTATGTGCCACTTTCTCATTACTTATATATTCAATACACCGAGAAAAACCCAGTACAAAGTAGGGTAATCTCAGTTACTACGTTTATAGGGGACTGAAAGTGCTGGACTGAAGGTTCCATCCGAACTAGAACTCTCCTATAAACCGGCACTGCAAGTCCAAGTCCAGTGCGCGACTTTAAAATGTTCCTATGTACAAACACTTCCGGACCTTGAATGAAAATAGGCCTGTCATCTGGCTGTCACACAGGAAAAGTGAAGCTTTCGTTATATTTTCAAAATTAAATAGCCATATTTGAAGCTATGGGTGAGGTAAGAGAAGAAGTTAAAATGAAAAGGGTGATATGGTCTGCACAGGAAACAGAAAAAATGCTGCATATAATAAGAAAGAGTAAGTTTTAAACTGTAAATGGCGTTAGTTTCATCCAAAAATAGCATTTTCGATAACATTGTGTCTTTACTAGATGGCAAAAGGTACCGTAATCTTGAAATTTACCAACAAGTCGCGGAAAAACTGTCTCGAGAAGGCTATAATAAATCTCCAGATCAAATACGGGTTAAATTAAAGCATTTAAAAAAATATTTCATTGACACCAAGAAAAATAATATGATATCTGGTGCTAATAGAACAGAGTGCGATTTTTATGAGGTATTGGACGAAATTAAAGGAACTCGCTTTGTTATTGTTACCGATGACGATGGAATAGAGAGTTCATCTCCATCTTCGATTGTGAGGATTGAACATACTACAGCTGTGGATAGCTATGATAGTTTCAGCTCACTAAATTCTCAAGGCAGAGCATTACAATTCTCATACGGGCGGTGCCAATCAAGCCTACCATAAAAAAACAGGCTGAAGAGTTACTCGCCAGCAAGTTTAGCGGCTCAAATAATCCATAGAGTAGAAAGGCATAACATTTCTTATTTTACTGCAGCTATTTTTTTTATACTACTGTGAAATAAAAGTATTTAGTTTTTCTTGAAGTATTACTATTATTTTTATATCATATAAAGTTTTGATGATGGCTATGTTTTGACCAAATAGTTCTTCAAATTGTTTCTTATGGTTTCGCCTTGAAGACATTGATCTTTAATGTACGTTACCGGGCTGTGGATATATCTATTCCATGCTCTCTGCTATTTCTGATATTTCCATTGTATATCAAATTGTTGTTTAATTTTTTCCATTAAGTTGTGCAAGATGATTTAGTCCAGCTTATGTTTACATTAGGCGCTACTCTCCGATTTTGTTTAACCTCTGTGTACCAGTTGCAATTTACTCACAAATCACAAGTATGCTAATTTTTCAGCGGAAACATATAGTTTCCGAGATATTTAACTTTAAAAGTCGAGAAATTTGCACTCCACTTCACAACAAATTTGACATTTTCACTATTAATTATTCTTATTCTTCTTTTTAGTAGCAAAAAGAGGCAGTGGTAGGTAAATACATACCTTCCGAACATTCGGGTTACCAGATTTGCGTTTTTTTTATTCATTACGAATATTCAATTGATGTGGAGTAAAGCAGCATTTAGTTAGAATGGAATAGAGCAACATTTATTAAAGAAACACACACAACACAGGCAGGCTGGCGCGGAGCGTGTGTGTGTGTGTGCGCGCCTGCCAGCCTGCCTGTGTGTGTGTGCCTGCCTTCGTGCGTGTGTGTGCTCGCGAGACTGCCTGTTTTAGTGAGTGTTTCTACAATAAATATTACCATTCTAAATGCTCCTTACCACACATCAATTGAATATTAGACAAAAATCAGAGAGCAGCGCTTCTTGTAAACTTGTTCCTAAATTCGAAAAAGGAAACACCTGTTGCACCATCAGATTGCTTCGAAACTAGCTAAAAATTAACGTACTTTTTTGGTTTTGAAATCATGAAGTTTGCAAAAAAATATTTCTCGTTTTTTATTAGCATTCATAAAAAATATTAAATCAGAAAATAACCTTGAAACATGTTAGTTATGATAAAAGGAAGTATGGAATTTAATTTACATGCTAGTAGTCGAAATTCCAGTTTGTAAGTTTTCGGAAATGGCAACGTGGAAATAGAATAGAACCTCTTTTCATGCAGCTCCACTCTACGCTACTTTGAGCATGAGAGATAGCAGTGTGAAAAAAAGGATGCCAGTTGCCACTTTACGCTACTCTACCCCAGCGTCTGCATTGTGAATGCGGCATTATTGCGTACATAATCGACGCCGTTGGTCTCGATTTTATTGCTTATCGCCCGATCGCGCAATAATGACTGACTAGGAAGCAATTTTATTTTTTATTTTTCAACTCCATAGGTCAATATGCCGCACATTAATATCAAAGCCATTGTAGTCCTTTGTGCAGATAAAGAATAAGTACTCGAAAAGGTGCAAGAATTGGGAGTATTCACTACAGAAGGGGTGCCAATTTATAACCGACGGAAAGAGTTCGTGTTGGCTACCTTTCCAAATTTACATTCATCAATTTTTGCAACAGAAAAGGGCTTATCGCCCGATCGCGGAATGTTGTCTGACTAGGAAGCAAGTTATTTTTTATTTTTCAACTCCATAGATCATTAATATCAAAGACATTGTAGTCCTTTGTGCAGATGAAGAAAAAGTACTCGAAAAGGTGCAAGAATTGGGAGTATTCGCCACAGAAGGGGTGCTGAAATAGCCGTATTGTAGCGGTACACTAAAGTTGGTGAAGGACGAAACTCACCATTTTGAGGATGGATACTAATGGCGTTGTTATAATAGAAAAGTTGTATGCGATAAGCGCCAGAGTGTGCGGAATAACACCTTCCTCGGCAAATCTAGTAAGATCATTTAATTGTTAAAGCTTTCGTTGAGCTCTCATTAAGTTTTTTCCGTTTTCCAGATAATGGTATTTATAAATTTATGGTGCCTGAACGTGGAGTTGAAGGTGATTGAGCTGTAGGCCACTATATGCGAGGAGACTGCCGCGGATTGGGATTTTGTAGAGAAGTTGCAATAGGATTTTGCTTGCGAGAAAGAAAGCCTATTGGTAATTTAATTTGATTTTCTGCTTTTTTGGGGAGAGTGTTAATGTGCATTTGTTTCAGGGGGTCCGAACAAGACTGTTGAAATTGATGAGTCAAAATTTGGGAAGCGGAAGTTCAACAAAGGGTGTCATGTTGAAGGGCAGTGGGTGTTTGGCGGTCCCTGCAGGGAAACCGGAGATTTTTTTTTGGTTCCCGTGGAACGTCATGATAGTGCCACTTTGAAGTCGCTGATTGAAGCCTGGATTCTTCCTGGCTCAACAATCATTAGGGATTGTTGGAAGGCCTATGAGGAGTTGGATGAGGCGATGTTCGAACACCTTACAGTTAACCATTCGGTTAACTATAAGGATCCGGTAACGGGAGCCCATACGAATCAGATTGAAGGTCTCTGGATGCACGTGAAATGCAGACTGCCAATTTATAACCGACGGAAAGAGTTCTTTGTTGGTTACCTTTCCTAGTTAATATTCATCAATTTTTGCAACAGAAAAGGGCTTATCGCCCGATCACGGAAGCAATTTTATTTTTTATTTTTCAACTCCATAGGTCAATATGCCGCACATGAATATCAAAGACATTGTAGTCCTTTGCGCAGATAAAGAAAAAGTACTCGAAAAGGAGCAAGAAGGAAGTATTCGCTACAGAACGTGTGCTGGAATGCCCATATTGTAGCGGTGCACTAAAGTTGGTGAAGGACGAAAGTCACCATTTTGAGGATGGATACTATTGGCGTTGTTACAACAAAAAGTTGTATGCGATAAACGCCAGAGTGTGCGGAATAACACCTTCCTCGGCAAATCTAGGCTTACCGTTGAACAAGATGATTTAATTGTTAAAGCTTTCGTTGAGCTCTCAATGAGTTTTGCTTCCATTTTCCAGATAATGGTTGTGAGTTGCAGGCCACTACATATATCCGAGGGAACTGCCGTGGATTGGAATTTTGGAGAGAAGTTGCAAGCAAATTTGGCTTGTCGGGAAGAAAGCCTATTGTTAATTTAATTTGATTTTCAGCTTTTTTGAGGAGAGTGTTAATGTGCATTTGTTTCATGGGGTCCGAACAAGACTGCTGAAATTTACGAGTCAAAATTTGGGAAGCGGAAGTTCAAGAAAAGTTGTCAGAAACTCCCTCTCCCATCAGTTTTTACTGGATGAAGTTTCGGTTTCGGCCACCTTCCCCCAAAATTAAGCCTTCGGTAAAACATTCGGCTTCAGCGATGTCAGGAGTGAAGTAATTGCTTCATTTTGATGTATTTTTAACGTCGAGAAGTATTGAGCTACTTCAATTTATCTTTCTCTATATTAAAAAAGTATCTTAGTTTACATTAAATTTTTTATCGTTGCTGTTTAAATTTAATTCGTTGTCTTAAAGTTAGCAAGATTTTTCAGAATTCCGAAAAAGTTCCAATTTGGTGAAGACTGTTCATCAGAAGAAAGCTATAATTTAAGGAACGCATGAAACCATGAAATGAAGCTAACTTCCCGTGGGAATATGCGAGGGAAATTATGCTTTTGCCACTTTCTGACAGTTTATGCAAAAAATTGTTTCACGTGTAAGCACAACAATTTACTAAAAATATGGAAAATATTGTGATAAGAGGTATGTAAATCCTCTATGCACCATATGTTATTTATTATAACAGAATATTGATAACTATTTTAGAGAAAATATGAATGCCACGAAGCGGAAGGCCGAACCATAATTGGAGGATTTGGTTTCTGTGGACGCAAAGACCAAAGATACAAATAATAGCCAATTTCCGGGAAATATTTGAAGTTTTAAAGCACATTATTTTTAAAAATTTATTAGCATTAGATTTTCTATGATGAAAGTGTTGCTAAAGTGCGACGAAAATGTTCGTCTAGTTGATTGCACAATGAAGATTTTAGTTCTAAGCTTGGCCAACATAAGACTTTATGGCATTTTGTAACTTTGCTCTGTGTCGCTTCCAGCTATAGTTGGGAAACAAGCTTTGTATCTTCATGCTTACAAGGTACGAAACATAAATCCAATATGCTCGCAGTCGAACAACCAACAGTAAAATAAGCCTTTGCATACTGTACAAAGATGAAGGAGAAAGTAATGACTGCGAAGCTAAAATTTACGTAGAGGAGAATTTACCCTTGAAAACCATGGATCACTTAGTTCATCTTCAAAAAAGTTTGTTCCCTGACTGTGACATTGTTAAAAATTTAAGCTGTGGTAGAACGAAAACAACGGCAATTGTGAAAAATATTACAGAAGCTCAACAGTTTCGGGATATTTGTAACTATTTAAAAGATAGATGTTTTGTGATATCTGTTGATGAATCAACAGATATTTCAAATGAAAAACTATTGAACATAGTGATACGTTTTTAACGATAATTTTCATATTCGAGACAATTTTTTCACTCTTGTAAATGTAAGTAGAAAAGGTAGAAAAACCAGATGCTATCTCGTTGTACTCTGCTGGCGTTAATATTTTCAAAGAAAAAAATATATATTACAAAAACAATCTTGTTGGACTCGAAGCGGATGGCGCCAGTGTCATGAGTGGTTCTCAACATTCGATTACAGTTTTACTTCGAAAAGACTGCCCGTATCTTATAATATTTAAGTGCATAGTCATTTATGTGCACTGTGTTCTTCTGCTGCAGGCAAGAAGTTTCCCTCTTCTTTGGAAACCATTTTACGCAATATTTACTGTTGTATAACAGCCTATAAACTATGGGGTAATTTCAAAAGATACAAAGTATCTTAGAAATTAAACCAAAATGGATTCTTCACCCATCTAAACTAGGTGGTTTTCTCTCGAAGAAGTTGTTTTGAGAACTCTTGAATGCTCAGAATAATTTGTTAATTTTGCCTCTAATATTGATAAAATCAGTAAAGCAGAAAATATTAAAATAACTTTAAATGATCCAAAAACAAGAGCTTTATTGAAATTTTTTTAGTTTTATTTTACCTATAATTAATAAATCTTAGTAAGCTGTTCCAATACGAAAATCCTAAAATAATTTCGGTAAAATGCGGTGTATCGAATCCACTTCGCAGTACACATCTTCTGTATATAAGTGAGGCAAGTGAGTTAAACTCACAACACCAGAAGGGAACAGAGCCGGTATAACACACGTGCAAGATTTGAAAAAAAGACTCTAAACCAGAACACGGTAACACCAAGGAACCAGCAAAGACGATGGGACCAAAGAAGCTACAGAATACTCCAGCAAACCCAACTATAAGAAAACAGCAATCACCAGGACCTACCAACACAAAAGTCATCGGCATATCACAACCAGCCGACGACATCTTTCGTGGAATTGGACCATTCTTGGCCCCATTTTTTCGAGCCAAGAAATTTGTTATTCCCGGACCAAACACTCCAAGATAGAAGCCGAGTAGTCCGATGTCAGGGACAGCAAAAGGTGTTGCCACCTCTGCACAAGAAGGGCATCTAAACTAGTCTTACTATAAGTGAACTGAAAGTTATATTTTTTCTTGTTATTATATTTTTATATGTATACGCACGACGACTGATTATTTATAAATAAAAATTTTTTCTTCCACTATAAATAATATAAATGTTTAAAATATTTCCACTACCAATATTACATTATCACTATAAATAATAATCAATAAAAAAAAATGATCCAGTGTAACAGTCTTTTTGGCGAAGAAAGAGGGGATGTAACGAAGTTACATATTAAAATTGAAAATCCGTAAACATCGTTATTTAATCCGATCCAACAAGCTAAGAATGCTTATTCCTTCTCCTCACACCAAAGTAAAAACTATACCGCTCATATGTAAATAAACCCTCTTGACGTTTCAATTGATGATGGTAACTCATCTAGTCTGAGATGTCAATCGTCGTAAATAGAAATACTCATACAGAGGACGAGGTTTCCGTATTCGAGACAAAATCATTTCCTACCGAATGTGAGGTTACCGCATTCGAAAGATAGCAATATTCCTACCGAGTACGAGGTTTCCGTATTCGAGACAAAATCATTTCCTACTGAGTTTGAGGGTATCGCATTCGAGATATGCCTGTCATCCCGTAAGCAATAGTATATTTCCTGTACACTAAAAGAGCACCGAAGGCTAAAAAGGAAAACACACAATCGTGAAGTAGAATATAAGGGTACTTGCTGAAAAAAGATCAAAGGAGAAAAATTATGAATATTATCCAAAGAGGACAAATGAGTATTTCCGAATGCGAAGCCATCCAGACCATTGCAATGTACTATGTCCCACAGCAATGGAAAAATTAAATATTGCTATAGTGCAACAAATAGCGTTAGACTACATGCACATTGATGTTTGGGTGCAATCAGGACCCTCATTAATGCTTGGACTAGAGTTCAAGGTGAAGATTATTCCTTGACGTCCTGGAAAATTAAAGAATTGGATATGGCATTTTTAAATCTTGTCGACTGCATACCTCCAGAATTTGTCAGAAAACCTAGATCTACAAAGATCTGGACAGATGGAAGGCCACAGAATTTCGCAAATTCCTCCTCTACACCGGGCCATTTATTTTAAAAAGTGTATTGAGTGCAGAACGATACAAACATTTTCTAAAGCTGTCACTGGCAATACGAATATTGTGCGATTAAATAAACTGTTTGCATAATAATAGAGCAGAAGAGTATTTGCTCAATTTTGTTAATAAGATACCTGAACTGTATAATCTGTCGATGCTCACATGCAATTTTCACTATCTGCTCCATCTCGCTGACAACGTAAAATATTTCCGAAGTAATTTCCGGTTTGAAAACCACTTAAGCAAAATAAAAAGAATGGTGAAAAAATCCAACTCTGTTGCAGTACAAGTGTATAATCGGCATGTTGAAAGCAGTTTACATTTGAAAAATAAAGATAATGCAACAATTTCGTTCGGTAAGATTAAAGACAATGAATTCTCCAACATCACATTCAAGGGATTACTGTTTTCAAAAAAGATACCAAATAATTACTGCCTCAGAAATAACGAAATAATAAAACAAAAATTTTTTTTGCAAAAGCATGATACCCCGTACATTGACGGTATTGTTATTGAAAATTTACAGCCTTTCTTTAATGATCCAATTGAATCTTCTTTCTTTAACATATTCAGTACTGGAAATGTGAATGGAGGACGCTCTGTGGAATTCAATCACAATGAAATTTCCTATTTCCTATAAAGTTGGGCAGCAAGAACATGAAGAGGAAAAGAGGACAACTTATTCAGTCGAGTGCGTGGAGTCAATCCGATCGGATGTTGCCTCGTGTTGTTGATCTAATCGATTAATCTAAACATAGCTAATGAATTAATTTAAAACAAGTTGTAGTGTTGTGTTAAACAATTTCCATATAAATCGTTAACTATAATTTTTTAAAATTCGACGCGATCGTTCAATAAATAAATTATCAAAATTAAATTTTATCCGCCAAGTGAAGGGCTCTTCTATGCATGCCCTATCAACATTCTATAAGCCAGCAGCACGGTAACGTTTCCTTTCCTTCGCTTCATCTGTGATCAGTGCAAATGCATTAGCACTTGTCACTGATCAGCAATCCGGGTGCACTCAGCTGTGGTCATTGAACTGCACGGTCTGAGGTATTGAAAGCAGCAATAGGCATAACACTATTGTTGTTTTTTTTTACCTCGCTGTGTCGTTGACTGCTGCTGGTGGCGCCCAAATATTTGTGTTGTTGTGTGTCGCTTTTTTTCTTTTTTGCTTTTTTGTTTTTGCCTTCAGCATGCAGAATTTTATTTTAGATTTCTGCAACATTCGCGGATTAAGAGCAAATCGGTTTTCGGTGTACTGCCACCTTAACTCAAAAAATCCGGCAATTTTTGCGCTAAGTGAAACCAAGGTCGTTTCTGATGCTGATATTAATCAGTATCACGTCCCTGGTTACAGCTTCGTGCCTCTTTTTTCTCAGCATAGAGGGATCGCAGTATATATTCGGAATGATGTGGCCTTTACTATTCTTCAAGATTTTCCTTCTGCTAATCCAGAGTTTAATTATATCTGGATTAGGTTCAAACTTCACAAGCACATCATATACTTCTGTTTCCTTTATCGCAGCCCAAATATGTCTGATGACGACACGGTATTCGTATTTGACAATATCTCCAACAATATTGATCATTTGCTTTCTGTTTCCCCCCTCTTCCGAAATCGTCCTGGCAGGCGATTTTAATGTTCATAATATACCGTGGCTCAGACATTCTTCTACCACAAGTCCTGCGGGCCGTTTCGTTGAACTCTTCTGTGAATCATTTAATTTGCAACAGCTAGTGGATGCACCAACGCGAATTCCTGATGCAGCTGGAGATAAAGCTAATTTACTCGACTTGTTTCTAACATCTCATCCTGACAAATATTCCATTTCAGTCGGTTCCCCTCTTGGAAATTCAGACCATTGTTTAATCACGGCTCAATTTACCACCTCAAACCTGTGCCGACCAACTGCTCCACCTACAAGTAGGCTTCTTTGGCACTATAAGAATGCTGATTGGGAAAGTCTCAATAAGTATCTTAAAGAAATTGATTGGTCGGTCTGTTTTGCTTCGAGGGATGTTGATGAATGCACATTACAATTTAGTAACATACTAAATCTTGGCATGCGTGAATACATTCCGTATTCTTACAGCAGGTCTCAACAACAGCATGATCGCTCCTGGTTTAACGATAAGTGCAACCAAGCTATAAAAGCGAAAGAGTCTGCTTTTCGCGCCTATCAATTGCATCCATGTCCGGAAATGAAACAAGTCTACAAGACTGCACGGAACACCTGCAAGTCCATTATCCAGAGAGAAAAATTTCTTTTTGACCAGAATATTAGACAAAGAATCTTGACAAGCCGCAAAGGTAGCAAAGGTTTCTGGTCCCTGGTCAAAACCATCAGGAACAATTTCACCAGTTCCTCTATACCTTCACTACTTAATAATGGTGAAGTGATTGTTGACTCCCTGGATAAAGCTAATATTTTAGCTGCTAGATTCGCTTCAAATTCTCGTCTTCCACCAACTTCACAAATACCTGTTTTGCATCGCCCGTGTGAATGTGTACAAGAGCCAATACACCTTCGTACGAGGGATGTGGTCAGGGTCCTTAAGGGGATCAACGTCTCCAAAGCCGCAGGTCCTGATGGTTTTTCGCCCCTGTTAATTAAAAGCTGCGCCTCATCCTTGGCTAAACCTCTGCGCAAACTCTTCTACTTGTCTTATTCGACAGGAAAATTTCCAACTGCTTGGAAGCTAGCTCACGTTCAGCCTATTCCTAAGAAAGGAGAGGGTAGCGATCCCTCAAATTATCGACCAATTGCCATCACTTCGATTCTTTCAAAGGTTTTTGAATCTATCATTAACTCAAAATTAATGAAGTATCTAGAAACTAATCATCTCATCAACGATCGCCAATATGGCTTCCGAGCTGGACGCTCATCTGGAGACTTGCTGACCTTTCTTACGGAACGTTGGAATCGTAGTCTTCACAATTTTGGTGAGTCTAAAATCGTTGCCCTAGATATTTCAAAAGCCTTTGATAGAGTCTGGCATCCAGCCCTTTTAGCCAAACTCAAAGCACTTGGTCTCTCCCCTCCTCTTGTATTATGGATTGAAAGTTTCCTATCTAGTCGCGAAATACGTGTTGTATTAGATGGCGTTACGTCTGAACCGCATCCCATAAATTCCGGTGTACCTCAAGGCTCTGTTATCTCTCCAACTCTCTTTTTAATTTTCATTAATGATCTGCTTTCCCTTACTTTCAATCCCATCCATAGTTTCGCAGATGACAGTACTCTTGATTTCGCTTACTCCTTTGACACTCTTGCAGAATCCAGGGGGAATGCTGCATGTGTTAAACGAGATTGCATGACTAGATCATTGAATAACGATCTTGCCAATATCCTCGCTTGGGGCAAAGCGAATCGCGTCGAATTCAATGCATCAAAGTCCCAAAGCTGTCTTATCTCATTAAAACAAGATCATAACTTAACCACACCCGTTTCTTTTGATGGAGCATTCATTTCTGATTCACCGTCACTAAGCATTCTTGGCATTAATATTTCCAGTAAGTTAAACTGGACAGATCACATCTTCTCTGTTGCCAAAGAAGCATCGAAATGTCTTGGATTTCTGAAAAGGTGTAAGAAATATTTCAGCCCGTCAAATCTAGCGCTCCTCTACAAGTCCTACATTAGACCTAGAATGGAATACAACTCCCATATATGGGCCGGGGCTGGTCGCACAGCCTTAGCTTCATTGGATATTGTCCAAAAGAGAGCCTTCAAGCTCATTGGCGATTTGGCAATAACTTGTCATATCGACTCACTCGAGCACCGCCGCAATGTTGGATGCCTTTCGCTCCTTTATCGCTATATGCATGGTCAATGTTCTGATGAAATATCTAGTCTAATCCCTTGTAGAATGATTCCTGCACGCAATACTCGCGCTGCAAACCGCGCACATCCTTTAACCCTTCAAATTACTTTCGGCCGTACAGTAAAATTCAGAGATGCTTTTTTATCCCGAACAGTGCGAATGTGGAACAGCTTACCATCTTCTGTTTTTCCTCCGGCATACAATCTGCGGAAGTTTAAGGGCGACATACATCGGCACCTCCGCCACTTTCCTCATATCCCCTAATCCTTTCCCTATCTCCTTCCTGCCATGCTGTGCTTTGCATCATAGGGTATCCCCTGAGCTTGGCTTAATAATATATAAAAAAAAAAAAAAAAAAAAAGCATCTGAAGAACAAGAGAGCAGCAACTTGCTCTCTCAAGTGCCTGAAGAAACAGAGGGCAGCTCATTAAAAACTCAAACGCAAGAAATTCTTGGATACAGCGGGTTTCTGAAAATTAATCCAGGTATCTATTAATCCTTATTTGTAAAGATGCATTTCAATTACATTAGTTTGTCACTAACAGATCAACCACCACCAGTAACATCAACACAGCAATTCGAGCAATGTGATGCGAGTGCCGCTTTGGGCAGTGTGGTACTTATATTAGATCCATCGCAACTTCAACAACAACCCTCTCAACCGCCGATTGCAACTAATTACATCCAGGAATTATTGAATGAACTCCGTGAGCTGCGGAATGATGTAAAAACCGAGAAGGAAACTAACCAGCGTATGTTGAAAAAACTGGATGGCCAGCAGGAAAAAAACCAGGCGATAATACTGAGATTAACGCAGGAAGTTGTCCCTCTTACAGAGGAGATAAGAGATTGTAAAAAGGTGGCTCCCTGGAATATGGCTCTTTTGGAGGAAGACAAACTTTTGCCTGAACTTCCAATCAACACAATGGCCGCATTATCAGAATTTGATAAAGTGCTACTGGACAATCCCAAAGCCCGATCTCAACTTGTAAGTAGCAAATATCAAACATTTTATTTCTGTGCAGGAATGTACAATTAAAACTTTGAATAAATTGCAGAAACATTTATTTAGTCGGTGTGGGAGGGAAACACCTGCTGATCTCCTACGCTTCAATTTGAGGAAGTTCATGACTGACGAATTGTCGAGGAAATATACTTGTAATGGCACTAAGGACAAACCAAGCATCAAAACATATTTTTTCATCAGCCTATTAAAAAGTAAGCAATTATAACAAAAGTTATCCATTTTTGAAAAATAACTATGTAATGTCTGGATTAATTATTTAAGTATATGCGACATTGCATAATTGTAATTATTGCAGATCTTATCATATATCTCAATAAAAGGAAATACTGAGCACAAATCCCCTATAAAAAATCAGCATTATTGTAATAAAGTATACAACTACCCAAAACTTCCTTAAGAAATTTCTAACTTTTTTTTCGATTTTTTACAGGCACGTGTCTTCAAATGTTCGCCTCTTGCAGCGAACACAACATTGACCAGATCATCGAACAGGATTTCCTGCATGCAACGGACAGAGTCAACAAAAAAAAAATTCATCCACCAAAGAGACATCAACCTCTAGAAGCTCTTCTTTATCTACTGCAACATAACCAGAAAACATTGTAAGACTTGAAATTAAGGATATTTTAAGCGTTTTAATTAAAGGTTTTACTTGTTATTTCTCAACTGTTGTTTTTACAATTTTCACCCTTTCATTAGCTCGTATTCAACATGCTACGCTTTGATGATCTCAACTAAATTTATATCAAATATAAATAGTCAACAAGTATAAATTTAGTTGAGAACAGTAATATCCAGTATGATCAATACAACCCTGCATTCTATCCTAAATATCACTGCTTCGCGAAAGGATAGCAAGTCGCTATCTTATCCCTCCCGCGATATGCATCTTCTATGATATCGTATTCGTATATGCGATACGTCTAGGAGAGATTTTGGCGGGACGGCAAGCGAATAAGAATGCGATTCTTACGAGTAATAAGAATATGAATCGTGGGGAAGATAAGAATTCGTAAAGCGTACATAATCGCGATATTATCCTTCCCGCGATTCGCATTCTTATTTGCTTGCCGTCACACCAAAATCTCCTAGGGGTATCGCATGTGCGGACCATTTTATACCGAATGAAGTATTATCCTCAATACGAATACGATATCATAGAAGATGGAGATATCTCCAAAGGCTGGGTTCGTTAAGTTATTTGCACGCGTACAACTGAATATAATCTGGTACCCGACATATGCACATAACACGTACACTCATTCAGCGCTCGGAACCGGTATATAGTATACATAAACAAAACAGCACACCAGTCACATACTGTGTGTATAAAATATTCCCCAGCAAACATTGAAATGAAAAATCATTAGTGCGATAATTGGAGGATATCTTCCAGTTAACATCTTCGGAATATTTGAGCAATACAAATGTATGTATGAAAATTGCTTTAAGTTACTAAAAAAAAAATGAGATGATATGAGTTCGGTTGCTTCCAATTTCAGTTTTACCTTTTTTTCCTCCAGACGAAAGCAGTTTGATATTGCTTACAATTTCAGTTTTATGTGGATGACAAAATGGCAATAAAATAGCAAAAGGAATTATGAGGACGATCACCAAGGGCGAAAACCGGTTTATGTTTATTTTTAACGAAGAAGATGCGTAACCTGAAAATTTAGGCTGTTCATTCTAGTTTAATAAGCCTTCGGAGTAAATTATAGTAAAGTTTTCTACATATATAATACTATGCTCCTCTCATTTATAAAGTTGTTTTTAAAAAAATTTAATTCCTTCTTCAACTGTCAGTCAAATTGGCAGCAAGCACAATTCTCTACTTAGTTAAAAAATTACCACAGTATATTTATACAGTAGCCCAGCTTAGAACAAACTACTGAAAAGTGAATTTCAGAATTTTAATTCCAAAAAAAATCTCAAAATTTCTCCCATAAGAGGGAACTATTAAGTATGATACGGATGTAAATGAACGAACAGTAGCTAGTTACACAAAAGTTGGGAGAAGTATTAGTTTTATGTAAGTACACATCTCAGCACCAGTCTTCAAATGTATTGTTCCATTACCAAAGTGGTGTTCGTTCCATGGACAGTGTAACAGGCAAAACGGCTGTAATAATGTTTGAGACAGTTTTATAGTTCTAGCAAGCGGAATGACATGGGAAGTGGAACAAATTGTTTTTAGCTTTTTTTTTCGGGTGTAAAATTTCATCTGATTGGTTGACTTTTATATGTTTTTTATGTAATCGTTTTAAAGGGGGGGGGGGGGGGGTATGTGGAACAATTTTTTGATCAGACTACCTCAAGGAATCGCGTGGTATACCGGAAGGTATCTTGATCAGAATCACCCAGTATATAAGAAAAATTTAATGCCTGTCCGGGTTTCTCAATAATAGCTGACAGTACACAAGACATATCTAAAATCGACAAGGAAGGCATAATGGTTCGATTCGTAAAGCTCTCAAAAGAAGGTGAAACCACATTTTCGGAAATTAAAATTAAAGAAGTTTTCTTTGGTTAGGTAACAACAAACGATCAAAAAGCAAAAACACTAGAAACTTTTAAATTTTAAAATTCCTGAAAGAAATGATTTAGGTCTAGATAAACTTTGCGGTCAGGCATACGAAGGTGCAGCTAATATAAGGGGCACTTATAACGGTTTACATGGAACGAATTCTTAAAAGTCAACCGAAAACTACGTATATCCATTGTTCTGCCAACAACCTGACAACCGTTTACGCATTTTTCGGACACAGCATTAAGAGGTGGGCGTTATTAAAGTCTGTCGTCGAAAGTGAAAATCATATCCTGAAGTGTTTGTGTCCTATTCGATGGTCTTCGCGTAACAACGCGATATTTTCCTTGTGTTTTCATTTTAAACATATCTTGAAAGCGCTGACTAAAATTATTCTCTTATTCTTGCTGCTGCAGAACTGAGAGTCTTGGAAAATATTATAAGTTAAAAACGAAAATAAAAAAGAAATTTGACGAACTTTGCAGTGATGAACGATTAACAAATGCCAGTGCGGAATGATCATTTTCTAAACTGAAAATAATAAAAAATTATTTAAGAAGCACGATGGCCCAGGTAAGGTTGACAAGCCTAGCTATACTTTCCATCGAAAGTAAAGGAGCAAGAAAAGGATATCGGAAATATTATTGAAACATTTGCTTCCCTATAAGCGCGAAATTGCGTTTCCGTTGAACAAAAAAATGTATCAATTAGATTTTAAGGATGATTTTGTTTAATTCTATAAAATAATTAAAAAGTTGAAATAAATATTCAAGAAACATATAGGGATTTTTCCTCATTCTATCCTTGGGTGTCTTTGCCTGCAAATAATTGTTTTTTTCTGTGGAGCGTAGGCCCTTGGATTCCATGCGCCCGTGTTCTTCGCACACCCAAAACCCCGGGTAGTTACGCCACTGAGTTTGCCTACGCTGAGTAAGCATCTACATTATGTTATGCCTAAATAGATAGAGTCATTATTATTCATTTAGAATAAATAGTAGTACTTTTTCTAAGAGGATCTAAGGGTAATTAATAATGGTCCTTCAAGTAGCACCTCAAAACACTGAATATTGCAAATAAAGATCTTGTGTACTTATGCGTAAAAGAAATAGAAAGGATCGCCAATATCGACTGGCAAAAAGTATCAGCAACTCTCATTAGGTATGCAATAAATAGTACCTCATATTTCTGCTCTCAGCCATAAATAAACAAGTCTTAAAATATTAATTTATATAAAATTGTTAATAAGATTCTAATTAGGATTCAAATTTTCATTAAACTTTCTTGTTTCGTTTTTTTTTCAGGCTCACGGTCAAATCAACCACCTATTCAAAGAAACGCTGCTAACGCTAGAGAAAGAGCTCGAATGCGAGTATTGTCGAGTGCATTTTGTCGATTAAAAACTAAACTACCAAACATTCCACCGGATACGAAACTCTCAAAATTGGACACACTTCGCCTAGCCACAATTTATATTCAACAGCTTAAGGCCCTACTTGATGGAGATCCAATGGAAGAAACACTAAATTTTCCTCATCCACAAAATTTGGTAAGTTTCCATAAATATTTGCTCTTTCGTTGAGCTGAAAAATGTTGACAGTACGTAAATTAAATTTCATGCCACATCATATCTAATTATACACATATCTAGATAATACATAATATTCTACAGAGAACACAGCGCGCGTTTCGCCAGGTGGATCATTTCATATGGTGAAAGTGCATAAGTCTGGTAGATTAGAAGGGCAGGCGCTAAATTGTTCAAAGTGTCGGGCGTTTAACCTCATTTCATTGAAAATGGAAAATTTAAACAAGGATGCTTTTTGTCGATTTGTTTTTAACGATTACGATGCCCGGCCCGGGAACATTATGTACATATGTACGTACTACATGAACACGTAGTTTTCTGGTATTTTCAATGATTTCTGTTATTAGTACCTGGAGGGTGCATTATTGGAAATACTATTTTAAAAAACTATTTCCCATTGCTCCTATGGGGAGGGACTTTTATGGACGAAACTAAACACCAATTTCCGCATCAGGCGCGTATCCAAAGCTGTAGCCTGGGGGGCTTACAACTAATATGTTCGAGGGGAAGTCGGAATTAAGTCGGAATTTAAAATTTTGTAAAATGTATGCTTGACAACGCTCATAAATATCTCTAGCGACCCATGCCAGCCAAGGCACCCGAATCAATATAACCCTTTGGAATCATGGTCGGCCACCAATAGTGCATGAAAAATCAAAAAAAAAATTGAGCCGTTTATTTTGAAAGTGGAATAAGTCCATTTTTTAAGACGAAATATTGAAATATTTTAGTTTAAATTCATTTAAAAAAATAATTTAAAAATATTTATAGGATCTAACTATGAACTTTTGTGTGTTTAGAAGTAAATTTATTAACCAATTGTGTTTAGTAAAAAATTCTGAAGAAAATAGAAACACTATGCCCAAATGGACTTATTCCATTTTCAAAATAAACGGGTCAATTGTCAAATCATTCTAAGAAAACTGAATGCTTGTGCCTTTGTGGCCGAAAGAGTGAACCACAATAATCAATTCACCAATTCGTTTGAACCGTTGTCGGTGAATAGTTACTCAATCTTAAGAACAATTTCCAAGTAAATTCCTAAGAAACATTTTTACACAACTCAGGCTTTAATCAATATCGCTATGAAAAACGGGTGGCTATTAGTTGATTGCATGGAATTAAGGTTCTACTGGAAGAACCCTAGAACAAAATTTGTTAAGTCAGTTTGTTTGCTCCTGTTGCGAGATTCCCAGTAAGTTGTCCTGCCATCGATTTTATGTCGGAAAATCATATAGGTAAAAAAAATGTATGACCAATTTCTTAGAAACAATAACACTTTCAAATCTCGAAATTGTGTCCTTTTTCATCTATTGAAGTAATCGGTGCAACAAAAATATAAAAGCATCATAATAACTGGGCTGCTAAGCATTGCGTGCCCTTTTCTAACAATCAAACACTAAAATAAATACATATGTAATGTATTCCAAAATTATACTTATCATTCCTGTGATGAATATGATAGAAAACCACACGAACACAAGAAATTTCTAAGAAATTCGTACACGTTTCAAAGACGAAGAGCTACGAGCGAATGACTAATATCCAGTGGCGTCACTAGGCGGCGGGTGCGGACCGCACCGGGTGACACCATTACAAGGGGTGACACCAAAATTAAGGCGGTTCGTGAAAAGTGTTTTTTTTTCGAAATCTGCAACTCCAGTGAAGCAGTATGGCACAAAAGTATGAAATCAAAAAAAAATATATTAAAATCAAACATTATCTAGACCCTGCTCCTCAGCCATAAGCCTTAAGCCATACGATTCATCTGAAAAATGAAATAAACATGTAATTAGAAACTAGACATATAGGTTTATAGAACCACGTAGGGAAATTTCGATATCTTTAAAAAACAAAAAATGGCGGACCAACGAATTTTTTTTTCGATTTTCATGGAAAATGTTCACCGTTCAATAAAAAAAAATCGAAGGGGGCCACTGAAGAAGAGTTACTGGTTTCCATTCCAAAATTGACCACTTTCTATGATGAGCTATCAGAGGAAGAGCTTTCATTAGAAATACCATGAAGGCAGCAGAGATTGATCTCGAAAAAGTCAAAGACTGGTCACTACTTGACGTTTTGAAATTCATAGATGAATGGGACTTCTTAGAATCTCTCCCCATATCTCTCAGTGAGCCTATAATTATTTCTTACGATCTGTGTGCCTGTGACTTCATGTGAGAGGAGTTTTTCAAAGCTATAGATTATGAAGAACTATTTGCGATCTACCATGGGACAGTCAAGGCTTTCTGATCTTGCAAGATTATCAATTGAAAGTAATTTGGCGAAAGGAGTTGATTTCGATGTAGTCATTAACAAGTTTGCAGCTCTAAAGGCCAGGAAAGGAAAGTTTTGATTTAGTCAAGATTTAATATGATATAAAATTTAATGTTAAAATAACAATTAAAAATGTAACATATTTTCTATGTAGTTTTTAGTTCTTAACTTCTTACAATCTTTTACCAACCGACCTTGAACTAATTTTTTCTTCTCTTGCCTTTGTAAATATAGGACTTATGTTTATAAACGTTAGAAGGATTCTGTATGTTTCCGGACTCGGAGGAGGTCTATGGGGTGTCTGTAGGGGGGGTAACATCATAAGTTACCGCACTGGGTGACACCAACCCTAGTGACGCCACTGCTAATATCATAGATGGCTCAAGAACTAGATGTCGCATGGCATACTAGAGCAGAGTACACAGATTGTGAAATAGGTAGTGCATTCTGAAATGGACCATAACATGTTTTAGAGCGTGCCGAAAGCAAATGTTTTTATAATAGCAGTTTTGTATACATTTGATTGACTTCCTCAACATTTCAGATACGGAAAAATATGTATGAATCACTCGACGTATACATCATTTCAAACGTTGTGGTTCATTCCGGAATGGACTTTTTGGTACTGCATGCGATATCTAGTTCTTGTGCCATCTATGCTAAAATTTACATCGAGAGCTACACACTACAAGCTACATGAAGCTCTATTTCAGCTTCACGAAACGCAATCTGCTACAATGAGCGCTTCACATTCGTAATTACAACTTAACATGAATAAAGTGAAATTTTCTTTTTCGACTATACGTGCTGTATATCTGTATTGACTAATCGTAACCACAGAATGTTTTTGCAATGAAACATGACTTTTACTTCATTATCATATTGTGTAGGTACAGCACTGACTTATAACAATGGACTGAGCTGGTTGCCATTTTCCCATAGTTTTATAGTTGTCTAAATATAATTAAGTATAAAAGTTATAATTGGTTTAGTCTAGTCTAGACCAATCTTGGCAATGAATGCTTGTAAATATAGCCACCCTTTATTTTAAAAATATGCAATGAGATCGTCAAAGTTGTTTTTGTATTTCTTTCAAGAACGAGAATGGTTCGGGACAAAATTATTAGGAATAACCAATTTCATAAATTTTTATATTCCAAAGAATTCCAATCAAAGGAAATGCCCATTTTAGGCCCGTCACCTTCAGACATGAGAGATGTCTTAAACGATGCATTATGATACTCTGAAAATTTTTTATTAACTATGCTTATTTCAATTAAGCTGGGCAAGCTGGGAGAGGGGTGTCAAAGTTTGATCTAGTACATTTTGGAAAATCTAGTACAGAACCGAATTCTTTAAGTCCTGAGAAGAAGCTTGAGTACCCACACCCCTATATTCGGAGGCTTAAATAGTTATTTATATCCACCCCATATTAGTGTTCCGTACCCTAAGGGTAAAAACGGGAGCTCTATTACTAAGCCTCCGATGTCCGACCGTCCGTCTGTCTGTCACCGGGCTGTATCCCATGAACCGTAATAAGTAGACTGTTGACATTTTCACACAGTGTGTATTTCTATTGCCGCTATAACACAAAATTATAAAAATTAAAGGGGGCCCAATTTTTCCGGCATTTTTTGCTCGTTTGCTTCTCATTCATTATTATCATAAGTAGGCATTATTTTTTCAAATGACGCCTACGCTCATTTGAAAAAATAAATAAAAAGTACAAAGTATTAAAATTTGTACGATGGTACGGAACCCTTCGTGTGCGAGCCCAACTCACACTTGGCCGCTTTTTTTAGTATTTCCCCCTTTTTTATTCCAACTGAGGTACTAGATTTCTCGCACTTTAGATCGGTTCTAACTCGGTAGGGTTATGTCTATTCGGAAAACAGGTTTCAATGCCAGCTACAATTTGTAGAAAAAATTTTCTCTGCTTTCTTTTACGGTGAGGGATAGGAGCCCCCGGCGGGGGTCTGATTGAGCAGTCGTTGGAAAGGCCATAAAGTTCTGCATATAATGAGCCCTGTACGGGTTGTACTTTTTAATATACAGGGTGTTTTGTGAAAAACTAGCTTTTTTTCTGAATCACCCTGTAACTACTAAACGGTTAATATGACCCCCCCCCCCCCCCCCCCCCTCCCTGCCATACAATTTTTTGTTTGCCTAGGTGAGTGAGTCACTGTTGCCACTTTGTGGCTAGATTTAACCACTTTTTAAAGCATTTGGCCACATTTTTTTACTTTTAGCTTTCTTTCCTTTAGCTGTTTTTTCATTACAGGCATTTTTGATAACTTTTCCAACTTTCTACCCAAGGCTTTCAGTTTTTAGAAAAATTCAAATAATATAGGTATACAGATTCAAATATTTATATGCTATGGATGGACGGGATTAGAAGGGCTATTGTTGTTAAATATGGGAAAAGTAGCGAAACCGTAAGCACAGTATATCATACAGTAGCCCAGCTTAGGGCAAACTACTGAAAAGCGAATTTTAGAATATGAATTACAAAAAAAAAAATCTCAAAATTTCTCCCATAAGAGGGAACTATTAAGTATGATACGGATGTAAATGAACGAACAGTAGCTAGTTACACAATAGTTGGGGGAAGTATTAGTTTTATGTAAGTACACATCTCAGCACCAGTCTTCAAATGTATTGTTCCATTACCAAAGTGGTGTTCGTTCCATGGACAGTGTAACAGGCAAAACGGCTGTAATAATGTTTGAGACAGTTTTATAGTTCTAGCAAGCGGAATGACATGGGAAGTGGAACAAATTGTTTTTAGTTTTTTTTTTCTTGCAGCAATAGTTTCGATTGTCATTTTGTCCCTCTTAATCTGGTACAAGCTTGTGCATGCTGTAAGTTCTGTTCTTCCACTTTAGATTTACATAGGAACCTTTGTATTAGAAAATGACTAGTGTGTTAGTTAAAACTGTTGAAAGAGAAGTATAGAAGTATCCTACTACTTGACAGTTTTTACAGAGCTGGGCTACTGTATGAATATACTGTGCAATTACTATGGCGATATTATCCAGACATTCTGGCGATATCACTTTAGTCTAGAGATGGGCAAAGTTACTCTTTTCACAGAGTCGACTCATTGAATCTGACTCTTTTCAAAGAGCCGGCTCAATGAGCCGACTCAAAAAGAGTTAGGTGACTCTTCAGATCGCCAACTCATTCAACGAGTCCCCATACGGCGTTAGCTCTCACTCAATGTGTAGCTCAAACGAATTGCTTTGCTAGAGTTAGTCACTGAATGGGAATGTACTGCAAGTTTGAAACTCTTTGGCCTTGTTTATGTGCTTGCTACGTAGCACAGCCTATATAGCGCTGTTACTTTAACACTGTTTTTCTGCGTTTTACTTCATCTGTCAGAGCGTTTGTCATTTAAACTTCACATGATGTCAAGTATGGAAATATCAAAGCAAATTATCGTTAATTATTGCAGAAAAAACGAGAGGGAGAGGAAAAGAAGGCAATTGCAAAATATGAAAAAATTAAGGTAATATATTTAACATATTTTAAGTAGCTTTAACGAGTTTTATGATTGTTTTTAGGTTAATTCTAAGAAAGCATCAACAAACTGTTAAAATGTATTGCGAAGCAATGCATTCGATAATTTATAATTTCAGGCCCAGAGAAAGATTATTATGGGCTCATTTGCGGAGCAAGGATGTTTGGGAAAACTTATATGCAAACTTGGATGAACGAAGATGGCGTAAAGAGTTTAGAGTAAGCAGAGAACAGTTTGACTACATATGCAACGAGTTGAGAAATGAAATCAAGCCAAAGTTTAATCCCGTCTCCGATAAAAATTTTGTTCGTGTTGAGACGAAAGTTGCCATAACTTTATATAAATTAAAAAGTTGCGCTGAATATCAAGTGATTGGCAACATATTTGGTCTTCAAAAATCGACTATCCATTTTATTTTTTACGAAGTTATAGAGGCAACTGTAAAAATATTAACCCCGAAATGGATTAAAATGCCAAACTTAGAGGAGGCTCAACAAATATCATCCAACTTTAAAAGCATCTCAAAAATTAGTAAAATTCTTGGAGCTATTGATGGGACGCACATCCCAATTAAAGCACCTTTAGAAGGCAATAGAGATTTATTGAACAGGAAAGGCTGGACATCCATTATTCTACAAGCTGTAGTAGATGACCATTACAGGTATACCTATTTGATATTTCCATTAAAAGCAGCCCTTAATGCATTTGTTAACATTTCAGTTTTCGAGACATTTCGTGTAAATTTCCTGGTAGTGCACATGACGCACTTGCATTGAAGGGTTCCTTTATTTATCAAAATGAAGCTTCGATATTTCCGGAAGTAAGTCAACAGGCAAAATATTTTGCTTTAATATTAATGTCTATTTTTCAGTCCGAATACTACATTAACAATACTACTATTCCATATTTTTTAATTGGAGATCCTGCTTATCCGCTGCTCCCTTGGATTATGAAGGACTTTCCAGGGCAAAACTTGGATACAATGCACTTTATGTTTAATAAGTCCTTAAACCGTGCTCGTGTAAAAGTAGAGCAAGCATTTGGAATGCTGAAAAATAAATGGAGAATGCTTTTGAAAAAATCGGATATCAATTATGAATTCGTTCCGAAAGTGGTTGCAGCTTCATGTACTTTTCATAACCTTGCTCTAAATGATGACTTGTCCTTGCAAAACAGCAATGATACATTAGAAAATGACGGAATATTACAGCAACCCGATACTGTGGCGAGTAGATTTCCTGATAGTGCTGCAGGCATAAACATTCGAAATCTTTTATTTGAAGAATTTTGTCGAGAAAGCTTGTAAATTAAAATTTGATTACCAAAATAAATTGTTTATTCAAATTTCATCACAAATATACTATTATTAACGGCAAAAAAAGAAAACCAAATATCCTTCATTTTTATTTTAAACAAAATTACTATGATTACTGGGTTAAACTTTCAAGAAGGCATTTTTTTTATTATCCGGCACAACAGCAAAAGCGCTTTTTTCGTTCTTGCTGTTGTGCCGAAGAATTTAAAAAAAATGCCTTCTTGACCAAGTTTAAAGAAAATATAATATTTAATGGCAGTCCAGTTTCAGTCTTAAAAGATTGGCTACTCTTCATCCCGTATCCTCTGGGATCTTATTCGCCTTGATTAACATTATGATAAAACATAAATTCTAAAAACACAACAAAAATAGGTTCTTTTCTTATCTAGGAATATTATGTGGGTAATATTGTTTTTTTTTCACTCGTCGGAATACACATAAGAATAAATAGGAGCACCAGTCTGCGACGAATTTGCTAAGTTTGCAAGAAACTGTTCATCACGTTCTTTCATTCGCTCCTCCCACTCCCGACTTTGGATCTGCAGATTTCTCAATTCTTCCAGAAACCGTTTATTTTCCTCTTGAATTGTTTTCCGGAAAGACTCAGAAAACATAGTTAAGGCATTGGCATATCCATTTTCCCCTAATAGAGAGGAAATATACAAAAATGACATATTTAATTTAATTCAATAAAAACAATTATACTTCTTGTGGATCTCCGTTGTCTACGGGAATTATTTGGAGTACTGTTACTAGCCAATGATTGTGGCAATTCCTGGTTGCAAACAGAATCTGAAAGGTAAAATTGTATTGAATATATATCCCCATTTTAGTTAAGCAGATTTCTTACCAATTGATTCATCTTCCAGTACAGATACATCAGCACTTTCGAAACCTATTTGTGGCAATTCAGAACATGGGCGACCATCTAATAAAAGCTCCATCTTCTCAGCATATTGGAATTCTTCTCTGCAATTCCCACTTTTATTGTTATTTGTCTTCCACTTTAAAAACTGCGATTTCAATTTTGTATATTTATATTTTATTTGTTCGTAGTCTCTGTCATAGCCAAGCTCTCGCAATTTTTGCTCAACTTCTTTAAAGCATTCGTTTGCTCGAACTACTTTTGAGTCCAGCATTTTTGGCAACTTGATATCGATACAGATATCTAAGAATGTTTGGATTTCTGCATGAACCCAATTTTTACTTTTCTTTTTTGTTGACTCCATTTCTTAATACTATAAAATTTAAATATTCGTTCAGTACTAACTACTGCCCACTGGACGAAAAGTGAGGTTATAATTGATCAAAACAAACTTAATGAAGTATGTAGCATTTTTAGATGCGGTTTATGTGCTTGCTACAATGTTATTTCTCAGCTAAAGTAGCAGTGCTAATCTGGGCGACTCTGCTACAATAACAAGCGTTTATGTGCACAAATTTAGCACAGCCCGCCAATTCAGCTTAGCTAAACTTGCGCACATAAACAGGGCCTTTGTCAACTCAGCTCGTTGCAGTTGAAACTCATCGGCTATCCTCTTCATGAATATAAAGTTTATACATACCTGTTACGTTTGTATATGTATGCGGTATGCTGTGCATATGGTAAATTTAATAGTCTTAATCTTATTTCTTATTCGTTTTTACCTGACTTGAAATTGAATAAATTAAGAAATGTGGGCACGGAAGAAATTTAAAGTTCCATACAGGGTGGCACAAATCTTGATGAAATAAATAAAATCTTTTTTATGTTTATTATATTTATGTAAGATAAAATAAATAAGTATGATCTACGGTAAAGACAGCCGAAAACAATTATTTATATATCACACTTATAATTATAAATGCTTCGAATGGAAAGAAAAAATAGAAAAATATTTAAAGTAATTTTTGGTCCGTAATAGTATAAATAGTATATCTTATAGGGTAAAACTAAGTGGTGTATTATGCTACGTTCCTTTTCTCGTTCTGAATGAATCTGTATGAATCCACAGAACGAAGTCATAATTTAATTCTGTGCTCATAGAAAAGGAACGAAACAGAACCATTTCAAGTGTTTGACATTTCTTCCACTTGATAAAAGCAAGTATAAATTCTTAAAAATTGTTGTTTATGAAAAATGAAGCTATTTTCCAACAAAGGCAACTTAAACTAAACTAATACCACTTCGTCCAAATTGTAAACAACACATTCATGAATACAAATTAAAATCGTTCTGCTTGAATCCGGGAAAAACTCAGGTGCATTCAGAACGATTCGGAGGCCAAAAAAAGCGATGACAGATTGAAACTAAATCGTTTGGCCCGAGAAAAAGAACGACATGGATTGAAAAATTTCATTCTGAACGAGAAAAGGAACGCAGCATTAGTGACAGAGTCGTTTTGAATCTTGGGCAGTATTTCTCGAGATTTTTGTTAAAGGTCATATGCTGGCATAATAGCTGTTATGGTCGTAGCATATTGCATATAGCAATATGCTACACAAAGTACTGAAGCAAGCGTGTAAGCCGGCCGCGACGAGCGGAAAATTAAAACGCACCCCGACCGAGAGAAGTGCGTTTCCTCAAGCTCGGTGTGACATGTTGACGTGAAAGAAAAGAAGAAGACACTTATCTGTCGTGTCAAAATCGCACACTCAGCCACATCGAGGAATTAATCAGGAAAACTTTCCGTAGCCATCGACGAGACAAAAAATCCTGTAAGTAAATTTAGAATATTTCTCAATTCGCATACTGATCTAGTTTCAAATAATCTAGTTATTATGCAACCATCCCGCACCAGGAAAGAAATCATCGGACCTCCGGCAACAGAAAAGTTGCTCGCGGTCATTTTAAGAGCTCTCTTGTTTAAAGGAGCAGGAAGGTATAGTGAAGAAAATTTTGGTGGATCACACAAAAAAAGGTAAAGGAAGAAAAACGGATGTAAATTGCGACGGGTAGAAAATAAAATAAAAAAGGTTTTACAGATTGCTTGGAAGGCCTCTGCTGTGACAGTAAAGGCAAGAAAAGCGTTTCTTCCTGAGATTTTTAAGATCCAGGAATCTCTGTAAAGGGAAGGAAAAGCATTTCTGTGGAGAGAACTATATCCTAACTTGGGCATCACGTTTTTGATTTGATTGTCGCTGACACAGAGATATCGTCGCTTACACATGGGTATCTTTTCTTGCGGCATAATACGTAGCTAAGTGCAGAGACTCTAAGTACACCAAGCGCGTCTTGGTGTTGTCATAGGATCTCGGGTTGAGTTCCAGCAGCTATTTTAGTTTTAGTAGTCGCCCATTGGCACATACCCGTCGATTGGAAAAAAACGAACTGGGCAGTACCTGCCATAGGTGCCCCAAAAGGAAGACTCTAGTGTCGACCATTCATCCCAGCAATTGGTATCCAGTAGCGTCGTGTTAGAGAAATAATGTTTTTTGAGTTTGGCTTGAAAGGTTTTAATCTCATTAGTGTTGTACTCGCGGCATAAGATAAGGCATAGGATAGCTCATAGTTGGCAGACTCATCCTACAGAGGTGTTGGCAATTTAGGCCGAAATAAATTTAATTTTTGCAATTTAACAGTGGCTTCGTGGAGCATCTTACCCTTGGAGGCGCCTCTACGGGGGATTCCTATCAGTAAAGTACGTAAGTGATGAACAAAATATTTTTTTCTTTGTATATTTGCCACAAGATATCGTAGCAGAATTCGAATGATGAACAAAATATTTTTTTATTGTCAATTTACTACACTAATATTGTAGTCGCATTTATAGATTACATTCGGAAATCGACGAGTTTTGGCGATGTGCTATGCTAGTGTAATAAGTGCATTTGTACGTCACATATAAACTTTTGAGAATTTTTTTTCTTTATTTTTCTAATTGCCATACTACTATAGGGTTGTATTTAAGTACTATAGAATGATTTTGAGATTTTTTTTTATTTTTTTAATTGCCATACTACTATAGGGTTGTATTTAAGTACTATAGAATTATTTTGAGAATTTTTCTTTAATTTTTCAGTTCAATCGCCGTACTATTATAGCGTTATATATAAGTAGATACTATATTATGAATTTGTCTTTAGACAGATTTGTCTAGTCACACTATTAGTATCACAGTCGTATTCAAGCATTATATACATAAATCGGAGAATTTTTTTTATTAGCATTTTTGTCTATCGGCCATATTACTGTATCCTTAGTATGTATATGTATCACATATAGCGTATGATACGCGTGGACTCGAACATCCCTGTTCGCGATTAGAATTATACGACATTTGCGCCTTGATAGCGTTCAGATTATATAGTGAACTCACTATGTTTGTATTTAATATTGCTCAAGAGGTTTGCATTGGCCATAATCTTGCACTATCTGTATAGAGGGCCGACATGAGTTCATTCATAGTTAAGGTAGAGACTTGAAAAAAGATGCATTCATTGGCTTACACTCTTGACCGCAGTGATGTATACGTTAGGATTACATTTCTACTTCTGAATAAAGAATATTTTTATAACGTTATGGCCCAGTAAAATTACTGATCTCTCCTCTCGCTTTCTGGAGCCCTCTCGCATGAAGGTCGTCTAGGCTCGCCTAGTCTTTCTCTCTCTACAGGTCAACTAGGGACTCTGAAGAATTATGCCCCTCAGAGTCAGATGGGAGGATGGGGCAGGCAAAGAAGGCAGAACATCTGCGCCTTCGATGAGATACAGGTAAGTGACGTAAGGGTCCCTTCAGGGCCGAATGTGTGCCGGCTTTTGTGTTGATAGGCACGAAATTTTTTTTGATTATGGCTGACGGCAGCGGCAGGTTTTTCGGGAACCTCCCCACACTCTCCGCCAATAGCCGAGGCGAGCTAGCGTGCCGCCCTTCAGTGAACGCTGTCCGTCGAGTGATCTGTCAGCTCAGGCTGGCAGTCGAGACATTACGTCCCAAGCAAATCACTCTTCATAGTTCCATAACAAAAATGGCGCCCAACGTGGGGCCACCTCAGTTGGACTTCAGTGGTCTAATTGTGAGTTTTGCTGGGGACTGAGACTTGGTGTGAAATGGTCATTTGGCACTTTGCTAATTGGCTGACCTCAGGTCTCATATCCAGTAGAGGTTATTTGCGGACCTGAGTCTGACTGGTTTTGTTATTTGAATCAATCTTTTTGGTAAAGTAAAGTTAGAGTTTTTGAAAGTCTGAAAGTAAAGTAAAGTTTTGAAAGTTTTTGCTATCTTGGCTCTCGATTTTGTATTAAAGTAACGTAATGTTTGCAAGTTTTTTTGAAATTGTTGGAAGTTTTTTGAATTTGGTTTGAATTGATCTTTCCCGCTGGCCTTCTGTCATGGAAATGGTAGGTGGCGTCACAAAATTTTTTTTGTGTGAGCTCTCACGGAGACATGTCTCTGTTGGCCAACTGGCTGGACAGAGTTATGAATCTGTGAGACGACTTTTTGGCTTCCAGCCAACTAGTTAACCAGATTCATGACTCTGCCCAGTTGAAAGGTTAGCTGGACATGACAATCAGGCGAGGAGGAAGGAAGGAGTTGTTGGAGGATGGAAGTGATGCTGGAGACCTTCAGTAATCAGGAGTTGGCATACTGCTAACTGCCTGGCTGAAGAATCTCTAGTACCATTTTCAGTCTTTAGCTTCTCCAACCCGACTCTTCCCAGATTTCTGTGGGAACTCCAAATTTTTTTTTACTGCACACATTCACGTCACTTGCTTGTATAGATGTTCTGACCTGAAAAGAGAGAGAGCGGCCTTTAGATTTTTATGGTGAGAGGTAGCTCTGGGAGGTGAGGGGGAAATTTTATGATTTGTAAATTTTCTTTTGAAACGTATTAAGCGAACTTTGGAACGAGAATTGTTGCTCGATCAATATTTCTCGTAGCTTGAGTAGTAACATTCTGCTAATGTCTTCGAATAGTTGATTTTTTTGTTTGTAATTTTTGATAATCTCTCCGAACTGGTGATAAGACGAATTTTCGATAATAAAATTTTTTTTTTGCTGAAATTTTAGTCTTAATCTTCGAACGGTTGGGAAGAAATTTTTTTGGAATTGTAGTATATCGTTCCAACCTTCGAATTTTTAAACCAGTATTTCGTTCTTCATTATTGAAGAGCCTGTTAGTTTCCGAATTTCAAATTCTTTAAAATTTTTTGGATATCTATCCCAAACCCTTGGTTTGAAGATTTTTTTTGTTTTGAAATACGACTGATTCTACAATGGCTACAGCGCGAACACCACCGCGAGCAACTGGGGTACCAATACCGTTGCCAGACCAGTGCTCCATCTGTCAGGAGGGCGACTGATCAGGGCAGAGGAAGCCAGTGAAGACGGTCTGTGGACATGTGTTTCACAAGGCATGTCTGAAAACGTGGATTGGGCAGCAATCAAACTGCCCTAACTGCAGGTTTCATCTCACGCAGTATGACTTTACTGAGTATACAGGGGCAGTCCCGAAAATGACAAAGCCCGTAAAGACTGTCAGTCACGATCCATTACCTTCCATGCCAACAATTGACTTACTACCTTGGACAGTTCCACCCCCTAGTCGACGATCACTCTCTCCTGGAATTCCAGATCTACATTCAAGGACTTTTACCAATCCTAACTCGCGACGAAATAGCCCACTGCCTTCTGGCAGTGGACATACCTCAGCAGCTACGGATGCTTTGATGGCAGGCTTACGCATGCAAATGCAAGACCTAGTACGCGAAGGCCTCGAACAGAGCCTCGATGTTTTGCGGACTGAGTTAATAACTAGTGTCCGACAACAGATCTCAGCAGTAATATTGCCCATGGATTTTTCACGACCACCTCCGTCCATGGGTGACCCAAGACCACCTCAAGAATTTCACGACACGCGTAGGCATTCGTCAAATAGACCGCATTCAGATTTTGGTCAGCCTAGTAATCAGCCTAGACCAGATTTTGTTCCTCCCCACACTCTCCGCCAATAGCCGAGGCGAGCTAGCGTACCGCCTTGCAGTGACCGCTGTCCGTCGAGTGATCTGTCAGCTCAGGCTGGCAGTCGGAACTTTACTTCCCAAGCAAATCACTCTTCATAGTTCCATAACATAGCCTTCTTTGCGGAATATATTGGTGCTCTATTGTTTTACTGCAGTGTCACAACAGCAGTCAGTAAAGTGATTTAATTAATTAGTAATGCAATGAAACTTGAATATATTTAGAACCAATTAGGAAAAAGTCTTGTCTGTGAAATGTGATCAAAATATTTACACTTTTCTACTCTTTAATAGTCAAGTACTTAAATTTTTCTTTAACACTAACAATTACTTGAATAAAAAAACTTCTCCTTATTTTCGAGCCTATACGCCTACCTATCGTAGTCGTTCGTACGTACCTACCATTCAGTACGCAAGTAATTACGGACAGAAATATTATTACCTCCGATCCGATACCAATTCTGTATCGAGGGATACATATATACTATCAAATCAAACGTATATGTGGCTGATCTTGGGACTCCCACAATTAATTTTTTTCTTATTTTAATTTGCTGTATGAATGCACTAGTATTTTAACTATGTATATACTTTTTAAATGTAAGTTTTTAACGAAAAATGGAAAATTGAGGATTGATTCTATAATGAATCGTATACATATTACTAGCATTGTCTCTTTCTTGTATGCAATATTTCACATTTTAACCGTTATTTTGTATTTTATATAGGTAGGTATATATGTATAGTATATATATGCCTTTTTTAAAGGCAAGCAAGTTCTAATTAAAACAAAAGGAATATCAAGGATAAATTACTTAATAAATCACATATTTCATATTTCTCTTTCGTATATGTAATTCTCATTTTAATCCTTATTCAATCTAATGTATAAATACCAGAATTTTAACTGAAAACCTTCTTTAACAAAGTCCTTGTGATCGATTCAATCTTAAAATCGTGCTTCGTATTTTTATTTAAATAATATTTGGTGATATCGTGTGTCGTGTAAAATAAGTCGAAATTTTTTAGTTAATTGCCAACTGGACAATTTAGTGAACATTTTGTGAACATTATAGTTAGTTTTAGTTTCACTTTTAAGCTACTAAATATGAGTGCTAGAAAAAGTAGTGAAATATGGAACCATTTTTCATATATTGCTGATAGCAAGCCAAGGTGCAAATATTGTTCTTGCTCAATTGCAATGTCTAGCAGCTCTACCAGCAATTTGACAAGACATATGAAGAGTAGGCATCCTACAGTACCAATATATAGGAAAGAGACAGAATCAACTGAAACTACTGAGACAGTGAGTCAACTCCAACCTATTACTGTACCTCCATCATCTGAAAGAGGAGATATCGAGCAAGGCAGTAGCAGTTTTAGTACAGCCAACAGAAATTGCTTCTAGGCGGGGACAAGGAATGATTACAGACTATTTACAATCTAAAAAACCACGTACTCTAAAGAAAAGCCAAGAGCTAGATAAACAGCTCGTAAGGATGATCATCAAGGAGTATTATCCATTCACAGTAGGAGAAGAGAAAGAGTTCAAAGTTTTCACTTGGATGCTAAATTCAGCCTATAAACTACCAAGTAGAAAAACAATCTCTGAAAGTCTAATACCTCAGACTTATCAATCCGTGAAAGAAATAGTTAAGGGAAATCGTCAGCTGTTTGTTTGACTACAGATGAATGGACGTCAATAAAGAATGAGAGCTTCATTGCCGTAACAGCACATTACCTCGATGAAAATACCAGTCTGACGTCATATTTAATTGGATGCTTTTCTTTTAAGGATAGACATACAGCGGATAATCTTTGCAACTTTTTAATAGAAGTTATAGAAGAGTGGGATTTAACTAACAGAATTACAGCTATTGTGAGTGATAACGCGGCCAATATATCAGCTGCAATCCGCTTAGGTAGGTGGCGTCATATTACTTGCTTCGCTCACTCTTTAAACCTAGTAGTCCAGACTAGTTTGAAGGAAATAAAACCAGTGATGGATAAAGTTAAGGGCATTGTGCAGTGAAAATGAAATTACCTTAGTTGAAATTAAAGCAGGACGTTCCCACACGCTGGAATTCGACATACGATATGTTTATGCGAATAATTAAGGTAAAAGAAGCAGTGGTTTCAACTTTGGCACTAATGAATTGCGATTTGGACCCACTTACAATTAAAGAATGGGAAATCGTGTAGAAATCCACTAATATCTTAGAAATTTTCAACACTGTGACCGAAGAAATTTCTTCTGAAGACACAGTATCGCTTTCCAAAGCTATATTATTCTCAAATGTAATGACAAAAGTTTTAAGCGAGAATATAAAGTACGATGAGATAAAACGACTTGTATTGTCTTTAAAGGAGCAACTACAAGTGAGATTCCGTAGAGATTCCGTAATTTAGAAGAAAATGAGTTGGCAGCGCAAACTACTATACTGGATCCCAGAATGAAAAAAATTGGTTTCTCCTCCGATAATAAGTTCTTACTTGCTAAAGAAATATTGTGCCGGAAAGTCTGCACTATAAGTATTGAGCCATTGTCAGCCAGAGAACCTAATTTTGAACCCCAACCGAGTACTTCATCTACATCCTCTTCATCAAGGTTACTATGGGCGAGCATTGATAATCAAGTCAAGGCTTCCAGAGGAGGCACGAGTTCAACTGCAGCGGGAATAGTAGAATTGGAGAAATATCTACAGGAACCTCTAAAATCGAACGAAGTGAAAGTCCACTAACATGGTGGGAGCAACGTAAGTTGCTTTATCCTCACCTGTACCAAATGCTCCTTAGAAGGCATTGCATTACAGCAACATCCGTGCCATGCGAAAGGATTTTTTCGAAAGCAGGACAGATCATAAATGACAAAAGATCTAGAGTGAAGGCGGAAAAAGCTTCTCAAATAATTTTTTTAAATCATAATTTATAATCAGGTATGCTATACTACATTTTTTTTTACAGGCAAGCCTTCTAAAACAAAGAAATTTCATATTTATTTATGCTGTCTGTGATCATATTTTTGATACATTATATAATTTTAATCACTTATTAAATATCTTGGTAAAACGTATATCTTTCTGTTTTTGTCAGATTCCTAAATTCATTGGATTACCTACAAGATTTCATAAGTCAGCTCCCTACAACTAAATTGCTTTCTCTCAAATTTTATATAAACACGTTACGTATAATGTTCAATGAACTTCTAATGCTGGAGTTGGAGTCTGTGACGTTATATTTCACTTAAAAGCCTATATAAAATATTCCAGTTTGTTGTCTCGTTATCGTGATAACGGACGAATGTCAATGTATTTCCAGTATTCGAATTAACTTGAATTGTGAATATATTTACCGATAATTTTCACGCCTTCTATAAAAGTGTTTACATTTTCAATACAATCCAAACGGCAATAAAAAATTGGTTTATATTTTAAATAAAAATTAATTTCAGTTTAAAAAAATCATAGAAAGTTCCAGTGATTCCGAATGCATAAATTTAATTATTAAAATTATGTGTCATTAATTTCCACATTTTATTTTCGATTTACTCAGTAAATCGAAATGCTTAAATTTCATATTTATTAACCCGCAAATAAATTTTTAAAGAAGCACCCTGTACGCAATTCATATAAAGACAATTTATATATTCTTTGACCAAATTACGTTCCCGTCCCGTTCCCCGTGCTGCCATCATTCATTATGCCTTTCCATTCCTAATTCCCCCCCCCCCCCCCCCCCCCTCTGTGTATGCAGTACGCACGTCGCCGTGTAGTACGTACAGTGCCAGTGCCTCGACCTGTGCTGCCGTCATGTTTTGCTACAGCTCTTGTCTTGAGTCTTCTTAACTATGAGTCTGACTGGAGCCAAAATTCGTCGTGAATTTCCCTCCTCAGCAATCAATGCATCCAAATAGAGCCGCGAGTCATCTGACTCGTAGTGAGTCACCTTCAAATAAAATGAAGAGTCGGCTCAGGCGGCTCACTAACGAGAACCGACTCTTTGAGTCAACTCAACTCAGGAGTTGCTTGCCCATCTCTACTTTAGTCTCCTCCAGGCAATGCTCATTGATACTTCAACGATATCTTCCTCTTATCTTCTGCAGGTATTGCTTTCGTGTTCCCTAGATGATGCGAAAGCAATTCATCAAGAAATATTGCATTCGCGACACATCCATTCCCGAAGACTTCGCAATAGAGAAAATGATAATCTTCCGCGATAAAAGTTATTTTCGCCGGAATATGATGCGCGAATCATTCGCGTATCATCTTGCTTGCTGGATCCAAAGCTGAACAAGTGAAAATTTTATATTTTATTCATCATCATCACCAGTGATGGAATTTGCTTTTGTGGTAATTTCAGCACTTTTTATTATAAAAAGCACTTTCGCACTTTAAAGAATTTTTCTGCACTTTCTCACTTTCTAAAGAAATTTTGCCAAATATGGTAACATTATTTATGTTTCCGCAAATCTGGCAATAGTCATGCCGGTTATGTATTAGTACTACGTATTTCCCACCTCCCGCAACGATCTGATCTGTTGCTACACAGCATTGCAGCTAAAGCTACATATACCCACTATATAGCTAGCAAAGCATACTTCATCATACACAATTACAACTTTCAACCTTCAACAATATATATGACAAACAGAGTGCTTATATATAACCTAAAAATATTAAGTGAAGCTGAAGTATTCGGAGCTAGCGTTGCCAATTGAGCCGAAAGTCGGCTCATTTAGCCGATTTTCAACTTCATTAGCCGAAAAAATTTTAGCTTAGCCGACAGCCGATCTCGATATTTTTTTAGCCGATTTTGTGATTGACGCAAACTTCATATGGTTTGCTGATCGGATGTATTTTGAGCGACTTTCTTGGATGAAAAAGTGGATTTTTGCACTCGTGATTGTGCGAAATTAGTGCGTCGTGGAAAATGACTTTCTATGAGAAAAATGTTCACAATAGAGCACTAATGTCCCTGAAAGAAAGAACGGCAAAAAATATGCGAAATGTAGTAATTGAGAAGATTACACCACTCGATAGTAATCCCGGCGAAGCCACTTTTCCGCTCGTAATTGTGCGAAATTCGTGCGTCGTGGAAAATGACTTTCTATGAGAAAATTGTTCACAATAGAGCACTAATGTCCCTGAAAGAAAGAACGGCAAAAATATATGCGAAATGTAGTAATTGAGCAGATTACACCACTCGATAGCACTCTCAGCGAAGCCACTTTTCCGCTCGTGATTGTGCGAAATTGGTGCGTCGTGGAAAATGATTTTCTATGAGAAAATTGTTCACAATAGAGCACTAATGTCCCTGAAAGAAAGTACTGAAAAAATATATGGGCAATGTAGTAACTGCGAAGAGTACACCACTCGATAATACTCTCGACGAGACCTTTTTTGCTAGTTTTGCATTTATATTCATTAGAGGTAGGGATGGGTTATAACAGGTAAAATTGAATACTTGTTACAACTGTTCTTGTTATCTAAAATTAACAGTTCCAAAAACCTGTTATAACATAACACCCTATTACTTTCAATTTTTTCCTAGAAATTTACTGGAAATTTTTTCTTTAGGATTTTTATGTATTTTTGGAGGCCGACAATATATGTGAAAGCATTGTATCTGAAAATAACTCAGCCCAAAGTGAATAAAAATTCTGTCGAAACTGAACTTACAATAGTACAGCATGCCTAGCAGTGATGTTTTAAATAGCAACAGCAAGCATAGGAGTTCCCAAATGAATTTCGCCGATAGCATATAGCAAGTATACCGCAAGCACATGAAAACTTGCTGGTGCTTTTAAACCCTGGTGAGGGATAATAGTTTATGATACATAACAGTTACTATTTCATATTATCCATAACAGCTGTTTGTAAGCCTAGTATGTCTTATAACAAGTTACGATTTCATATTATCCGTAACAGCTGTTTGTAAGCCTAGTATTTCTTATAACAGGTATTTAAGTTGTAAGTAACAGTTGTTATCTTCCATGTAAAAATACTTGTTGTCTTTATCTGTTACGATAAATAAGCCTAACCACCATCGAGGAGTTTGCATTATTTTGTAAAGAATAGAATTTGGAGTTTCGCGATTTTCAGCCGATTTTTAAAATCTGTTTAGCCGATTTTAGCCGATTGTCTACATACATTTAACCGATTTTAGAAAGAAATTATTGGCACCACTTTCGGAGCAATTTTTGTGTGTTGAGTTCAAGTTTTTCTAGTGTGACAGTAGTTGCAAGTCTAAAAGCAGAAATTCATAAAAGAGTAGTCATCGTTAATAATCAAAGTTAAGCCTTCGTTATAATTTATTGTCACCGGCACTGATGTTTGTTTATTCACCTAATACATAAACCGCATCTTCTGTAAGCTTTATCTGCTCGATCATACCTGTGATCATACTATTGAGTTGGTTTGGCTGTGTTCCGTGATTTATTCAACATAATAATGGCGCCTAAATGCCTGCAATGCTCAACATACTTCAATAAAAGTAATATTGGCTTTAAATGTGTGGATTGTGCGCAACATTATCATGCCTCCTGTGCAAAGATTTCTAAGGATCTCATATCTAGTATTATGAATGGTACTGTTGCGTTCCGCTGTAATAAGTGTACTTCCAACAACTCATAGAAATCGTTCAATGATGCCGGCTCTGACTCCAATGATGAATATTCATCTGATATTATCTCTGCTGTTAAGCGGATGACGGCGGAAATAGAGAAGTTAAAGTCTAAGCAAATGGAATTTAATAATTCTATAAACTCCCTAGTAGATGGCTTCCGAGACATAAAGAAAATGGCGGGCACGCTTTTAGCCCATGAATGTAAGATTAAACAGCTTGAAGATGATAAATGTCGGATGTCTACAGACTTGCTTAGCATGAAAGACAGGATTAGAGTATTGGAAGAGAGCTCGTTATCTAATCATATTGAGATTAGAGATGTACCGTTCCAGCCCAACGAAAAGGTTTTTGATATTGTTCGTAAGCTACATGATTTTTTGGATGTTCCTTTGGATGATAGCCAAATCACTAAGTGCTATCGTATCTCTTCAAAGCGTAGTAATAATAAACCTGCTAGCCCTATTATAGTTAAATATTCAGTTAAGTATGTTAGAGATCGTATTTTAGAAGCATGCAAGGCAAAAAAGAATATATCTGCTAATGCTTTGGCATTCCCTAGTAATAGTAATATATATATTAATGAATTTTTGACAAGAGAGAAAAGGTCTTTACTATATGAGGCTAAACAGTTCAAAATCAAACATAGCTTCAAGTACGTTTGGGTGAAAAATTCCAAAATCTGCCCCCCGCCCCAATGTTTATAGCACACCTGCTCTGTCTCTTTTAAATAACATGGTCATGTGCAACCTAAAGCAATTTAATAATCAATTCAACCCAAACAATAGATTGATGGACTTAGTGTGGTCGAACTTATCCTTTGATACTATATCAATCTCAACTTATTCTTGTCCGTTGTTGTAATTCGTAATGAATTCGTTAAAATTAGAAAATTTCAACTGAGTGATTTTGAAAGCATGAACAATTTCTTCGAAGGCTCTGACTTCTCATCTGTTATTACGGATGATATTGATGAATCCTTCCACAGATTTTACGATATAATTAATGAAGGAATCCGTAGGTTTGTTCCTATTAAGAAAAGTAGAAGTACCAAATATCCCACCTGGTTTAGTGAAGAGTTGATCAGGGTTTTAAAATCAAAAGAAAAATACAGGAGTTTATATAGCGTCACCCATCTCCCCGAAATTTATACAAACTTCTCTTATTTCAGGAGTAAGTCTAAAAAACTCATAAAGGAATGTCACGCTAAATATATTAATTCCACCGAATCTTCTATAAAAGAAAACCCGAAGGCTTTCTGGGCTTATACTAAAAATTTAAAAAAGTCTAATCTCTACCCCAAAGAAATGGAGTATGGTAACGTTAAGTCAACTAGTCACAGCCAAATATGTGAACTGTTCTCTACATACTCTGCGTCTGTCTATTCGCGGCAGGATCATTCATTGGGCTTATCTTCACTCAGGTCTCTTCAAAATAATAATTGTTTTAGCATATCCACAGTGTCTTCTGTAGCGGTCTCAAATATACTTAATAAGTTAGATTGTAATAAGAACCCCGGTCCTGATGGGGTGCCTAATTTGATCTGCAAGAAATGTTCTCGCACGCTTTCTGAGCCAATACGTAATTTGTTTAACCTATCTGTTCACACGAATACTTTCCCTCAGATTTTTAAGAATAGCTTTGTTACCCCGATTTATAAATCTGGTGACCCTCGACTTATTACTAACTATCGGCCTACATCAATATCTAACAGCCTTGCTCTCATCTTCGAAAGAATTACCTATTGTCAACTATTCTACCAAGTCAAAGCGTATATCTGTAACCAGCAGCATGGATTTTTTCCTGGACGTTCAACCCCTACCAATCTTGTACTTTTCACTGACACTATCGCTAACGTTCTTGATGAATGCGCGCAAGTCGATGCCATTTATACCGATTTTTCAAAGGCATTTGATAAAATTTCACATAAACGTGTTCTTTTCAAAATGGCGCAACTAGGTTTCCACACAAATACAATCTCTTGGTTTTTCTCCTTCCTAATTAATCGAAGCAGCTTAGTTGTTCTTAATGGTTTCCGATCTATCCCTTATAAACAGCTGTCTGGCGTTCCTCAAGGCACAATCCTCGGTCCTCTTATTTTTTTGATCTACATTAACGATCTACCATCGTTTATTGAGAGTGACTGCCTACTTTATGCCGACGATGCTAAGCTATTTAGGAGAATTTCAAACATCAATGACTGTTTTTGCCTCCAAAGGGACATCAAGCAGCTCGAAGCCTGGTGCAACGAGAATTCTCTACAAATTAACATAAATAAATGTAATGTTATATCTTTCTCTGGGAAACGTGATTCCATCAATTTCGATTATAAAATTAATAATATTTCTATCTCTCGTGTGAATGAAATAAAGGACCTGGGGGTTATATTTGATTCAAAGCTTACATTTGCCTCCCATATTACAGCCATTACTTCCAAAGCATTTAGGTTAATCGGGTTTATTTTTCGTACATGCAGGTCCTTTAAATGCTTCGACTCTTATATTAGTCTTTTTAACTCTATAGTTGTATGGAATCCGTTTTACTCTTCTTATTCTGATCAAATCGAGTCAATTCAGAGGAAATTTTCCAGGCGCTTGTTATTTAAATTCTATAATATTTCCGTTGAATATCCCGAAAGGCTCAGTAATTTTAATTTGCTATCCTTGGTCAAGCGCAGAGCATACCTGGATAATATCTTTCTTTTTAAGACGGTAAACTGTCTATTTGATTGTCCTATTATACTGTCTAGAATCGACTTTAACGCTCCCACTCGCCCTCCTGTAGATCCAACATCAAGGAAAAGTCGCCTATCTTCAGAATTCTTAAATCATATAATTTAAATTTCAATTGTATTGATATCTTTAATACCGACCTCCCGACATTTAAAAGACTGACACTCAATGAGATCAGACTCTCTAGCTAGCATTTCACCCTTCTACCAATGCCTCGTTTCAAATTGGCTTTTTCTCTCTTTTTGTTATTGTTTTCATATCTTCACATAGATGTAGTATTGTACATATTAACTTCTTTTTTCTTTCTTAGTTAGTTTTAGTTAGCTTTATTTTTATCTTTATTTTCTTCACTTTTCGCTTTTTATTTTATATTTTCCTTTGTTTTTCATGAATTATGTATCTATTTTATTTTTCTTTTATATTATTATTAATATTTTCTTCTTCTTACTTTTTTATTTAATATTTTTGTTTAATCTGTACGGTAATGTATTATTGGACTTTGTCTGTTGATTATCGTCGTAACTTTTTCAAATAAATAAATAAAAATAAAATAAATCAGTCAATCTCTTTTAATAGATAGAGTAATGTAAAGTAAATTTGTTGATTTTCTATACGCCACCATGCATTTCATCGCGGAATATTGAAGAAACTCCTACATATTTTCAAATTATACAAATCAGCACAATTAAACATTGAAAATGCATCTAAATGCCTATCTTTAGATAACTCCAACGAGCATAAAGAAACACCTTCAGTCAGCAAATTAAAACAAGTGAACTCATATTGTCTGATTTTTTAGCAGAACCATCGCCGTCTTTATATTCCAGGCTGTGATATTGAGTTCTTTTTATGTATTAGAGTAGTACGATTTTATATGCTTTTGCAAAGCAAAATCGCTCTTTGAATGCATTAGAGTAGTGCGATTTCGTACTTTTGCAAGTAAAAAAAAGCAAAATCGCTTTGTGTCATGGCCTGGAAAATAAAGACGGCAATGGCAAAACACAATCTTTCATTTTCTGTAGGAGACCATTTATTGAAAATGATCAAAAACATTGCTACGGATTCAAAGTTTGTTCAGAAAATGGAATTTAATCAGAAGAAGGCTACTAAATATACTACCGAAATCATAGCACCACAGAATAAAGAAAACATTCCGATATACTTAAAACTAATTACTTCTTAATAACTTATAGACGAAATCACAGACATAAAAGTCCGTAAAGAAGTCGCTATCTTAGTGAGATTAAAAAACAAAGACTTGATTCAAGAACGTTTTTTTGGGCTCCAACAGGTCAAAGAGAGCACTGCTGAAGGAATTTTTGAAGTATCGACTGTATCCTTAAAGATAGCAATATTAATCAAAATAAAATGTTGGGTTTTGCTGCTGACAATTGTGCCCCAATTTATTTGTGCAGGGTTGCATTTGCAACATTTTATATCTTTGCACAAAATACGCTAGCAAAGGCCACCAGATACAATAAATAATTTGACATCGGCCATAAATTACCATTTTTGCAACAGCTCCTCTCGTCATACAGATTTTGCAACATTTCAAGAATATTTTGGAACCCCTTCTCACGTTATTCTAATAGTTGCATCCATGCGATGGCTATCGCTAGAGGTACGACAAATACGTACAACATGGTTCATATATTATTTTGAAAATTTTCCTTTAACGGACTTCGATAATAATTTTGCAAATTCTAAAAATTCTAGTAATAGTAATATATATATATTAATGAATTTTTGACAAGAGAGAAAAGGTCTTTACTATATGAGGCTAAACAGTTCAAAATCAAACATAGCTTCAAGTACGTTTGGGTGAAAAATTCCAAAATCTGCCCCCCAATGTTTATAGCACACCTGCTCTGTCTCTTTTAAATAACATGGTCATGTGCAACCTAAAGCAATTTAATAATCAATTCAACCCAAACAATAGATTGATGGACTTAGTGTGGTCGAACTTATCCTTTGATACTATATCAATCTCTACTTATTCTTGTCCGTTGTTGTAATTCGTAATTAATTCGTTAAAATTAGAAAATTTCAACTGAGTGATTTTGAAAGCATGAACAATTTCTTCGAAGGCTCTGACTTCTCATCTGTTATTACGGATGATATTGATGAATCCTTCCACAGATTTTACGATATAATTAATGAAGGAATCCGTAGGTTTGTTCCTATTAAGAAAAGTAGAAGTACCAAATATCCCACCTGGTTTAGTGAAGAGTTGATCAGGGTTTTAAAATCAAAAGAAAAATACAGGAGTTTATATAGCGTCACCCATCTCCCCGAAATTTATACAAACTTCTCTTATTTCAGGAGTAAGTCTAAAAAACTCATAAAGGAATGTCACGCTAAATATATTAATTCCACCGAATCTTCTATAAAAGAAAACCCGAAGGCTTTCTGGGCTTATACTAAAAATTTAAAAAAGTCTAATCTCTACCCCAAAGAAATGGAGTATGGTAACGTTAAGTCAACTAGTCACAGCCAAATATGTGAACTGTTCTCTACATACTCTGCGTCTGTCTATTCGCGGCAGGATCATTCATTGGGCTTATCTTCACTCAGGTCTCTTCAAAATAATAATTGTTTTAGCATATCCACAGTGTCTTCTGTAGCGGTCTCAAATATACTTAATAAGTTAGATTGTAATAAGAACCCCGGTCCTGATGGGGTGCCTAATTTGATCTTCAAGAAATGTTCTCGCACGCTTTCTGAGCCAATACGTAATTTGTTTAACCTATCTGTTCACACGAATACTTTCCCTCAGATTTTTAAGAATAGCTTTGTTACCCCGATTTATAAATCTGGTGACCCTCGACTTATTACTAACTATCGGCCTACATCAATATCTAACAGCCTTGCTCTCATCTTCGAAAGAATTACCTATTGTCAACTATTCTACCAAGTCAAAGCGCATATCTGTAACCAACAGCATGGATTTTTTCCTGGACGTTCAACCCCTACCAATCTTGTACTTTTCACTGACACTATCGCTAACGTTCTTGATGAATGCGCGCAAGTCGATGCCATTTATACCGATTTTTCAAAGGCATTTGATAAAATTTCACATAAACGTGTTCTTTTCAAAATGGCGCAACTAGGTTTCCACACAAATACAATCTCTTGGTTTTTCTCCTTCCTAATTAATCGAAGCAGCTTAGTTGTTCTTAATGGTTTCCGATCTATCCCTTATAAACAGCTGTCTGGCGTTCCTCAAGGCACAATCCTCGGTCCTCTTATTTTTTTGATCTACATTAACGATCTACCATCGTTTATTGAGAGTGACTGCCTACTTTATGCCGACGATGCTAAGCTATTTAGGAGAATTTCAAACATCAATGACTGTTTTTGCCTCCAAAGGGACATCAAGCAGCTCGAAGCCTGGTGCAACGAGAATTCTCTACAAATTAACATCAATAAATGTAATGTTATATCTTTCTCTGGGAAACGTGATTCCATCAATTTCGATTATAAAATTAATAATATTTCTATCTCTCGTGTGAATGAAATAAAGGACCTGGGGGTTATATTTGATTCAAAGCTTACATTTGCCTCCCATATTACAGCCATTACTTCCAAAGCATTTAGGTTAATCGGGTTTATTTTTCGTACATGCAGGTCCTTTAAATGCTTCGACTCTTATATTAGTCTTTTTAACTCTATAGTTGTATGGAATCCGTTTTACTCTTCTTATTCTGATCAAATCGAGTCAATTCAGAGGAAATTTTCCAGGCGCTTGTTATTTAAATTCTATAATATTTCCGTTGAATATCCCGAAAGGCTCAGTAATTTTAATTTGCTATCCTTGGTCAAGCGCAGAGCATACCTGGATAATATCTTTCTTTTTAAGACGGTAAACTGTCTATTTGGTTGTCCTATTATACTGTCTAGAATCGACTTTAACGCTCCCACTCGCCCTCCCGTAGATCCAACATCAAGGAAAAGTCGCCTATCTTCAGAATTCTTAAATCATATAATTTAAATTTCAATTGTATTGATATCTTTAATACCGACCTCCCGACATTTAAAAGACTGACACTCAATGAGATCAGACTCTCTAGCTAGCAGTTCACCCTTCTACCAATGCCTCGTTTCAAATTGGCTTTTTCTCTCTTTTTGTTATTGTTTTCATATCTTCACATAGATGTAGTATTGTACATATTAACTTCTTTTTTCTTTCTTAGTTAGTTTTAGTTAGCTTTATTTTTATCTTTATTTTCTTCACTTTTCGCTTTTTATTTTATATTTTCCTTTGTTTTTCATGAATTATGTACCTATTTTATTTTTCTTTTATATTATTATTAATATTTTCTTCTTCTTACTTTTTTATTTAATATTTTTGTTTAATCTGTACGGTAATGTATTATTGGACTTTGTCTGTTGATTATCGTCGTAACTTTTTCAAATAAATAAATAAAAATAAAATAAATCAGTCAATCTCTTTTAATAGATAGAGTAATGTAAAGTAAATTTGTTGATTTTCTATACGCCACCATGCATTTCATCGCGGAATATTGAAGAAACTCCTACATATTTTCAAATTATACAAATCAGCACAAATTAAACATTGAAAATGCATCTAAATGCCTATCTTTAGATAACTCCAACGAGCATAAAGAAACACCTTCAGTCAGCAAATTAAAACAAGTGAACTCATATTGTCTGATTTTTTAGCAGAACCATCGCCGTCTTTATATTCCAGGCTGTGATATCGAGTTCTTTTTATGTATTAGAGTAGTACGATTTTATATGCTTTTGCAAAGCAAAATCGCTCTTTGAATGCATTAGAGTAGTGCGATTTCGTACTTTTGCAAGTAAAAAAAAAGCAAAATCGCTTTGTGTCATGGCCTGGAAAATAAAGACGGCAATGGCAAAACACAATCTTTCATTTTCTGTAGGAGACCATTTATTGAAAATGATCAAAAACATTGCTACGGATTCAAAGTTTGTTCAGAAAATGGAATTTAATCAGAAGAAGGCTACTAAATATACTACCGAAATCATAGCACCACAGAATAAAGAAAACATTCCGATATACTTAAAACTAATTACTTCTTAATAACTTATAGACGAAATCACAGACATAAAAGTCCGTAAAGAAGTCGCTATCTAAGTGAGATTAAAAAACAAAGACTTGATTCAAGAACGTTTTTTTGGGCTCCAACAGGTCAAAGAGAGCACCCATGAAGGAATTTTTGAAGTATCGACTGTATTCTTAAAGATAGTAATATTAATCAAAATAAAATGTTGGGTTTTGCTGCTGACAATTGTGCCCCAATTTATTTGTGCAGGGTTGCATTTGCAACATTTTATATCTTTGCACAAAATACGCTAGCAAAGGCCACCAGATACAATAAATAATTTGACATCGGCCATAAATTACCATTTTTGCAACAGCTCCTCTCGTCATACAGATTTTGCAACATTTCAAGAATATTTTGGAACCCCTTCTCACGTTATTCTAATAGTCGCATCCATGCGATGGCTATCGCTAGAGGTACGACAAATACGTACAACATGGTTCATATATTATTTTGAAAATTTTCCTTTAACGGACTTCGATAATAATTTTGCAAATTCTAAAAATCATTTTAATTTGTTCTCATTAACAGATCCCTTTGCAAAATTACATTTCTTCCTTTTATCATTTGTATTAAAAACAATTAATTCTTTAAATAAGGAATTTCAAAGCGAAGGTCGTAAAAGCCATTTAATTATGGAATGGTCGTATTTTTTACTTCGTTTTATGATGAGAAATTTTGTAAAAATGAAGTTATAAGGAAGACCTCAAGATTAAATAATGTTGATAGATAATAACGACAACGTGTGTCCTTTAAATGAAGGATTTTGCGGTGTACAGGTAGAAAAGAATAACATTCAAGATTCTTATTGAGTTCACAAATAACGTTTTAAAATTTTACAAAACTTTTTGCAAAGAAAGCTTGAAAAGACTTTAGATTTGAAAATGATTTATCTTGGATATCTCCAGAAAAAGCTTTATCTGATGAAGTACAATCTATTGTACCACTTTTGAAATTTTTTAGAAATTTTGATGAAGAAGCGATTAATACAGAGTGGCGAGCTTTAACTGATTACGAGTTTTTAAAGAAATATCCAAATCACTCTGTTCAATAATAAATATATAATCTAAATAAATAATGAAATATTAACACTAACAAACTAGATGATATAAACCAATTTGGTCTAAGTTCTTAACTATCAGCGCTCCATCTAGTTACTACAACATCGGCACAATGGCAGTACCAACACGAAATAAGGGAGATGAAGGGAAGCTTTGGACTTCTTGTTCGGCACGTCAACTGCAGTACATGTACCATCAGCGTAATAACTTAAGTCATTTTTCATTGTGAACAATAAAATTAAGTACGTACTGTAATTTAATTATTCAGTAATTGATTCAATTTATAATTAAATTAGTAACACGCAAAGGAGTGTTTTTCGTGAACACATTCTATTAACAGTTTTTAGGATAGAGTCAAAACTTGCAAAAATAGCCTAGGTGAACCTTTATTCGCAAATCTTTCCAAAGTAATTAATCGGCTTTTAATACTACCACATTCCAAGCAGCCGTAGATAGATTATTTTCGCAAAATAAATTAATAAAGACATCTATAAAAAATCGTTTACGTGTTGAAACATGTTTTGCTTTATTAAGTACAAAAGACCTTTTAAAGGCGAATCAGAGCTCTTGTACTAATTGGAAGCCTGATGAGGAGATTTTAAACAGAAATGCTTAACCAAAAATCCTCCAGAACTTTTCCGGTGAGGATTTAACGTTAATTTTAAAAGATGCGATTTCCAAACTGCTGGAAATTGGTTTGGATATAAAAGCAATAACTTGTGACCAGGGAGGTAACAATAGAAAGTGCTATCGGCTTTTAGGATGCACGCGTGAAAACCGTTACTTTTTCGTAAATGACAATAAAATATATGTTTGTTATGATATACCACATCTCTGTAAGAGCGTCAGAAATAATTTGTATCATAGCAAAACATTTTCTAACGGAAGAGAAATATCTTGGGATATAATTCGCAAGGTTTACGATATGGATAGTGGGAACATTAGAGCAATGCATCGACTTACCGATACACATATTGATCCCGAACATTTTCACCAAGTACCTGTTGAGCTTGCGACGCAGATATTTGTCCACTCGGTTGCTTCCGCGATTTTGGCAGCTGAAGTTTGGATAGTTTCGCGGAATTTGGCGAAAACTTACGTGCAAGTAATACGGCAAGTTCATTGCAAACATGTATATACTGTTTGACCACCAAAATAGTGTTTCAGAATTCAATAAGAATCCTGAAAGAAATGCTTTATCGCAGAGAAACATTAATACGATCGAAAATCTTTCTTCACCAAAGTTATGGATTGCTACATGGGGTCATACGGGAAGAATGAATCGTCCATAATGCTTCGATGGACTAATACAAACCATAAATGTGGTACGTATGCTATGGTAAGATTTAAAAGAGAAGCAGGACTTTTTAATGACTTTTCGGTTAAAGCAAGACCCTCTCGAAAATTTATTTTTAAAGATTAGAGAATTCAGTACGTATGAGCGAAACCCTTCTACATATGTATCATATAAGAATTTAAAAGAAATTCTATTGTATTCTAATGATTCTAATGTATTACTGTCGGAGTGCTCTAGTCATAATATTTCAAAAAATTTGATCAAATTCAATTCAGAGTTCATAAATATCGTAGTAGAGGATGTTGAAACTGTGGATTCACAAGAAACCCATTGCGAAGGTAGTGAAGCAGTTGCAGGAAGATGATAATGACATTTTTGATGATTTTGAAACATGTACTCTAAAGAAAAATTTTGTACTTCTTCGAAGACTTACTTCTTTGGACATCTTGCAAAAATGGTTGTAAGACGAACAAAGTGTGAGTTGTGTCTAAAACACCCCGCTCATAGAGAAAATCATACGCTGACTGAGATGAAAATGCTCGGATCAAAATTTAATACAATACTGACCATTAATTTTCAACACAATTTTTTCACAGTAACAGATAGCAATGATAAAGCTGATCTTTTGGGTAACTATTTTAACAGCACCTTAACAATAACCAATAGCATAAGAACACAAATCCACAATGACGCACATCCCATTACAACCTTCAATTCTCTACACACAGCAACAGACCCCAACAAATACCTACTTCCACCGATCAGAGTAACAGATATCACGAGTTCACGAACGAAAAACACACAACACAATATATTCTCAGTCGGAAGAATAAAAATTCTAGCGGTCCGGACGACGTCCCCAACTTCATCATCAGAAAGCTACCGCCGTCCTTCTCTCAAAAACTCTCTATAATATTAAACCACTGTTTTAATATAGGCTACTTCCCTGGAAACAAGCCAGCATTATTCCCATCCGCAAACAGCAAAAACCCCCAAACCTACAATCTAGTTACAGGCCAATCTCGCTACTACCAGCACTTGGAAAAATCTATGAGTGCTTCCTAAAGGAAAAAATTGTCGATCATTGCGAGAAATTCAATATAATCCCGACAAACTAATTTGCGTTCAAACAGCAGCACTCAACCTCACACGCGTTCCTAAAAATTAAATCCGATATTTCTCACAAACTTAACCAAAAAACGAAACGCGCACAATAGCATGTCTACTAGACATTGAAAAGGCCTTCGATTCAGTGTGGATCGAAGGACTAATCCACAAAATGCTAAACACATTTAGCTTCCACCCCCATCTCTGCAAGGTAATGTACAGCTACCTCACAAATAGAGCCTTTAAAGTTAAAATTGAGAAAAAATTCTCAAAAGACTTCTTCCCCGATTTAGCCCGTCCCCAAGGATCCATACTGTCTCCAATCTTATATAATACATATATATACTTCTGACTTTCCACCACCCGAGTCTATTTTTCTAATATAAAATCTCTGCATTACGCCGATGATGTCATAATCTACCTTAGCTCTACAAACCCTACACTGGCGCGATAAAAATAAACCGTCCATTTCTAAATACTTCTCAGAATGGAAACTCCAACTAAATGTGAGCAAATGTGAAACTATTGTGTTCGAACGCACACCAAAATTAAATCACTTTGCTTCAACACGTCAGAGCAGGCATTCGCAATAACTTGCTGGGAATCTACAAATCAGAGCAGGCATTCGCAATAACTTGCTGGGAAGCTACAAATCAGAGCAGGCATTCCCGGCAACCTGCCTACTATAAAGGGCCTGTGACGCTAAGGGCTTTTGTCATACAGTCAGTCTTAACCAGTGAACAAGTCAAAAAGTGTAAAGTGAATATAAAGTGCAAAGCCAGTAACAGTGAGCCGCCAAGGCTACCTACACCAGTGGCACATAATTAGTGATCACCTAATAGGTGAAAAATAAAAGTGTGGTGAAAAATATGCAGTGTCCGAGCACCTAAAGACTCGAAAAATAACTACAAGAATCAGTGAAAAAAGACACGTTAATAAAAAGTTACGTAAATAAACCAATATTATTTCTCGCAAATAAAATGCCAAATGAGCAAAACCAAGAAAACTTAGACCCGCACACAGTAAACAAACATATCCTACAGATATTATATAATATTAAAAACAAAAAAGTCAACAAAGGGAAACTCCCAATAAAAAAGAAAAGAACCATCGTAATAAAAAACAAAAAAAAGCCATAAAAAACCTAAACTTGAGAAGGAGGATGAACTAATAACAAAAATGGAAACCAACAACACTAATGAACCAGGACCATCCAATCAGGAACCCACAACCAAGGATATACTCCACCAGACAATAACAACGATGAATGAAGAAAACGCTAAAATAAAAATGGAATATAATGACTTGTTAAGTAAGTACAATGAATTGTTGCTTAGGTTTAGCGAAGTTTCAGATAAATTAGACCAGCTCCTAAATAAACAAACGCCAACTGAAAACATAAATAGACAAAATCCTATTAACACTCAACAACCCCAAACAAATAAGCCTGACTCACCAACTCAAACCATATCCATAGATACAGAAATGACCCAACTTACTAACACTACTCATAATCCATCAGCGAACTCAAACACTGCACACAAAATTAATAAAATTCCACCAATTGTATGCTATAATATAAATGCAAAAGAGTGTACTATTTCACTAAAATCCATACTCGGACATAATAAATTCACATTTAAAAAAATAAATAACAACATCACGCACATATTAGCTAACAATCTAACAGACTTTAATAAAATAAAAAACTTTTTAAAACAATCTGACACAAGAACCTATCACTATACTCCCCAATCAATTTTAATTAAAAATATCCCAACATGCTTTGATATGGACGACATATACAAAGCCCTACAAAATCAAAAACTTAACATCACCATCATAAAAATCTTCAAATTAAAAAACACAACGAACTGGGTAATACAATTACACCCCAATGACGACCCAAAGGAACTTTTTGGATTAAGATATCTACTTAACCAAACGATATATGTTGAGAAGTTCAAACCCAGCAAAATGACCCAATGTAAGAACTGCCAAAGATATGGCCATGTGGCAACCAACTGCAACATGGACTACAGATGTGTTAAATGCACTGAGCAACACCAACCAGGACAGTGCCCCAAATCAGACAAAACTCTAAATGAAGAAGCGACGCAACCAAGATGCATAAACTGCGGACAACTTCGGCACCCAGCTATCTTTAGGGGCTGCCCAAAACACCTAGAAATTCTTCAGAGGAAGAAAGATGCTGAATTGCTAAGAAAATCAAAGCAAAAATCCTACAATAACTACGTTATACCCAACATAAGCTACTCCCAAGCCATAAAAAATAATATCAAAACACCCGAAAATAAAAAAAATACACTGCCTAACAACAACAACCTAAATATGTTTAACCATGAATGTGAAGAACTCTTTGGTCTCAACCTCTTCACATGCATAAAAAAAATTGACAACTTCGTACCAAAATACAAAGAACTCCAAGACAAATCTGCCAAACGCCAAGCAATGATTCAACTAATTTTAGACCTCACAATAAATGCAAAATAACTCAATACTAAAAATTCATCTAATTAACATTAACTCATTAGTCAGCCTTGACAAAAGATACTGTCTAGAAAATTTCATTAAAACCAACAAATCTGATATAGTCCTACTAACAGAAACCAAACTTCACAAAAAATACAATCCACAATTCAAAAATTATAAAATAGTTAGGACAGAAATAGTTAGACAGAACCAATCAAGGCGGTGGGGGAACGGCCTTATTAATAAAGGAGAACATAGAATTCGAACATATAAATATACCCAACATTGAAAAACTCGAAACCACAACTGTTAAAATAAAAGAAGCAAACACAATAATATATCTCACGTCATTATATAACAAGAGCGGAATTCAGGACTTCAACTCAGCGGACGTGGAAAAAATACTACATGCAACAAGTGATGGAAACCAAATAATCGGAGGAGACTTCAACGCCAGGCATCCCCTATGGAATGTTCACTCAGCAACAACAAACAAAGCAGGTAAAACATTACATAGCTGGCTCATGAACAATTTGCTACAATATAATCTTAAACTGGAAACATCACTCTATCCTACATACCACAGAAACAATACGTTCTCTTACCTCGACTTCTTTATAATCTCAAACACAATAAACACATACTACTGCCCTAATCTACTAGACAAACTAAATACACACGACTTTCAATCAGACCATAAGTGGTAGAACTAACTATCTCAGCAAACAACATTTCACAAGCTCAACCAGAAATAATTTATAACTATTCATCAACAAACTTCCCCAGATTCAACACACTGATTAATAACTCATTAACAGCAATCAACATACCAACTAACAGAAATATCACAACACAAGAAGCAGACGAAATCATCAACCAATTAGAACAAGCCACAACAAATGCAATAGAGAGCAGCGTACCCATAGTTACGCTCAAATCAAGAGGAAGTATTCCGCTACCCCCCGATATCCTAACCCTAATCAAACACAAAAACAACTTACGTAAAAAATGGCACAGACATAGGTACGATCCAACCCAACATACATTAAAGGCACAAATTCGAGACATCACCACCATAATAAAAATCAGAATCAGCATACATCATGAAAATTACTGGAAAAACAAACTCGCAACCATTACCATGAATAACAACACATTCAAAACAATAAAAAACATAGTAGGATTAAAATCAATAACTCGGCTCCCGCAACTAACCAACCCAGACAGCCCAGATCTCCAATTAACTAATGATTCGGACAAACTCAATGCTATAGGTAAACACTTAGAAAAGATACACAAACAAAACCTAAGCATGAATACTGACATGACACATATCGACAATGAAATATTCTTTGACTATCAAGACAACAACAATCCATTAGTACACTTCAATGATAACCTCCCCGCCAGTAAAGATCTCACAGATAATAATTCCAATACCATAAACCAAGACCGCAACTTCATCTCATCAGAACACATCAAACAAATAATTAAGACAATGAACAACAAAAAAACAACTGGACCTGATCTATTACCAAACTACCTGATCAGGAAAACTACAAAAAAATTCTGGGTTTTCTTAGCCACCTTATTCAACCACCTATTCAACTTAGGATATTACCCAAAAAAATGGAAGAACGCACACGTCATTCCAATCAAAAAACCAGGAAAACCAGCTAATGAAATAGGCAGCTACAGGCCAATATCTCTACTCTGCTCAATAAGTAAAATCTACGAAAAATTTCTGAAAGAAAAGCTCCAACAACATGTTGAACTCAACCATGTAATCCCTAATTTCCAAATGGGATTCAGGCCACAACATTCTACCTCCCATGCACTAGCACTATTTATGAGACACACAACAACCAATCTCAACAACAAGAAAGCAACCCTCGTCTGTAGTATAGACACCGAAAAAGCCTTCGACACCACATGGACGCAAGGACTAATTCACAAAATGAAAAATTTACACAGCTTCAACAATCACCTCTGTAAAGTCATATACAACTATCTAAAAAACAGAACGTTCCAAGTTAAAATCAATAATAAACTTTCCGATGAATTCCAAATACTAGCTGGAGTACCCCAAGGCTCCATATTGGGTCCCATCCTATACAACATTTATACAGCAGACATCCCACCACCTTCAGAACCACTAAAAATTCTTACATATGCTGACGATATTCTTCTCTTCACGGCTAACCATAAATACATCCCCATGAAAACCCAAATGAATAACTACTTAAAAGAAATAAATAAATGGAAATTAAAAATGAATATAAACAAATGCCAGACAATGCTAATCAAAGGAACAGGAAAAGACACTTACCCGAACACTACAAGACATATAAATAAGCAAGACATCAACATTAAAATAAATAACCAAAAAGTTCAATATACCAAACAACTAAAATATCTAGGTGTAAACTTCTCTGAAAACTTACATTTCATCCAGCACATTAAACAGAAACTCCAAAAAGCCACTTATACATTTTTAGCGTTCTCCAAAGTCATTAATCGTAAATCTGAAATCCAGAACAGAATCAAAGTAATCTGCTACAAACAACTGATCCGTCCAATAATCGCATATGCATTTCCAATATGGTTCAACATTTCATCAGCCCAAATGGAAAATCTCAGGAAATTCGAGAGAAAATGTCTTACTCACTGCATCAATTTCAGACGCACACAAACCAACTACAAAAGGATAAAAAACGAAAAGCTTTACAAAATCACTAACATAAAAAGAATTGACACTTTCCTAATTAAAAATGCATTAAAGTTTATTAACATGCTTACCACAATTGACAACCCACTCATAGAGGACTACACAACTGAACTCCAACACAACAACAGAGACATTCCCAAATACAAAGCACCGCACGTCATCAAATGGCTAAAAGACAAAAACTTACTTTATGATACTAGCAACAAATTAACCTATTATCACAAATCTTACATTGGAACAGAACGATATACAACACAGACCAGCTGATCTAACTCTATATAAATTCAAGCAAAAAATAAAAAGCAACAACTCAGAGTACCGTTTAATATTATAACCATTTTAAATAAACTAATGTCAGTTTCTCTAAGCCTACCTTTCCTTTAGATCTAAGAAAATCAATGTATCCTAGTTTATAAAAATATATATAAAATCAAGCAAAAATAAAAAGCAACAATTCAGAGTACCGTCTAATTTTATAATTATTTTAAATAAGCTAATGTCAGTTTATCTAAGCCTACCTTTCCTTTAGAGTTAAGAAAATCAATGTATCCTAGTTTTTAAAGCCGTTTTCTAGGAAACTTACATACACACTATGTTGAAATATTTAATTAAGCTTGTTATAATAAAACATACTCTAACCTGCTGGTAAAGATTACTTATAATCTGTAGCATGTAAATTAATTAAGAAATTCTAACTTTAACCTAAAACAAATGTTAAAATAAAGGCCAATAAAATATTGTTTGTTAAAAAAAAAAAGGGCTTTTGTCAGTCACTGACTTGATTTGAACCGGTGCGGTTGTCACAAAAACATATAAATTTTTTTTTTTTAAGAAAAACCAAAAGATAAAATAAATTAGTGACTGAGTCTTTGACTTATAATTAACCAGAGCGGTTAATGGTGGAAAAAACAATTAAAAGAAAAATTTTTCAAAAAGTGACAGCTGCGAAGAAAAAAATTAAAATAAAACAAAATTTCAAAGCCATTGTGATTGTGTGATTCTCAACAAAAACAGTTGCTACTTGAACCCTTTAAGTGAAGTGGTTCAAGTAGTTTTATTGGTATAAAAATATAAATGTGCCTGAAGCAATTTTATTTAATCTAAATATAATAATATAATAATTATAATAAAAATAAAAAATAAAAAAATATAAAAACAACAAACATTTGCTCCTGTCAGCTATATTGTATTGATTGTGCTAGAAGCAACCAATAAAATTATTTAAATAAAACAATAAAACAACAATAATAATATATTATAATACAATAATAAAAATAATAAATAAACTAAATTAGGACAACCCACATATAGTAATGAGCCTTCTAATCTATACACTGTATAGACATATTAGAGGCTCTAGTTCAAGCAAGGGACGAAGCTCCGTCAAACGATGATGATACCGACAGCTTCATCACTTTCTCCGATGAAGGGAGGTTTGACAGCTGTAGTGATACTTCAACTCTGAGCTCTACCCAAATCAAAAGTTTAAAAAAAAGAAAATCAACCTCTTTGGATAAAACTAAAACCAAAAAAAGAAGAGACAATAAAAAAAAATAATAACAATAATAATAATTACAAACTACATACTAGTGATAATGAAACTCAGCATAACGACAACCCCGAAATAACAAACGTTATGAAAAAAGTAAAAAACAAAGGCAATAATACAGAAATCTGCCAGAAAAATTACTGAAGTCAAGATAAAGGACCAACCCAGTGCCGTCGTTAGGCCTTCGGAGTCCCTCATGCCAAGAAAACCTAGTGCCCTCCCAAGGTCAGATGACATCCCTAATGAACAAATACAACTTATGGGAAATATGGACCACATCATGCTTTTAAAACCTGGTGCCGGCCCTAGGTCAAACGTCAACTCTAATGGACAAACGCAATATTTAAATAAAATGGATATAGGTCCCAGTGCCGTCCCTCGGCCCACAAACCACAATACGCCCTTAAACCCCAGTGCCTTCCCTAGGTCAGAAGATAATACTAACGGACATATGTTCGAAACCAATGGATTCTCCAACGCCAAGGAAGACCTACCCCTAGTAAACAGTAATAAGGTATTTGGTAATTTAGATCATATTTATAGTAAGCAACTTAAGATAATGTCAGACAGTTACAATATATTACTTGAAAAATAAAATAATTTAATTAAAGAAATAGATTATAGCACTATATACCTAAAAAAGCAAAAAAATCCGGACAATAGAAATAGTCTTGGTGTTGATAAGATAGAAAAGGATAAGAAAAGTTATTCAAAGAAAAAAACAGCACATAATCCTAGCTCACAGCCAAAAAAATAGCTCTAACCACAATTGGGACAGGAAACAATAATCAATTTAATCTTTTGAACTCTGAAGGGGATGACGGGACCTTTTGTTCTGAGTCAGATGATGAGGGTATGGACGACTTGCCCCCTCATGCTGACACAACAGATGTCATTCTAACCAAATCGGTTAAACCTCCGCCTGTAGGAATTTATAATCTGGATTTAAAAGATTTCTCTAATAAACTCGAACTCTCAATCAACGAAAGATCCTTCTTATTCAAAAAAATAAATAAAAACACCGTACATCTACTCGTAAAAACTTGAAACATTTTAAAATAGCGCTCGAACAACTTAAAGCTGAGGGCATCAGCCACTACAGCTTCACTCTAAAGAATGAAAAACCAAGTAGTTTTCTGCTTAAATCTCTTCATTCATCCTATGATGAACACGACATTACCTCTGAATTCAGAAGAGTTTTTTTTCCAACATCGAGCTTACAAAAGTCTCCCTGTTCTCTAAACGCAACCCCAGAATTAAGGACCCAATTTGGCTCCTACAAATAAAAAATGGTTCTGACCTCTCGGAAGTAATTAAGGCTAACTACTTTCTAGGGCAACGTGTCTACTTCCACAAATTCAAGCCTACAGCTAAAACTCAGTGCCATAACTGCCAGCGTTTCGGTCATGTTGCCTCCAATTGCTCTATGGCATACCGCTGTGTTAAATGCAAAGATGTACATGGTCCTGGGAAATGCCCACTTTCCCCCAAAGATAGTCAACTCTTCTGGAAAGAGTTGAAGAAAATCCGGATGGAACAATGCGCATCGAAAAAGGTGCACTTCCTGCATGTGTTAACTATGGTCAATCAGGGCATCCCGCCAATTATAGAAAATGGACTAAATATCTGGAAATTTTATCTAGAAAGCAAGAAAGACTAAATTTTCGGAATAAAACACTTAATAACTTTTCAACAAAGAGCGTCTCATATGCCTCTGTTTTGAAGAGAGACCAAGCCGCCCCTCGTAAAACCACAAGAGACACTAGTGAAAATAACCACCGATCCGGTAACATACAATTTCTTAAGGATGAATGCCAGAAAATAAAGCTCTCGATTTCGAGCTTCCATTTAACTATGTAGTAGTAGCGTGAGCTTTCGTACAAAGCTTTCGATTTAGTGCCACACGCAGAAGCAGTACTCGCTGTATACAGGTATCTTGACCTAGCAGCAGTACATAATCAATGCTGTATTGACATGGCAAACATTTTTTCTTCTTTATTTTCTCTGGGAAACATGTCTGCCATATTCAAACCGAAGAGTATTGTTTTGTTGTTGTTCGAAATTCCATTGAACTGTTTTTGTAATTTTATTATTGCTTTCCATACAGCCTTTGAAATATAACATCCCTTGCCTTCTATGTATGTAATGTACAGGCTGTTCCAGGAATCACTCAATCACTATTCAAAATGATGTACATACATATTTCCATATAGAATGTACCCAATTGATAACTTTAATTATTTGCAGAATACACCTAGAGCGAAAAAACCGAGTATTTGCATGGATTATAAAACAAATTTACAATCTCAAACAAAATATGCAATAAAAAAGTGAAAAGAGAAAAAAATTCCAAATAATTTTCCCTCGGCTTATATTCTAAATAAATATCTTCCGTCCCTTTTTAACTAAACCATAAACGAAAAATATTAACAAATATTCTCCCTTTTCTCTCAGTAAGAGCTCACTCTCACGGCATTTTGTATACTCGTCATGGAGGAAAAAAACAAATTTCATCTTAAACAGGTCCTAAAGCCCAAAACTGTCGCTCCCACAGCAAAATGAAGTTAAAACAAATTGCAGCCAAATATGTTTTCTCTCTAATAGTTTAAAAAAAAAATAGCATGTAGAATAAATTTACGGAAATTATAGCGTTTGAACAAAATACAAGCAACTTTTATATGAAAAACTCCTTCAGTAAGACAAGGCAAGAAGACTGTGGATGTCGCCTGCTGACCGGCCCGTTGCTCTCTTTTTTTGACTTTGTTCATGGCTTGTATCTTGCGGGGGTTACGGCTGTGCTTGTGCTATGACCACTGACTTATAACAATGGACTGAGCGTATTGTCATTTATAGGAAAGCATGGCACACGTTTTATATTTCTCTCTTTCGCCCTATGGCAGAGTTAGAGCTACCAACACAAAATAATGCATTCTAGAACGTTTGCTTATGCCATTTGATGTTTTTATGTTGGCTACAGATGCAATCACCGCAGAAGGAATAAGGTAAGGATAGTGTTCACCATGTTCCGTCTCTCTTGCCCATAAGCAGGATTCAGTTAAGAATAACTTTTGAAAATTAAAGTCGGAATGAGTTTAATCCGTTATAAGCGATTAAAATATCACTTGGGCACAAGAAAATTTTTTTAATTAAATTAGATTTACGGGTGTAAAATTTCATCTGATTGGTTGAGTTTTACATGTTTTTTATGTATTCGTTTTAAAGGGTGCTCTAACGGTGATATACAGAAATACAATATTTTTTGTGCCACATGAAATAGCAAATCGCTCAGTCCATTGTTATAAGTCAGTGGCTATGACGCGCCGTTATTATACATTATGTACATGCGTGCACGATAGATACTCATTTTTAGAGACCCATAAGATAAATTTGCTGGCCTTTATTTACTGGAGCCTATCGCCACCTCGGAAAGCTTTTGAGAATTAAAATGAATAAAAACCAATTTTATCATTTACTTTTTATCACGATAGAGGTTTACAAAATGATTTTTATAAAATAAACTACTTTCGGGATTAATCCAGTTTCTAGGCCACTGAATGCAATCACCTCAATCCTCATTATCGTGTTAAAATAATTGTGTAGCAACAAATTTTATTCAAGTTACATGAGTCTCAATCTTAATGTTATGAAAGTAATTATAACATGAAAAATATTAACAAATTTGAAAAAACAGCTCCACCAGCATTTACAAATATGTTTGGAAAACCTATGTATGAAAAATAATAAAAATTGGTGCGTACATGAAAAAGTTATTCGGGGGGAGAGGAAAATAACACTGTTTTTTGAGGTTATTGATTTTTTTTTAAAAACTCAAAATCTTTTTCAAAAATCTAAGTCCGGTATCATTTGAACTTAAGATCATATCATAAAAACTGTGGAAAATAAAAAGGGGGAACAAAATGCTTACAAATTTATTCAGCCTTAATGATGAATGCAATATGATATTTGGTTTGGACTTATTCGAGTGCCTACATAGAATAGATAACTTCCTGCCACATTACAGAGGGCTTTCAGATCTGAACCTTAAGAGAATGGCATTATTGTCATTCTTAACAGAATTAACAGTTAATAGTTCACTATAAACACATCTCAATCTGGAAAGACCCTAATTAATAATCTAAAGTTCATTGCAATAAATGTAAACTCTCTTATACTTCTACACAAAAGGCATCAACTTAACACCTTCATAACTAATCATAGACCAAACTTTGTACTCTTAAGTGAAACAAAGTTAAAAGCAGTGCACAACTTAAGTTATAAAAACCATAACCTCGTCAGAAAGATAGATCTTCTGAGGGCGGGGGAGGTATGACCATACTAATAAAAGATAATCTTAAGTTTGTCCAATAGGTCAATCCCACAAAATTCAAATATATCGTAACTACAAGAATTATTGTTAACCTCTCTAACAACAAAACACTCGCGGTGACATCGATCTATAATAGAAGCTGAAACTATGTCATAGCCGATGATATGAGTGAACTATTTAATAAAATCAAGGCAGATTATTATATTACTGGGGGCGACTTTAATGCCATCCATCAGTTCTGGGGTAACGATCAGGCCGCTGCAAATAATTCGGGTAATTCCTTACACCGATGGTACATAGACAACTCAATAGATAGAAACTTACTCCAGAATACCCAGATAGATACACAAGAAACAACCCTGGTACTCCCTCACTGATCGACTTCTTCATTATATCTAGCAACATTACTGTAAAACATAATAATTTCGGTAAACTCCCCATCTTAGACTACCCCTTAGACCATGCGGCGGTAGAGCTAAATATTTCGCTAATTAACAATCCGGCCATTGTTGAAAAGCAAAAAATACCTGACTATGGTAACACAAATTGGACTCTCTACAGAGCCCATTTTAATCGGAATATCTCTCAATTAATGCTCCCGGATAACTGTTGCCCCTCCCCTAGTGAACTAGATAGCACCATTGATGACCTGGACAGACTACTACTACATTCCGCCATTGACCTAAGTGTACCCAAAATTACCTTAAATAATAACACCTGTATCCCTCTCCCTCTCCTTCTGCTTAATATTATTCACAAAAAAAAATAAACTCAGAAGAAAATGGTTTAGACTGCAATACAATCCCATTCATCATTTACTTAAATCACAAATCAACTGTCTAGAAAAAATAATCAAAGACTCTATCAAAATCCATTATACTAATTACTGGCATAAAAAACTCGCTGGTATTAAACTTGATAACAACTCTATTAAAACGGTCCATGTGTCTCTTAAGAAACAACAACATTCCCCCGTTGCAATCAACAGGTAACTCTGAGGTAGTTTCTGATGATGAAGAAACAGCAACTCTCTAGGTCAATACTTCTGCGACATACATAAAGCAAACTTCGATATGAGCCATGCCTCAACTAGCTTTGAAATCAATAACTCTATCCAAGCAAACTATAAAAATAAAATAACCCCAATAGTAGCATTTTCCAATGACTTCAAAGCAGATTTTGAAGCTAACAGTCCATTCCCATTACATGATAGATTCTCCGACGCTCCCGCTGAGCAACAACCCAACCATCAGATTACAGGTAGCATAACCCTCCAGGCTAATAATATTAATCACATTTCCTTCATCACACCTAGCCAAATTAAAGACCTAATTAAATCCCGTAATAACAAAAAAAAACAGCGGGACACGACAAAGTATCTAATTACATGCTTAAAAATCTTCGCCTAGTCTCTTTGCCTTCTTGACTCTACTATTTAATCATCTCTTTAACATAGGCTACTATCCAAAAAAAATGGAAAGAAGCACATCATTATACCCATACTAAAAGCTAGTAACCCATCCAATCTCATCTCCAGCTATAGACCAATTTCACTTCTGTCATGTATCAGTAAAGTGTATGAAGCTTTTCTCCTTGACAAAATTAGATCACACTTCGAGGACAACAGGGTAATACCCAACTTTCAATTCGGATTCATGCCCCAACACTCAACTACACATGCCCTAACAGTTTTAATGGAATCAGTAGGCCATAATATTAAAATCAAAAAACCTACCCTAGCGTGCTCCCTAGATATAGAAAAGACATTCGACACAGTCTGGATAGAGGGACTCATTCATCTGGTTTCGATGATCAAATCTGTAGAATTCTCTATAATTACTTAACAAGCAGAACATTCTCTGTCAAAATACAGAATACAATCTCACAAGTGTTCGAAATAAAGGCAGGAGTACCCCCAAGGCTCTCTGCTGGGTCCAATCCTTTACAATATTTATACTGTCGACATGCCCTAGCCTAGTAATAATGAAAGGAAAGTTAATATCCTCTGCTATGCAGACGATACCCTCCTATATGCTTTTGGTTTTAAGAAACATACCCTGAAAGGACACATCAATAAATACCTTAAAACCCTCTTCGAATACTATAATACATGGAAAATTAAAATCAACATGTCTAAGTGTGAGGCGATTTTATTTAAAGGTAGGAGAAGGGATTCCCCTCCTAATGCTTGGTCTGGCCTTCATAGCTTTCACCTTAAGATGAATAATTATAAAATTCCCGTTAAAAATCAAATAAAAACTTAGGTGTTATATTCACCGACGATCTATTTTTCTTTAAACACATCAATTACATAATCAAGAAGGCTACAAACTGTTACTGGGCTCTCAAAAGAGCTTTTAAACATAACTCTAAACTCTCCACCAAGTTAAAAACTGTTCTATACAAACAGATGATTAGACCAATCATGGCCTATGCATTCCCCATTTGGCACAGCATAAGCTCGGCCCAAATGAAAAAATTAAGAGTATTTGAACGAAAAATCCTCAGAGACTGCATAAATTATAAACGAAAACCTGGTCAACATAAATGGATCAGCAATAAAAAACTCTACAGTACGTCCAAAATGAATAAAATCGACCGCTTCCTTATTAAACTAGCAACTAAGTATATAAACAAATTAAACTATTTGGATAACCCACTAATCCAAGCCGTTAATAAAATCTACGACCCTTTCACTAACATCAAATATCACCCCCCGTTGCACCTAAAGTGGCAATAACAAGTGGTCTTGTCTCCCCGGATGATCTCTTACTATACTATCACAAGGCTAAACATAAAGTTAACCACCTAGTATACAACACCGCCCAACACATTGAACCAAACCAAAATCAATAACCAAAATTATTCTCTCTTTCAACAAAATATAATCCGAACAAAACAATTATCTAATTTATACTCACCCAAGACTATCACTATATATATAATATATAATAATAATAATAATATAATATATAATTATATCCCCGATGACCCTTTCTATCATCAAAACCTTAACTAAACCCCACCATCATAATAATGTAAATATATACTACTTTAACCAAAACCACACCTACCACATTATATCTACTTTTTCGCCTATTTTTTTGTAGAAACTCCAACTAATTTTAAACCATAAGTTACATAATAATTTTAACCCTCAAAACTAATTTAATATCCAAGTTCTTTGGTAAATGTACACTTTGTACATGTAAATTACAATTCAAATCCCACAATGTTGTAAAAAAAAAATATATATTAAGCTTAAAATTAAGAATGTTAATATGTATAGTCAGGCAATAAAAATACTTGTTTCAAAGGGGTTTTGTCAGTCACTTCTGCTCACAGACTAGAGCAACACATTAAACTGCAAGTCTTAACCCCACAGTCGTAACGCATTAACTTGCGACTGTGACACCACACCACAAGGAACACATATATAAATATAATAAACTACAATTAGGTTTATATTATTTGTATACTACTGAACTACAGTAACGTTCATCACAAGTACAGTATATTAAGCTGTTACTATCAAGCTAATCCTAACCAAGAGATTCATCACACCAAACAACACTTGCATGCTACATTAAGGCATACAATTATCACCATACAAATATATTAAACTGCAGTAAGGTTTACTATATTTATATGATTCTGAACTACAGTACAGTTCACACCACACCAGAACACCATTAGAAGAAATGAGTATATTTCTAATACTAATATTCTTCTTTTCTCGTTACAGCATCACAATCAAGTCAACGCAAGCTATAAGTTGATTTGTATTATATTGTTGTTGTTAAAAATTAATTTGTTATATATTCTTTGTATATTTCGTTGCTACAATAAAGCACATTTGTTTGGTCTATTTGTATTGATCTGGCACCCCTGTTATTAGTTTAGAGAAACCTAGAGTTTCTACATATTGCTTTCACAGGAAACAAAACATCCACAAAACGCCAAAATAGACTACTTCGCGACATGAATATTCACATAAATAACACCCGCATCACAAAAAAAAACCGTCAAGTACCTTGGCCTCACATTTACCCGAAATTTCAAAACTTTCTGCCACATAGATTATATCATAAAGAGAGCCACAATTGCATACATTAAACTGAGACCAGTACTTAAAGCAGGTCTTAACGAAAGGATTAAGATCATATGCTACAAACAACTGGTTAGACCCTAAGCGTGTCCTATCTGGAGGGACATCTCTTCAGCCAAAATGGAACGCATCCGCATACTTCAAAGCACAATCCTAAGAAGATGTACAGGACTCTACAGAAATTCGAATTCCAACCACTACTTCAATAACAAAACCCTCTACGAAAGAACCAAAATCTCCACTTTCTAAACCTCATCCTTGATGGCTGCCTTAATTTCCCTACAGAATACCTGGAATCCCCTGACTTCAGATACTAGTTGCCCGTACTCATAAAGCACCTAAACAATACCAATTTCCTTTACAAGAACGCAAATGAGCTCACATACTATCACAGACCCAACAACTCAAATCTGCCACATCTGGTTTATAACACGACACAGTAATTGGAGTTTTCAGAACTTACCAGATACAATAAATCGTCAAAAAACGAAACTGGGAATCGCTAAGATTAAAATATATTTCCTCCCTAGTTAAGCCGTGTTATACATAACTCACGTAGAATTAATCTCAGGTAGCTTAAAATAAGTCTAAATTACTTAAGTCAGCGTTATAGTCATCCTTAAAATTTAAGATCGAATTAAGATTCACTTTCCTTGTAATCTTTAGTATAACTCAGGTATCGCCAGTTTTTTTGTAAGGCCATTTTTCGCGCAGATTAATTCAGCAGGGATTAGACACAAATATATTTTAAATAAGTCAGTTCAGGTATAAATTAGGGTAAAGAGAATAAAAATCTCTGTCTAATTATTAGAGCTTAGGATTACTTAGCTAGTAACTTACAATTGTTATATTTGGTAGGCCAATAAAAAATTGTTTTCTAAAAAAAAAAGACTGGTCAGTTGCCTCCGAGCAGCTCGACCTAGCACATCGTCCGTCTAGTGCTATCCGCAAGTCTTGTGTTGGCTAATTCAACGGCAAGCGCACGCTAATCATGTTGGCTCGAGAATCAGCAAGTGCACGCATATATTCCGTTCCCATAACCACGTGTTGGCTACTCTGACGAAAAGCGCACATTAATTTTGTTGGTCAGAAGAGTAGTAAGCGCACGCTCCTACCCCGGAACCCCGCCGTGTAGTAATAAGGAAGTGTGAGTGAGTGTAGACTAAGTCCTGTGAATTAGTTAGAGTAAAGGACCGCAGAACCAGAACAGCGTTCTGAACCTAGCAACGTCTGGAAAAAAACGGCCTTGGACAATCTCCTGACTGCCCGTGCACTAACATCCGACGTTACAAATTTTAAGGTATTTTAGTATATTCTATGATGAGTATTTACCCAACTATCGTAATTCGTTTTCGTAAAATATACACTTACGTCAATACTACGAAAATTTCGTAGTTTTAAAAATGCAAATGTGAAATTATGTGTCCAAAAATTCATGGACAAGACTTTAAGAATCGGATAATAAATTCAATCAGAATAACATGGAAGTATATGAAAATTTAAAAGATGCGTTATGGAGTTATTTCGTCATTTTGAGACAAAATTGAAATATAATGTATTGTAAATCACAGAATTGATGTTGCATGTTTAAAGCGAATGAGGATACATTTGGATAAGCTTTTTCCTATCAACAATCAATTGAGAATTCGAATAAAATTTGAAAACAATCTCATTTAGAGTGACAGAAAGCTATGTAAGTATTGTTAAAATTTAGTACTACGAGACTTTGATGTGCATTATTCATTTAAATTTTCGAATATTATTTCGGTAAAATCAAACATGTAATTTTGGAGTTGAACTACGTCAACTATCCTGAAAAGAGACCTGAACCAGCCACAATAGGAATATTCATTCAAGCATATTAAGTTTTAATGTAATGTCATCACTGTTCTTGGGAAAGGATAACTTCCTCTTAAGTGTAGTGTGCAGTCGTGTTTAGCAAATGTTGTGTTTTTAAGTGTTTTTAATTATTTTTTAGTGTTTTGTTCGTGGCTTTAGTTTGTCTAGTTTGTTTATTGTGTATTTTTCTGGGTGGAATTTAATCTCCACTTGTGTAATTTTATATTTTTAGTACTAGTGCGATTCTAACCTCACTTTCTGTGTATAACGTATTTTTGTTGCATTGCCATACTATATTTTTTTCTATCGTGTCGGTATATTAATCATAATTTTCCTTATTTATGGATTGCTGTGGTTTTTTCCACGCCGAGTTCAATGACTCTTCCAAGTTTATAGCTTGCGATGGTGTCTCTGGTAAGGCGTTCCAGACATCCTGCGTTAAGCTCGAGAAGGCTGCCTTAAATTTATTAAAAAAGACTCGCAATTTACTGTGGGTCTGCGATTCATGTGGGCGAGCCCCAGCCCACACTGTTTTTGACACGCTCGCGTTGTACAGGGATGACCTGAACAACCTTAAGAGCATGGTGGTTGGCCTATCGGGATTCGGACAAATACTGCACATATTTTCAAATCCTCTGTTGCAACTTGTTTTGATATCGTTGGTTTCACTGAAACTTGGCTGCATCTTGGCTTTCGCGATTCCGAAATCTTAGACAATTCTTACCAGGCTTTTAGAAAAGATAGACATACAGATTCTGAGGCTTGTGGTGGTGGCGTACTCCTCGTATGCAAAAATCATTTTAATTGCAGCCAAATTGCGGTTCCCAGTTTTTCCAACACTCTTGACACTGAACTTATAGTTCTTAAGCTGTAAATCTTAAAACACGATTTATACATATTATGTTGTTATATTTCTCCAGACTCTATAAACATTGTTGATGATAAAGGTCAACATATTTACGACCTACTCATTTCAACATCTAATTTTATTCACGGTAAGATGTTACCTCTTGACGAACTACTACTAATTGGTGGTTTTAACTTACCCAATATATACAATGGGTACTAAATGAAGATGATGATGACTATCTTCTCCTAATAACTGGTCAATAAAGGAATCACTATTCCTGGACACTATGTCATCTCTTTGTCTCAGCCATGTTTAGGCAGTTGAACCTGGTTTTCTCTACAACGCGGGTAAATTATTAGTCGTACCTAGCCTAGTTATAATGTCTACTCTTGACAAATACCACCCCCTCTACTAATAATATATTGACATGAAACCGAAAACCTCGCAGATTGTGACGGAACACAATACTTCTTCAATTTTAGAAAAGCTAACTTTTCGGAACTTTCCAGTAGACTTACCTCTATTGATTTCAACACATTACTGTCTAGCAATAATATTGACGAAGACGTTTCAAAAATTTTACATAATACTTTTCAATTTATTTGCCTCTCACGTTCCCCGCGACCGCCATCGGTTGTCTAAAACATCTCCGTCATGGTTCAATAAAGAACTGAAGCATCTTAAAAATAGAAAGAATAAATTGTGGAGAGTAATATGAGGAATACAGACATTATAAGTCACAACAATTTCCTCACAACCTTTAATGAGTTCAAAGAACTTTCCTCTACACTTGTGGGGACAAATTATAAAAAACCTAATGACTTCCCTCTTAAATTTTACATACTGCAAATATGCTATACTTCAATAATATCATAATTACAATAAATGTATCAAATTAGCTGTCAATTAATGAAATCCATTCAACTTTTGTATGAAAATCCATAGGCTTACACACTGCTATTATGCATCACTTTGCATTGACTAATTTTTCCCCTAGCCCACCCCCGACTGTCTTACCAACAGAATTTATGTTTACTTAATTACAAATAAAAATAAACATGCATATATTTTGCAATAACGATGTATATGAATGTAACAATTTACCATCTTCACAGTTCAGGAAGATTTTTCAAATTGTTTACAGTTCAATATGATCAACGATCATGACATTTCTTCGTATGATTTGCCTGTGAAATTACTTTCAAGTTTTAGTTTTCTGTGTTTTAATTTTTAATTTATATTGTGCTCTTTGTTTCTATTTCTGGAACACTAAAATACTTTCAGGTAAGTCTTTTTCACATTATAACACATTTTAACACAAGCATGCGTGCAAAATTTTTCCGTGACCCACGCATCTTTCTTAAGTTTATGAATATGAAGAAAAAAACGGACAACTACCCCAATACCATGAGGTACAAAGATTCAGCTTGTAATGTTTCGTCTGAAATTAGCAATATGTTTCCTTCATTTTTTGACAATACATTTTCTTCGTCAAATTTCGTTCCTCGAAATAACAACTTCAGTCATATGAACGATTCTCATAGCGTTTCATTCACTATCCCTACAATTGCGCAAGAGGATATACTCGATCATATTAACGAGCTTCCAAATGACTTCACAACGGGTCCTGATGGGATCAATCCTGTCATGCTGCCATGTCCTTGCAGCTCCGCTGAGAGTTATTTTCCAAAAAATCGCTCAATAGTGCTTGTTTCCTTCAACTATGGAAAAAGGTTGCCTATTGCAAAATTATTCGAATCTATTATTTACCCTCAGATATCAATTTCCTGCAAGAATTCCCTTTCTTCAAACCAGATCTACAACCACTAACTTGTTGGAATTGGTCTCGGATACCCTTAGCGGGCTTGCAAAAGGCTATCAGACAGATTGTATTTATACTGACTCCGCGATACTAGTTAAAATGGAGAAGTATGGCTTTCCCCTAAATTTTCTTAAATAGGCGAGGTCTTACTTAGATAAAAGAACATATCAAGTTTTATTTCGACATTCCATCTTTCGAGTTTTGAAGGCATCTTCCGGCGTACCTCAAGGGAGTCACTTGGCCCGCTGTTTTTTTCTCTATCTATTAAAGATATTGTATCCGTGATGAGGCACTGCAAAGTCTTGATTTACGCTGACGACATTAAACTTTTCGCTCAGATTAAATCTTTTAGCGATTGTGAACAGGTACAAGGTGATCTTCACAAATTTTCCGTTTGGTACAAAAACAATAATTTGGCTCTCAATATCAACGAATGTGAGGTTATGAGTTTCCACAGGAATCAGAAACCAATCAGCTATGATTCCATGATTCGCCGCCGGGAGGGTACTGTTTGTGACTTGGGTGACAAATGTGACCATAGATTGAATTTTATCTCCCATATAAATTAAATGGTATCAAAGAGTAGTTGTATGCTGGGTTTTATAAAACGTTGGTTCCGAGAATTTTCGAAACCTGCCATAACAATGCGTTTGTACACTTGCTTTGTGAGACCTCTCCTTGAATACGCTAGCCAGGTCTGGTTTCCATTTTACGCTACACACATCGACCGCAACGAGTCTGTTCAGCGGAACATCCTGCGCTTCGATCTTAAGCACCTATCCTGGAATAATTCATTGATTCTTCCACCTTATGAGCATGGCTTGAAACTTTTGAATATGCGCTCGTTTGAAAAACTTCGCATGGTCGCCGATGTAACTTTTGTGCATCAGCTCTTAAACGCGAATGTTGATTCTCCGCGGCTATTTAGTAAAATCTCTTTCCGTGATAGTAGGCCCAATTTGAGAAGGCTACCTGTGTTGCCTGTTAACTCCTCAAGGTCTAACTTTAGCATGTATGAACCTGTTGATCTCATGTGCATTGCTGTTAATATTAAAGCTGAGCATTTTATTGTTGACGTTTCCAAGCATGTTTAAAAAAAAAAGTATATATAATGCTTAATTTTCTGTTTCCATGTCGCATTGCATATCATTTCAACCGGTGTTTAGTGTAACATACTAATACTAACACTGACTAAGAGATGAAACGCATGTATTGTTGACAGTTTATTTATTAAACGTGTCCATGTAGCGAACTTGTGTTAAGCTGGTTCTGATAGTCAGTCAGTCTTGAAAATATATATATTTAAAATAATTTAAAGGAAAATGCAGAGGATTTAATGACATGGCTGCAAATTAACGAGGAACAATGGATAATAATAGAATAAAAATGGTCCGCATCAAATCACTAACGGAGACAAAACATTGAAAAGAGAAGCTTACGGCTCTATTCGCATCGGACGTTTTAATCATGCTTTAATGATTTATCAGTGCTGCTGCTTAAATCACTTTGTTTTACCGGTGTGAGTACAAAGAGCGATATGCGTAGAAATTTATATGGTGTTTAGGTTTATAGGTTTAGGGAATTTTTGCCTCTTTTTAAAGGGACAACTCTTTGAGGCCACAGTTGCATCCGGAGAGCATAAGGTCTGTTCTGAGAATAATAGCTGACTGTCCAATCCTGAGGCTTTGTCGTCTGAAGAAGAAGACCCTTCTTACCAAGCGCCACCAGGAAGCGCGCCTTCAATATGCTCAAAATTATTATGCATTGGACTACACAATGGAAGAAGGTTATTTTTTCCGAAAATATTGCTGATAACATAATTGTTTAAAGCTCGTATTATTTTGATTTAACCTTTTTTTATGATAACCCAAACTTTTCTTTTGAAATAAATTTTATTTTTTCATTTCATCTTAAGTTTAAAAAAAAAAACCAAAAAAAAATAAATAAAAACAAAAAAAGGGCCAGAAATTCACTACGTCGTCATCGTCGTTGGCCTTGGATAGCGCTAAAGGTGAAAGTGAGCCATTTGTTATCAATAAACGAAATTTTCGCAGAAAAGTTTGTCGATGAAATGTTTTCGAAGAAAAGTAAGGATACCTATTTACATATGCATTTGAAATTTTTTAGAAAACTTATTTATCAACTTCTCAGAAAGCAAATGGGAAATTGGCAGCACGTTATTACACCCTCGCGATATATAGGTTTTTCAAAAATGTATGCCTTTTATTATCAAAACCCTAAATCAATACTAGCGTCACGTCACTATGATTTTTCATTGTACATAATATAAATTGTGGTTAACGAAAATATATGAAGGAATAAGCATGTGACATCAAAGTAAATTTTCATAAGTAGGTACTGTATTAGTATATTCTATTTAGATCAAGGCTTCTTAAACTGTGGGTCGCGACCCCAAAACGAGTCGCTTAGCGAAATCTTGGGGGGTTTAATAAATAGAATTTTATATTTTTGGATGTTTTTAAGCAAATTCTGAAACTATAGTTTTTCATATGTATACTACTGATAAAAAAAAAGTGAGCAGAGGAAAATATTTCAAAAATCTTTTGATTATGGTAAAAAATGGAACAACGTTTTAATATAAAGAAACCGGTCACGTAATACTTTGAATTAAAACAAGAACATATATTATCTTAGTTTTTATATTTATTCTTTTATATTTTATTATGTCATGAGTTTTGTGAATTTTCCTATTTATGTGGTACCAGATATTTTCGATCGAACACAAATCCAGACTTTGAGCAGGCCAATTGTTGAAAATTGTTGAGTTCTTGAAATCAGATTTTAGTCTTCCGGGCATTATCCTGTTGAAATATGTATTCATTTCTATTCTGAATATCTTATCTTTCAAAGCTATTAACAAACCTTTTTCAAATATCATGAAATTTTTTTTATCAGTAGTGTGTATATATTGTTACCTAATCAATAAATCATCACAAACTATAGTATTTATATATCTTTATTTTATATACATCTTTTTTTGGGTTACGAAGAAAATCACAATCATAAATGGGGTTGAGAATGAAAATCATAATCATAAATGGGGTCGTGAATGAAAAAAGTTTAAGAAGCCCTGATTTAGATGAACAAGAAATTTTACACTATATGAATGAATACTGATGTATCATCAACCATAGAAATTAAATTATTTAGTTTCTGGAATAAATTTTTCTTTTTAAATCAAATAATTTGATTTATAAGATTTTGTTTATTAATTTATTGCTTAGAATTTTTGAATTAATTTGGGAATATAATTAAAATTTTATTTCTATGATTTTAAGAATTGCGTTCTAAAAATTGTTTCTAAAATTTCTAGAATCAATTGAGAAAATTAAATAATTTATTTTAATTGAAAAGAGAATACTTATCTCAAAATCATATCTATATGTATCGGATTTACAAAGATTATTTGATATATATAATTTAAAAATATAAAGAAACAAATCTTTGTTTGTCCAAAATTATAATTTTACAATATCAAATAATTGCATTTTCCTAATAATATAGAATTTAGTTGTATGACGGAAAATCTTAGACAGCTTTCTAGATAATTCTAGACGACTTTATATAATACTTATTATATAAATTTCTTTTTCGGAGTAATTTCCTCTAATGTATGTCTTTCCCCGCCGAAGGATGATACCGGCACTAGAAAGAGGGGGACCACCAAATTCTGTTTATGAATGTACAAAAAATGATTGTATGACAGAGGATTTTTTCCCAAAGTGGTTGAAACATTTTGCAGAATTTACTAAGACGTCCAAGGACCACACCGTTCTTTTGATTATGGACAACCACACCAGTCATGTGAGTCTAGAAGCCTACAACTTTTGTAAGGACAACGAGATAGTCATCGTCTCATTACCAATGTTGGGCATTTACACGTAGATTTGGGTTCTCTACATGTGTAAGTAGACAACGCGTAAACAATGTAAACAATGTAGGCAATATGTAGACAACGCATTCAACGTATACAACTACTGTCACTTTTTCATTTTCTTGTTAGTCCTCGAGAAGGTAAGATCAACTTTTGTTTAGTGTATTTTATTATTTGTGAAAGAGGTTGTGCAATTCAAAATGTCTGGTGGAAGACCTAAACATAGTGCTTTTGATGAACTAGGCTTTGTTTTGGAAAAACAAAATAAAAAATATGTTGCAGTATGCTCCATGTGCAATAGAAAGTTGTCAAATACTGCTACTTCCCGTTTAAGGGCACATAGGTAATAATTCTTTTTACTTACAGCAGCTCTGATATTAAAACCTGAATCATTGCACTTCCACCTGCTTTTAGGAATGTATGCAAGTTAGCAACAAGTAGTATTGATGGCGGATCCGACATGATTTCATTTATTATAGATAACAATGCCAATGAAGTGTCTGAAAGATTTGTTAATCTTGGTGATGAAATTATATTCGTTGTTGAGAAGGATAACACTGTAATAAGTTTATTACAATATTATCAATTTAAAGTATACTTTTTTTTTCATTAAGAAATTTAATATTTAAGATCCAAGAGCAAGATCAAATGAGTGCGCCGATGTTATTAGAAACAGAAGACAGCTCCATTCGACCAGTTGTGATTTCGTTCCAAAAAGGTATTCAGCACTTTGCTTCTGAGATGATTCCTCACTTTACATCTTCTGTATCTCCACTTAGTTCATTAAATGTAAGCCGAATGCAGTTATCTTCCACATCATCTTTCTATTCGTCATCTCCATCTGTAAGGAATATAAGGCCATCTTCATCTGGCCACAAGAGAAAAGAAACGAAGATATCTGCATATCCCAAGCAGCATTTTACGTCCCGGGTACGTAGCTGGTACAAAATGTACAACCGTTTAGAGGCAATGACTTGAATTCGGAACCAAAATGGGGAATGATTTTCAGGTAGTGATTTATGTGTCTGCTTCGTGGCTAGAACTAATGCAGGAACGTTGCGATAACTTGCGCGATACGTTTCAGCATCGTCCCAAACACGAAACGAAGACTTTTTTACCAGATAACAAACTACCACATGTGCAAATTGTATATTGATTGATTATTTATTAAATGATAATATAAATACTTATACATATAAATGATGGTTGATTTGAGCTTTCAAGTAGAAAGTTTCACTTACTTTTTAAATACTAGATATTAAAATATGTACATATGTATGTACTTCGGTTAAAGTAAAATTAGTCGATATCTGTATCGAGAAAATTGATGCGGAAGGAATTTGTCATCAAACGTAAGGCCGATACCTCGAAAAAGTACAACGCTCCGCACGTAAAATCAATTATACAAAATTAATATTTAGCCATAAAACATTTTTGGTAAAATTCTCAAAAATCAATGACTAAAAAATTTAAAAAACTGCAAAATATATTTTTTTAAATTTTCCCTTAAGCATTTTTTAGTTATTCTAATCTAATGCTTCCAATTTATCCCGAATATAATGACATTTAAATTTCATGTTAAAAAATGTCTTCCATGAAAAAACACCACCTTATTGTCCGATTCACTAAATATAGCCACTATATGGTCGTGGCTCAAAAAATTTTCGTAACTGGAACCATGATTTGCTAGTTTGAGGAGACAGCTACTTCAAAGCTCCAAATGAAGAACTTTTTATAGTTCCAGAATGCCATTTCATCATCCCAGAACAGAACTTTATTGTATATATTGGGACCTTAAAGTCCCTGCCACAAAAGTGTTGACAATAAAATGGCCAAGTAAAGCTGTCAAAAGTTTATTACGAATATGGGCGTAGAAGTTTGTAAGATGGATTTTTAAAGTGGTAGCAACAAAGGAAAAGAAAGGAGTTTATTTTACTGCGTTACCCAATCAGTGGGAATCGAGTTCAGTTTTATATTGGCCAGAGAGCCTTAATCATTCACAACGGGAATTGTTACGCTCAAATGCAAAGAGTTGTCCAGAAAGTGAATGGAGTCAATTCTCTTGCATTTTAAAATTCTCAAATATTCCTGCTTTTGCTAAAGCACTCAGAGTCCTGCTGTTCTCCTGATTGTGCAGACACTGATGCCGAAGAAATGTGAGTATTTTGAATGGAAACCTGTGTGTAATGATATGTTTTCAGATTGTTTTCAAATTACATGAAGAAAGGCCGTTCTGCTAAAGTTCCGGTTAAATTAGGCGACTCAAATTGCATTGATAGAAACAATTTAATTCAGCAAACAAATTCAGCAAAGGACGACAATATGAATTCTTCGGAAACAGTGTTCGCTCAGGATTTTGAAGTGGCATATTCGGCGCATTCCCTAGAAAAAGTTCCTTCTGCCAGTATTGAAACAGATTCCCAATATATTATTATAAATGACGAACAAGCACAAGCGATCGAAGGAAGAATTTCTCGCTTGAAGGAAGTTGCAATGGAATCAAACAGGACATCGCCACAATAAAAGAGCATCAAATCAAAATTACCGAACTTAGATAAAATTTACAATCTTCTGGTAAACGTGGAAACTACGCGTAAACATGAAGAAAAAGATTCGGAAGACTTACCGACAGTTAAACAACCTGGTTAGTCTTCCAGTTACTTCTTGTGAACAAATAAAGGAACTTGACACTAAAATTTTATTAGATAGTTCTTTCAAGAATTCTCTTGTAAGTATTTAAATTTTGTTTCCGGGAACTGAGTTTCATATACATATTTGATTTCTTTTAGATATCAAAGCTTTCAAACATAGCTGTAACTGATGGGAAACAAAATGTCTCTAAAGTTGACTATCAAATTATTGACCATGTGTTTCATAAAGAAGTTTTGAATAATTACAGTTGGACTGGAATATCAAAAGATAGAAATTTTCCAGAGAAGAAAGCTTTTTTTTACTTAGAAGGACTCGTTTCGGTATTTTTTGAAGTGTTGCTATTGGCGGACGATCGCTGGACTAGGAAAAGTACGGAAATCATTTTTAAAGAAGGAGTTTTAAAACATGGAAAAAAGAGAAATTCAAGAGGCCTGTAAGCAGAGAAAATTAATTTTTAAAATTTAGTTTTAATTACTAATATTTCCAGAGAAAAATTAGCACGTCAAAAAAAGATGCGTAGTACTGATGAAGATAATTATGATTCTACTTTCGCTGTCGATACTATTGAACCCACAGCAGCACTCGTAAATGACGGCAGTGAACTCGAGTCATTTACTATTAAACAGTCAGCGTAATTCTCATGTGAAAACACTGAAATTTCCTGTAGCACTAATTTACAGTAATTATTCGCCGCGCTTCGAAACTCTATACTCGTGCCTTTCAATGCAATATTTTGAACTATTATTGTTTCATGCAGAGTGTTTGTGACCAAGCCAGAGGCACACAAAGAACTCTTCCCAAGAGTTGAATGGAGCAATTTTAATCATTCAGGAGGTACAGAGCGTTTAAGACGTTTCACTTATTTTCACATTTTATAATAAAAGTTATATTTAAAACTACTCAGGCTATGTTCACCCCTTTTTTATCAGTGGTCTAACTATAAGAAATAGGAACTCTAGCTTGCGATATTTTGTAGGTATGAAATTTTCTATAAAGCACAAAGACAGGCAAAACAACTTAAACATCACGTCTAAAGTTCTGTACTTCTTCCCGTTCCTCTTCGGAAATAATTTTTGATTCTCTGGGACAGATATTCTAATTTTGACGACTTTGGACCTTGGTCAGAAACACACTGTCTATTTTAAGCACATTATCAGTAATACGTTGTGAACCTTTTAGCATTTTGCTAAATTTATGTTCATAGAATATCCTCGTAATATTCTTTATAAGTATTAAAACGTAAATAAGAGAATAATCAAATGATGAAAAATTTGCTTTTAAATCTTAATTTTTTTTTTTTTAATGAGCTCTAGGAACTTTATTTATTTTTTGCGAAATGTATTAAAAATGTACCTATGCAAGAAGAAAAAACACTTAAATAAGATGTATTTATTGCTGGGAATAAGAGATCAATAAATGTACATATAAAATGATATTTTTTATTTATTTTTCCAAGTACATATATTTAAGTTGGATAAGTAGTCATATTCAGAGACTTTCATAATATTTCGTTTTCTTTAATCTCAATCAAATGTTTGTATCAGTGAAAGAAAAAAAACTTCGCGTGGTATTTATGATAGAACAATTTGCACCTGACTTCTGTAGCAGAGTACAGTTTGGGGATCTTTTTCCCCATTTGACACAAAAATATCTAAATAGGATGATTTTATTGGGAGTTCAAAAAAGTTAGACTTCACTTTGATAGCGGAGCCAAAGATATTCAGAATTCCTTCAAAATATGTCCCGTTTATCATTTCTATAATTTCATTTGACGTAGTTAGAAACCATCTATTTTTTAAATTATTCGACAATACAAACATATTTTGTTGAAAACTTTGGAACATGAAGAAAGCTCATGGCTCACATAATAGTTTTCACCTTCTGGTTTAATGCAACTATTTGTAGTAGAGATGGCGCAGCTTCCCCCTAATGCGGCGAATTCCGGCCCCAATAGACCTGGCAATAAAAAGCGAACGAGAAGAACGGAGGACCGAGATAGAGAGAAGAAAAGTGAAGTCGAATTTGGATATAGTTGAAGTGAACTTGAAACGAGAGCATTCTGAAAATTATTATCTGAAAGTGTTATAATTTTTTTTGAGTTCCTATTATAAAGTTATTGAAAATAATCCGCTGAATAAAAAAAGATACAATCTACTAAGGTGTTAACTATCTACAGTGCCCTAGTATCCCGAAGCACTACAGGAATTTAGTCCCGCAACGGGACAGTCGTCCAACGGCACAGAGGAATCCCGCTTGTCGAATAGAAGCGTTGAATACTTAAGATAAGTACAGTTTTCAATTGCAATTCTACCTCTATTTACGATTGTTCTATAAAATGGTAAATTCACTCCTTTGATTTATTAAAAATTTCTTTTTTTATTTAATTTGCAATACTGCGCTTTTCAAACAAAGGTGCGGGAGACTTAAGATAAGTCCCACCGAAATCCATCATCATTCACTATTGTTTTGTGAGATCCTATATCTATCTCTTTAACATGTTAGCTACTTTTTTTTTATTGCCCTTGCGAAAATTCCAATTGTGCTATCTTACTGAATGGAAACACTAGAATCCTCTGCGCACAGTGCTCATCACAATATAACAAGCACATATTCCGAGACACAATCAACAATCTAATGACAATTTACAAAGTGATTGATCATTTAGATAACCAGCAGTGTCCAATAGAAACTTTGCAATTATTTTCAGAATTTGGTAAGATCTTACGTCCATTACGCACTTGTTCCCCACGAACAGTGCTCATCGCAATATAACAAGCACATATTCCGAGACACAATCAACAATCTAATTAAAATTTACAAAGGGATTGATTGTCCAGATAACCAGCGGTGTCTAGTAGAAACCTTGCATTTATTTTCAGAATCCAATAAGATTGTACGTCCATTCCAAGTTCCTTCCCTGCGAACTGCACTCAGTACATCGCTATAAACACAGCTTTCGAGAAGCCGTCAACAATCGAATCGAAACTTGCAAAGTGAGTGATCATCCAGTGGGAAGTTTGCACTTGTTTTCGGAATTCTTAAGGAGTCTACGTCGATTCCTCTAGAAACGAGTGGCCGTGTTGCTTCTTTCGGTTAGGCCCTTTCCTTCCAGGGAACACCCATGCACGTCCACACATCTAAAATAGGTAACGACACGCCAATCGGCACGTATTCACTCGTTCCTGTGCCTCCTATGTTCGGCTATAAAGTACATAACCTAAACATCAGTTCGGTACTGGATCACGCTATCAACTCTCTGCTTGTCCTTATAATTTTACTAGTCAGCTCGGGGTGAATACCGACAGGTAGAAAAAGAGACATTCTTACTGGCATTACGTCTATCTGCAAACTTTGAAAACAAATCAAATTAAGTCGAGTGATTGTCAAACCATAAAATTCCACGCGAAGAAGTCGTAGTCGGGTTTCGCTTTTATAGGCGTCTTTAGGAACCGTTCATGAGGGATCTCGACAGACAACCTGACTACTTCATATAGGCTATCAAGAAGAGATCTCCCGATCCCGTCTTCCTAGGAAGTTGTCCACAGCTGCAGCTACTCCAGCGTTGAGTCGGAAGTCCGCAGGCTTTATTTATAATCCATTAGCCGAGAACACATATCCATTAAAACCGCGGTACGCCCAGAGGTACTCCGAGGCAATCAACACACCAGGTACTTAATTTGGCTCTAAAGAAAACTCGACTATTTTACTCGCGGCCGCATTCCAGTGTCTGCGATAACTCAAAGGCACGCACGAAAATAGACAAACCGTCAGTGCGAACGACTCACTATCAGCTGATATACGAGTTCCACTGTGAGTGGAACAGAAGACTTCGCATTAATTTGACGAAGAATTTTTTCGTCCAATTCCAGACCTTTTCTGTTTCACTTCTTATTTGCTAGCTGAGATTCGTTTACGCTTTGAAGGTAAGAACAGCTGTGTTGGCTGTGTTCTAACCAGAGTAGTCTCAGCGAAACAGAAGCGAAAGGTGAAAGTTTTTGTTCAATCTTGAGCGCGCGAAGCTTTTAGTGGGGACGCATATAGGAATTCACCCCGTGTACTGTGAAGCACTGTCAGAATTACTGGAATCGAGTTTCTCACCAGACTTCAGCGTAACGAGTCGATTCGACTAGTGATGAACAGGTGGAGCGCATAGTGATGCAAATCCTCAAAATCTTCACATTGCTGTTCGAAACAAAACAATATTTTCAATTAAAGTTGCTGCCTTGTTACCGCTCGGCCGGGGCAATTTAATTCTTCGAATTAAAATTGTATTAAATACATTTTTGTGTTACAATATCAATAAATTGTTCAATGTAATCTTGACACATTCCTTACAGCACAAAACAAAACGAGGAAGTGATGATATACTTCAGCGGAAAGAAAATCTTGCAATAGTATAGGTCCAAGTTACAATATAAATGTTCGGTATTCAGTACCTTTCCATGCTGATCTGAAATCAAATCAATGTCCTTTGCCGACAATTTTGTACGGAAGTTGTAGCTGCCATTAACCCAGCCGTAAAGGCATTTCCTCATTAAACCTACAAACCCAAAAAATGTTAATAAAAACCATGGATAATGGAAACTTATGCGCATCGAGATCAATTAAATGGAGTGAATCAGCTATGACAACATCGTCTATCATGTCAATAGGGAGCTCTGTGAGAGGTGTGTTTTCCTTATGATGTTCGTGATCTACTTTATTTCTAAAAGAATAATCCGTCCTACGGGCGCAGTCTGTTCTTGGGAAACTCATATGTCTCTCAGTCTTGTCATATTCTCCCACTACAGTGCACTTAATTACAACCGTGATACGAATTAAATCAAACCGTACCTGAGATTTTTCTTACATTCAATAAAATTCATAGAGAAGTAAAATACTAGTGTTACCTTTTATAAAATATCTTGCAGGAGTGTCGCACACACAAAATTTAATTTTTACATCCATATGTTGTCCATTAATATCAAAACCATCTAAATAGCACCGCGGCTGTATTGGGGAATCCGCTAATTTCGAAGTGCGCAGACACTTTTCTACATTAACCCTGCCCGTACACGAAAACTGCTCATAACTAATTGCGCTGTATCAATGAAGACATCAGAAAAAATTTAACAGCAGAAAAATAGGAAGAACCTGAAAGAGGATTCCACCGTCGACCCCGGCCTGTAACGTTTCGATGAACATATTCAGCCCTAATCGAAGGTGATTAAACGCTAAAGTGAAGACTAAACTCATCATCATGTTTGTCTGAGCACTGTAACCCGAATAAGTATATTTTGCAGTAACGCTAACGTAAACTGCCTATCTTATATTAGAGTACCAATTTGGTCATAGTATCCTACCGTATATTAATTTATGTTACCTTAATCATCAGGTGAAAATCAACAAAACTGTTTTAGGAACTTGCCATTCTCAACCTATATTCTCACTTAGTATATATCAGACAAGAGGGACCACTGCATAGGTCAGGGTACAAAGATTGTAAAACGTGCCAGAAAATGAGAAAGGACAAGAAAAGACCCATCAGATTCCGTAGTGACGGAGTCCAGTATATAGAAAACCGTGATGACGCGTTAATCATAAAATTTCCGAATTGCAACTTTTTGTAGAAGAAAACCAACTATAACACCGTCTCCAGGGACACTGAGAACAATTTACTGCCATCAAGAAGGCAGAACATCTGCGCCTTCAACATAAGTCAAGGTCCCTTCTGGACCGGATGTGGTGGCTCGTTGTTTTGTAGAGGCACGATGAATTTTTTTGTATTATGATTCGTGATCGGTGGCAGGTTTTGGTTACCGCCCCCCCCCCCCATAGCTCTCCACACTAGTCGAGGTGCTATCGCCGCACACGAAAGTGAGCTGTCAGCTAATACTGGCAGAATGGACTTCACGTCCAAGTAGTACTCACTCGACAGTACTACCATAACAAATTTTAAACCAAATTTTAAATAAAACTTCTAGGAAAGTTCTTTGTGAAAAAATAATTGAATAATTTTTCCAAAAACGACACATATATGACAACAGAAGATTTTACAAATATCGTTGATGTAAGGCCAGGGAGGCAGCTATATAATAGATTCAACAATTGCTCGAGCAAATTCAGAAAAGTTGACCTTTTTAAATCTTGGAAAAATATAAGGTTTAAAGAGCTGCTGTTCAAATATCTTCCTCTACAGGTACTTTTTTTTTAATTCGTTAAATAAAAATCTTATTTATTCTCAACTGCAGATTGTAACTATTGGGACGACTTTATCAAAGATCAAGAGTGGCTTTCCACGAGGGAAATTAAGTGGAAATTAGCTCAACGCAGAGACAGGTACAAATTAAAAATTCAGGCAAGTACATATTCGCACATATTTATAATAACTTAGGTTGTTCGGTTTATTTAAGGTCATCGAAGGACATCGAAGAGGTCTCCAAACAGAAAACTTCACATTTATATCAAAAGTGGCCGACGTTCAGAGAAAATTTCGAAAGAAACTTTAAGTTTTGGATTAAAAGATCGTTCGAGCGTTTCAAGTTTGGCGCAGATAAGGTCCATTCCACCAGAAAAACCAAATCGACTTAAAAATTGTAAGACTGTTAGATGCTGCTCTGATTCCATCAACGAGCTTGAAGAACCAAAACAAAGGTAACAAACAAGGTAAACTAACAAAAACCACAATTGCAGATTCCCTAAATTCTTTTCTTGTAAATATTTAAACTTTGGATGATATTAAACCTACGATAAGAAATATTCAAGATAGATTATATAACTTCGGTTTAACGTTCCAACCAACTTTATTCGTCATAGGAGACCTTGAATAGTTCGCCGTTACATATGCTGAAATATTTTATAAGCCAGATTCACTTTTATCTGCGATTGATATATGTTTTAAGCTATTCTTTACTTTAAATGTTGATTATCCCTTGCAATGTAATAAAGTATGGCAATTTATCCAAAAATCCAGATATCGAAGTATTATGGTCGCAGCGTGCTGCATGAAGCAGTAAGCTGCACCTGCATCATTGACAGCTAGTGACAGTGCTCACGTTCTGCTCACACTGCGATAATGCTGCCATTTATCTTCACGGCTGTATGATTGGCATATGCCGGGGGCGATTCGTGAGAAAGGTAGAGAGAAGAAGAAGAGATGACTTTTGACAGTGAAGTAAAAACGATGAGGTGACATGTTTTCCTTTCTGGTAAAAGAATTCAAAATTATCGCGGAATCCGGTATATATATAAAGTTAAGAAGCCGAAGAATTATTGTGAGCGAGTCAAGGATTAAAGAATAATAAAAACAAATTGAGTGATGGACAGTTGAACGCCCAGATGGTCGTGATATTTAACCAAATCGATTAGATTTTATAAACCCATGAGTAGGTCCCAGATATAAAAGAAGAAGAAAAAAAAAAACAGATGCCAATACCACCCACATAGGAAAAATAAAAGAAGAAAATTTGCCAAATTTTATCGAGTTTGGATTTGGATACCTCAACTCATGTACATATCGTTTCCTGCGACGTTTTTCTAGGCCTGTTGAAGCCGAGCTGGCACTACTCACGTCCACTGCATATTGTTATATATATAAAATCTATATATATATATAAACCTGATTTTTATTAAAAAGCTTAACACCCCTGAAATTAAAAAAAAAAGGAAAGTTTTAAAAAGACCCTATATACCTAAAAACCTCAAAACCTAAAATTCAGTATTTAATCTTAAATTTTACCTTAAATAATATTATTATTACTCGTCACATGCATTTCTCATTCCTATTACGCTTTCGATTTGTCACTGTGTATGAAATAAATAGTTTACCTCCGCTCTGTACGCTCCCCCAACCCGAGAGATCGCTATTATTTTAGTCGCGGCACAGGCGACGAAAGCATACTAGGCGCCTGTCGTCGAAAAGGTTACACGCGACGCTCAACGCGATATATTATTTTACAGGATGTGATACGGTAACAAAGTGGTAAAAACCGAACAACAACACGGTGAGGCGCCAAGTTCAAAATATTCTCACTGAAGATTCAGGTACTCGTAGAAATGACGTGAGGGTGACAGGAGAACATTATTGAAAAAGTTGTTACACATACCAACGAATTTATTAAATAAAAAGCGCCATCGTATGACAGGCCACGAGACTGTAAACCGAATGATGCTGTAGAAATTTGAGCACTTTTCGGATTATTGAACCTAGCAGGATCCTTGAACATGTCACATGCGAATTTAGAGGATTTATATGTAAGTGCTGGAATAGGCGTTCCTATTTTTCCTACTACTATGTCACTGAAAAGAACAAAATCTCTACTCAATTTATTGCGGTTTTATGATGCTACTACACGAACATCTCGCCGTACTTTGGACAAAGCTGCATCAATAAGAGAGATCTTAGAAATGTTTCCACAAAACTGTCTTTTACCATATTCTGTGGGACAGGCCACTGTTATCGATGAGATGATGGCAAGTTATCGATGAGATGATGACAGTACCTAAAATAAAAACCCGAAAAATACGGAATAACATTTTATCCCCTTCTAGACACTGCTACGTTTAATGTCCTCATTGAACTTTATGCCAGCAAGCAGCCTGAAGGCCCGTACCAGTTGAGTAATGCTGCAGCAGACGTCGCAAAGAGGATAATTGCACCAATTTCTGGCACTGGACGAAACCTAACAATCGACAATTGGTACACCAGTGTGCCTTTGGTGGTCGATTTGGCCAAAAATCATAAGATTTCTGTTGTTGGTACTATGCGTAAACACAAGAAAGAAATATCCCCTGTTTTATAGATAAAAACCGAACTGAATATTCAAGTCAATGTGGATTTCCTGATACAGCTACGCTGGTATCTTACGTGCCCAAAAAGAAAAGATCTGTAGTTCTAATATCATCACTTCATTCTGCTGCTGAAATTAATGAAAGTAAAAATGAAATGCGCAAACACAGTATCATTATTCTTTACAACAAAATTAAAGGCGGTGTCGATGAAGTCGATAAAAAAGTAAAGATGTATTTCGACATCAAGGAAGAATAATAGATGACCGTTGAAACTCTTCGTTTGTTTTCTGGATATTGCTGAAATAAATGTCATGGTGATATTGAGGGCAAATAGTGTAATCATACAGAACGTGCATTAGGCATTGAATTGACAAAAGAATATATGTCTAAAGAAGAGCAACGACGGTAAGCCTTCCAAGAAAACTGAAAAGAAACATAAGGGAGCATTTGAATATGGATTCTGAAGATGCTGCTGTTAATGAAGCAGTAGTTTCAGCAGATGCAGAGGAAGCTGAAAAATATATCCAAAAAAAAAGGGAGGCAATCGAAGACACAATGCACATTATGTCGGATAAATATTTGCAGAAGCCACACTACATTCATTTGCAATGAATGTATCTTGACGAAGAAACTGATGCTGAAGAAAACTAGATCTAAGTTCATTTATGTTTTATTCATATTTTGTGATTTTATTGTTCTTTTATTAGGTATTTATACTAGTCTGAGGTATGTAAGAAGGTTTTGTGTTCTTAATTTGAGTTTAAACACAATGATAATGTATCTGAATACAAAAAAATAAATGATTATGGGTTAATTATAGTGTTTTATTTCTCTCATATTACCCAAAGGTCTTTTCGATTACGCGCGAGCGCTGCCATTACAAATGACCCCGCGCCCGCTTGAAGGTTAAAAAAAAAGTAAATCATAAAAAGTCAATAAGCTAATCATGCTTAAAACATGGTTAGCTTATCTCTTAAATGGGTGATACATACATTTTATTCCCATAAAACGACTTGGGAAAAACAAAAGTTTCAGTTTACAACCCAAGTCGTCTTGCTTAAAAATTTTATCATGCAAACCATTACCACGACAAATGTTGCCTTCAGCAGAATTTGTCAGTGGAAATAATAAAATTAAAAAAATAAATCAAAAGGCAAATCGTTCCTTCAGTACGATTTGCATCGAAAAATAAAATATGTATGTACATATGTTGTATACCTAAAAAGGGTTAAAAACGATAATTGTAATTAATAATTATCATTTTTAAAAAAAAACATGGAAAATATTTGATTTTGATAAATGGAAATAAGATATGCTTAAAACATGGTTAGCTTATCTCCTAACAAGGTGAAGAAATTGCCATCAGCAATTTCTTCAAATTCCTTTGCAACAAATAAAAATATTTTTCCACAAAACGACTTGGGAAAAATAAAAGTTTTAAATTTCAACCGAAGTCGTTTCGATAGAAAAATAGCCCCACGATAAATCTTACCTTCAGTAAGATTTGTCGAATATGTCGAATATATACATACATAGATATCGGGCGTATGAAAATTTTACGTCGGTGAAGACTGAAACGATCAAGTCTTCACCGAAAAAAGCTCTTATCAGCAAATTGTAGCGAGCTGCATAAATTGTGATCGCAACAATGTATGCACGGTAGCAAGACGATGGTTGATATTTATGAAAATATCAAATTTCAATTTCAACCGTCGTTCGTCGCGATAATTCTGGGAATGTTTAAACATGCCCAGCGGTAAATAATTTTCTCAGGATAGGAATGCTAATTAAGCACTTTCCTATCCTGAACAACTAGACTTGCGATTAAAAAGATCCAAGTCGAGTACAGTCGGTTTTTGGAGAGAAGTCGAAAAGGGTTGCTTAAAAATCAACGAACGGCCCACTCACGCGAATAAAAGTATAAAATTGAGAAAAAAGCCCCAAAATTAAGAAACGGTCAGGAAGATAAAGAAAAAAAGGCAGATACCTATGGTCGGTCCGGTTATAAGACGGGTTGGTTTATTTCGGTGGTAAATAAAAAGGTGTTTGTACCAAAGATACCAACTAAGTGTAAAAAGCGTGTTTCTAGTTAAAATAGTAAATACATAAGTGTAAAGATAAAGGAAAGGAGTAAAATAAAATAAAACAAAGTGATAGTAATCTGTGGAGTGCATTTTATTTAGAGTGTGCGTTTGGAAAACCCGGGAACCCAAGGGTGACTAGGCAGGTAGGAGTACGTCTAACTTCATACCCCCATAAAATATATAACACATATTACGTCAAAAGCTTTAGCGGTAAGAAACGCGTGCCGGTGGCTGATGTTTTTAAAAGTGTAAGATTACATTTTTGAGGCCACCGTCCGACGCGAATAATTCTGAACAAGTCCAGAATTAATAGGCTCTTGATCACGATGAAGATGATCAAGAGTTGAGTTGAGTTCAGTTGGTTTTTACATTTTGGCACGACTACCTCGGCGGTTTAGGTTTTCAAAAACAAGAAAAAATAAAACTGTGAAAAAGTGGTTAGCAAACGGCTAAACTTCCGCGCAAAAAAAAAATTATAAAAAGGTTATATTCTGATTTTGGTTAAAGAGAAAAATGTTTGTGTTCTAATTTTGAGTAATTAAAGTAAATAAGTTTATGTTCTGATTTCGAACGAAAGTAAAAAAGGTGTTTTGGATTCTTATTATACCCAGACAACACGAAGACAACACGAAGACAACACGAAGCTACGTAACCAAGAATATATATAACAATATAGAATATCGTTAACAGCAGCCTTTCTGTTAGCACGTACGTCAAGATCTTTATCAAAGGTTCCAGTTGTCAGAACGCCGCAAGTCTAGCTGACATTCTACGAGCCTACCATTGAAGCGTATAGGCATATCGAAAAATGTATGCTGGAATTGAGCAAAAGCCTATGAACATCGATTCCTGAGATAATCTTTACTAGCTAAATTAGGGTAGCTATTGTGATTAAACAATAGGCAAAGCTTGAAATAACGACAGATTTGCGTTTCTAGGTATAGACATAATGATAAAATTACGATTATAACAAACATCATCCTAGCAAACAATATTTTTCGTTAAATTCCCACCCTTGGGAGATATTTCAAAGCCTATAGAGAACCGCCCATAGCAATTTCCACGCTTGGACTATTTTCAAAGCCGACAACGAACACCTGCAACAATTTCTCACGCTTGGAACATTATCAAGCATGATTGAATAATATAATATAAAAGGCGAGTGTTCAACTAGAATAAGCCATTCATTTCTGAACTTTCGAACGAGTAGTAGTAGAGTCTTCTCTAAGACTAAGAATAAAATGTCATTTTATATAATAATAAAAAACGTTTACTAAGTGATTTTTTGTAGAAAAAGTTTTATTTGCGTTTTCGTTACACGATGAAACTAAAATTCTACACAATGGCAAAGGAGGCGCCTCTATTTTTTATCAATATTGCTTTTGTTTTTGAAGTTTTAATTATATAGTTACATCACCAGACGAAAACCCTTTGCCGTTCAGCTAAAATCCACAACATTCCAAAAAAAAAAACCGTTTATCTCGACATAAAACTTCATCGTTCACAACTTATAAGAATATTCCCACAAAAACAACACTTAGCTCAGCATAAAGTTAGCTGGCATCGCACCGCAGCACGGGAAGTTCCCAGAGTCTCGACAGAAATTCCTCAAATTAACGTTGCACGATCACGTTTCCTTAAAATGCAGAAAAAGCTTGACTAAAGCTTAGGTAAAGCCAGAGTGGCAGTCTTTCTTTTAATTTCGTCGGCGATAAACGTAATTTTTCTAGTAGTAAGTAGATAGTATCTGTAATAGTAATTAAATTGGAATTACTTCAAATAAATTGTGTCAGGTGCACGTCTAAGCATTGCATTGCTGTGAATTTTATTTTTAATTCCCTTTTTTTAATTTATAACCGCGTTTGAACTATTAAATATATTAGAGTATAGTAGATTTTAACCTTAACGGCAAACCTGGAAGGTTAATTCAGCTAACATGTCAGATATACGATATCTTGTACCTAAGCGGAGCCCGTACGGGACGTAGTTGTTGTAAAGTATAATTATGTCCGTTGCCTGCTTCTACGAACATGATTTTATGACGCAATTTATTCGTTTCCTTAACAAATTTTAGATCTTAGTACGCAATTCATTCATTGACCACATATCTAAAAGAATAACAGAATGAAAACATTACATACACTTTAAAATATATATTTAACCAATTAAAGTAGCTATTAAGAATTATTACATACAAATGAAGTACTCACAAAACGAATATGTGAGAAGAAAGCCGTAGGATGGGCATATGTACATACATATATATAGCGTAACACTGATGATTAATGCATTTATGTATAGTGCGCCCGTTTATGATTAGTCACTCAGATTTAATATCGAATTTGATAGAAAGTGATTCGAGCGCTCCCATTACATAGTTTCAGTTTGTGGTTTTTAGGATACTCTTCATGTAGGAGGTAGATCTAAGGATATAGAATGCTTTGTCTTTGTAAATCTTTTTGCATCTTTATGAAGAATTTGAATTATAACGTAATTATGAGCTGATCTGTTTTGTTTTCCTCCTTCACTCTCCTAGAGATCCTCTCATGAGATTGGTGACAAAGGTCCGCTCGTCCACTACACTTTTCAGGTCAGTTTAGGTACGCTGAGAAAATATTGCCCCCAGTGTCACCATTTTAAGCCTAAAAGATTCCCACGCTTCTATGTGCCACATTCATGCTCGCTTGTAGCTTGCCACTATTCTTAAGCGTAAAGGATTCCCACGCTTCTATGTCATACAAGCTCGCCATTCGGTAGCTTACATGCCTATGACCAAAGTGTGGACCTGCAAGATTCATTAGCAATTGTAATTCTCAGACTTTGCGAGGACATCGTTGAACATTTCTGTCATTGGGTAGTTTTAAGAATTCTTTACCATTCTGTGTCTGGCTCTAAATAGAGAAGCACACAATTTTTATAAATTAGGAAAATAAATTGTTTAACTTTCCACGTTTTGACCTAGGTACACGTACAATATATTGCATATGAATACCTAAATTACGTTCTTTAAGACGTGTGTGTATATTGTGAGACCTAGTCTCGTTCGTGAGGGAGGAGAGCCGGTTCAGAGGATAACTCAGTTTTCTATTATTTCAAATATAAAATTTTATTTAATACTTCAAGTATAAATTCATTTACTTAATCTAATATCACAAAATTCATAAAATAAAAAAAAATAAATCCAACAATTCAAAAAAAACTTGGCCACGTAGTCCGCCACCCTTGAATTATTTATCCTGAAAAGGAAGAAGAAGCAAAATGTTAGTCTTCTAAAATTTTCTAAAATAAATTCAAAGGGGTGCTACGTCTAAGCACACGAAAGTAAAAAGATTCTAGAGAGTTCAAGCACTCAGGTTATCCCTGATCAGAATTATCTTCTGTGGTGATGCGTGCGGGCACACAGAAGTAAAAGGATTTTATAGAAAGTTGAGACACTCAGGTTATTCCTGATCAGAATTATCTTCTGTAATAATAGGGTGCTCAGGTTATTCCTGACCAGAATTATCTTCTGTATGATAGGAAAGGAAATTCAGGTTATCCCTGACCAGAATTATCTTCTGTAATAAGGCAGGAAGCACAATTCTTTTTACTCAGATTAGCTCTGATACAGATCAACTCTGCCAAAAGAATGGTGCCATCTACTGAATTTCATCGGCTTTATATAGCCGCTGTAACCAGTTACGTCCTCTCGCCTCTTGGTGTTGCCCGAGCAACGATTAATGCGATGTCTGAATGTACCACAGACAGCTGGCTGACGTAATGTCATTTGCTGTCATCACAAAATGTAAATATTAGGAGGTAAGTATGCTTTGCTGCATTTTTTATATTTATTAATCAATTTTGATTGTTTCTAAGTGGATTTTTGATTACTTTCTCTTTTTAGATCAAATGGTGGCTACTTTTTATGCAGGTTGGATTGAACACCTTGTTTAGGAGGCATCTGCCTAGTTCATTTTAACTAGGAATTGATATACCAGACGCTTTAATTAGATAAGTATTCTATTATTTTTATGTAATTTGATTTGAATGATACTTTGTGTTCTTTTTTTGTATATTTTAGGTAGATTGAACGTGAAGCTGGGAGTACATCGAGGGATTAGGATTATATTTGTGTGTGAGGACTGAACACTCATAATTTTTATTTTTGAACTCAATAAGATATATTTATTCTTATGTTATTCTTGCAAAATTGGAATTGATAGCATGTAAGTAAGATTTATAACGTTTGAGCTGGAACAAGCCTAACCTATGAACTGGGCTTAAGGAAGAGGTTTATTCTCCTTTCGGGTTTCGTGATCTATCGCTCTCGCCTTTTTCTTTTTGTGTATATCCCTTTACAGGTTCATTTCAGGTAAACCGTAGGAACTCCACCGTCTTCGCGGAATAGCGTCAACGTGCTCCGGGTGCACGTAACACAAAGTATATTTTATCTTGGCTTCACTTTCTGCGGGGTGTCATAAGTCTATATACTATTGAGGTCTGTGAATGGAATTGCAGAAGAGAGAGAGTGAAATATGTACTTATGAGAGAATACGAACTATTGAAGGAAGAAACGCAAAGTGGAGGATATAAGAGTGTTGGCAACATGAATCATAATAAAGGTAATTTCACATGTACAAAGGATTTTCTGGCTAAATTTTCAGGAAGTGATGATTGCTTTGAACATTGAGTGTACAAAAAGCTTTTTATCTCGATGAAAACAATATGGGAGCACTCGTAAGACTCTATTGTTATATTATTTAACCCTTATCCTGTACAAATGGGTCAAAATTTACCAAAGCCCACTTCAATATTCCTATTTAAGATCTAAAACAAATATTTCCCGGAAAAGTTTAATGACAATTATTTATTTGTAGATTTTTATTGAAAACATAAAGAAAACTTAAAAAATATTTTATATATGACGATATGACAAAAGTGGTATTAGTGGGTCCATTTTGCACAGTACATTATTTTTAAATTTTAAACATACATGAAAATGCGTTAGAATTGTATTTAGGTAAATAGCACATTAGTAGCGCAAAAGTATGAATCTGCATGAAATACGGGAATTTTTGACTTATGTAATGCATCTATGATAAAACAACTAGATATATTAAAACGATCTAACAAAAAGATGCATTACAAGAGTACATATATAAAAAAAGATAATTCCAACATAGCATGTTAAAAAACACGCATATCATGCAGGCAGAATTTGCATAGGGCGGGAAGTACAATTAGACCAAAAAACTATGAAGAAATTCTGTTCAAATAATTTCAACACTTTGACTTCCTCATATCAGCACATATGGCTTAAGAACTGAGTAATTGATTTTCATGCATGAAGCATGAAGACCTAAAAATAAAATGTAAACAATACGTTGAGCAATTAAATGCACTCAAGCGCCAGCCAGCTGAGTCTTGCATTTTTACCTTTTCACGATGTACTGACCCTCAATAAATCCGCCTGCTGATATGGGTCACTGTTGTACACAATGAATTTGTAAACAAAGAATATTTTCGTAAGTTATTTTTGTGACATATTGCTTCACTTTTTTTGTGTGTAAAATTAGTTCTGTTAAGTGATGAAAATTATGTTGAAGAAGGGTAAAATTATGTATAAATGGAATGGCTTTGAATTCAATAAACAGAGTTTAATTTTGGCCTGTGAAGGGAGAAAATCAGAGTTTCATGTAGAACCAATACACCCTGCTCCTAGTAGGGTAAGGTGCCGCAAGAGTGCGCGGTTGACAAGAGTACGCAGTTATTTTTCTTCTTCACACATGTATGATATTTACAAACTTCAGTAGTGTTTTGATAGCTCCGGGGAAGACACATACTGTGCAACATCCATAAAAAAAAACAGTAAAAAGTGAACAAAAAAAGTAAGAAAATCGTTTTTAGGTACCTTTCTTAAAATATATTTATGTTTTTCGACATGTGTGGTAAAAAAATTGAATGAAATATTTGTGTGTTGGACATTAAAATTAACGAAAACACTCCTACACATGGCTGCGGTTGCCATACTTTGTCGATGTTGTTGCGAGATGGCGATATATCATAGGTTTTGTTTCACTATTCCGCGTCTCTCAAGAGTGCGCATAGCAAGAGTGCGCATGCGCGCTCTTGCAAACCAACTACAAGCGAAGCGCTTAATTGAAAGACTGCTTTAGTATAGTAGTTTTTATAGTTTTGTTTTGTTTTGTTTTATGCTTCAGATGGCCTCACGAAAAAGAAAAACAACTAGAAAAAACTGTTCTGAGGAGGTTATGGTCTTAGCTAGGAAGATGTTAGAAGAAGGAAAAAGTAAAAGGGCGGTAACGGATGCGTTAGAAATGCCAGAATCTACACTTAGGAAGAGATTGAAAGAGATGATATTGCCATATCTCTAGGTAGATTTCAGCCTACGTTTACAGCAGTGGTGGAACAAGAATTAGTCAGCTATATCAAAACAATGGACAATATGTTTTATGGAATCACTTTGAAAAAACTGAGACCGCTTGTGTTTGAGTATGCTGAAAGAAATAAAATAAAACACCAATTCAACAAAGAAACAAAAATGGCAGGTAAGCATTGGGTAAGAGGCTTTTTACGTCGCCATCCAGAGATTTCACTTCGTCAACCGACCTCTACCAGTATCGCAAGAGCCATGGGCTTTAACAAACCACAAGTAGATAGGTTTTATGAACAGCTCTTACAGCTTTTGCAAAAATTTCGTTTTGAACCATGTCAAATATACAACAGGGATGATTCCGGATTTTCTACTGTTCCCAACAAGGCTCCAAAGGTCTTAAGTGTTAAAGGGAAGAAATGTGTAAATAAAATTAGCAGCTCAGAAAGAGCTCCCAATGTGACCATGGTGTGCGCAATGAGTCCCTCGGGCAACTATATTCCCCCCACTTTCATTTTCCCAAGAAAGCGTATGAAGCCAGAATTATTGGATGGAGCACCACCTTCTTCCATAGGACTCGTCACCAAATCCGGGCGGATGAATTCAGAGCTATTTATAGATTGGCTTGAACATTTTAAATATCATGCGAAGCCTTCATCATTACGACCGTTGCTGCTTATTCTTGACAACTATTTGTCTCATTCTAGTCTTGAAGCTGTCAATTTTTGTCGCAAACATTTCATTCATATTCTTACATTACCACGTCATAGCACGCATAAAATGCAACCGCTGGACCGATGCTTCTTTGGACCACTTAAAATACATTATGCAAGCGAGTGTGAACGGTGGATGACAAACCATCCTGGCAGACCTATAACGGTTTATCAATTAGGTTCCATATTAAGCCCTGCTCATGCTACAGTTTCGAATGCTAATGAAGGTTTCAAAATTGCGGGCATATATCCCTTCAATAAGGACACTTTTACTGAGGCAGATTTCTTAGCAAGTGAAGTAACCGAAAGGCCCTTGCAGGAAAACAGTTCTGTTGTAGACAGCATTCCTAGCGCAGCTGAAACGCATGACACTAATATGTTCAGTGACGATCCGCAACTACATGATACAAAGTCAACTTATGAAATCGGAAATTGTTGTACTGGTAATGAAAACCCGTCTACATCTTTCGAAGTCATTTCGCCTTTTCCAAAATCCGTAATTATGCGAGCTTCTACAAGGCGAAAAAGGTCTGAGATTATTACTAGCACGGCATATAAAAGAGAATTAGAAAATGCTACAAGTGCGAAAGAAAAACCAAAGAAAAGGTCAAAGAAAGCTCCGAAAATATCAACGACGCAGCCACGGAAGAAGAACAAAAATTTTCAATGTCCTGGCTGCCAGGAGCATTACAAGGAGGCGGTCACAGAGGATTGGATCCAGTGCCGATCATGCACTGAATGGTGGCACGACAAGTGCACTTCTTACATAGGGATAGGCCACTATTTGTGTGATTTATGTCAATAAAAGTACCGTGCGCACTCTTGATTACTTGCGCGTACTCTTGGGGTACCCCATGCGCACTCTTGAGGACTGGATATGACAAGAGTGCGCAAAAATATTATGTTATCTTTTTTCATTTTATTTGAAGAAAACTATAGTTATGTTTTTTTTCTTTATTTTCCTGTATAGTTTAATAAAAAAAGTTCTGATAAAAGTAGTTTGAAAAGTATTGAGGCGTTTTATTTTCAAATTATACATGTTTCCTTGAAAACTGCGCACTCTTGGGGCACCTTACCCTACATTTTAGGCTGTGATAAGACGCCAGGTACTCATAGTGTGAGACATAGGCTGAGCACGCTCGCCAAACACTAGATGATAAAGTGATTAATAAGTGATCCAATCATTACACCAGAGACGGCCAGGAATTTGAAGAGCATCAAAGAGAGAGAGGAGGAAACAAACAAGGCTTTATCTGTAGAGCATTATATTTAGATTTAAATCTCTCTGAGTCCAAGTATAGGTTGCTTCGAACTATTGTCAACAACTTGCATAAAGACACATTCCCCAGTATTTATGCGAGAGAGTGCCTAATGCTGAAAATTATAAATTTGGAATTTCCACACTCCATGCTTGGATTTGTTGTTTCGAATGTCTTCTCCATATAGCATATAAGTTGCCTATAAAATCTTGGGAGGGTAGAGGAGATGAAAATAAAATAATTGTACAAAATAATAAACTATGAATCCAAGCTGAATTCAAAGAAAAACTGGCCTTAATTGTCGACAAGCCGAAGCCAGGTTTTGGGTTAACGAACGACGGAAACACCTCTAGGCATAAATGAACAAATAATAAAAAAATCTTCAACTATTTTAAACGTAATATCCAGCGGTTATAAGATTAAATTAGAGATGTTACGTCATTTGTTGACCGAAACAAGATCACTCTATTTAGAAAACTATTCTTGGTACTAGGTGCCAGTCACTGTACACAAGCTCCTTGTACACGGAATTCACATAATATCTACTTGTATACTCCCAATAAGTCAAATGTCAGAAGAAGCCTTAGAAGCAAGACACAAAGAAATCAGAAAAATTAGAGAACATCACACAAGGAAATCGTCTCGTGAGAATACCAATAGGGATCTGCTAAATTTGCTTCTTTTGACATCGGACCCCAAAATTTCATCTCTTCGAAACTGTAAGATACCACGCAAAATACTTTCAGCCGAAACACTAAACTTTTTAAAAAGTTCGAATCCTTCCATGCCTCTACACCTATATCCAGTGGTGTTTTCAGTTTAGAGAACATTAACTTTTCTGAAACCGAGAATAGCAGCAGCGATTGTGAAGAGTAAATTTGACCAGGTAAATTAGATTATGTAGATATTGCAGTAATAATTACTTTTAATTATAATGTAAGGATCGGTTTGTATATCGTTATTTTTAAGTAAATTAATTATATTTAAGTGTGTAGTAAGTAATATATGTTGCGGAGATGCATAAAGGTATGTAAAATAGGTCGTAAATAAATGTACTTTTTTACCGAAATATGGTATTGAATTACTCTATCCGTGATTTTTAACATAACGCACTTCTGATACCTATATTATACACAAAATATTAATATAACTACATAAAATGATAACATAATTAAATTTGCGGCTTGTTTCACGTTCAAAAATAAAAAATAAAGTCATTCGCGTACAGCGCCGAGTTTCCAGCGATGTCATGTATGGCGACGGAGCACTGTGCGGTCGAGCGGTAACGAGGAAGCAACTTTATCTGTGTTTCTTTATACACACCTATTCTATGAACTTTTGGTTTTTGCCAAACGCCCCACCTATATGTCACTCGCGGACTCGAACGTTTCTTAGTTTCCACCACCAACAGGAGGTGGATTCGGACGGAGAGTATTTTATGCGAAGTATTCAGTTCGGGTCTTCGCTACAGTTGTCCCATTTCCTCATTGCCTAAAACAAGCAGAAGCCAGGGGCAAATTTGCTAAGCAGCCGCCGACTGCTAAACAATCACCTCGCACGGTGAGTGTCAGCAGCACTAATCGATTGTTTACAAATTAATCCAACAGCTGGGAACTGTGCAGAGTTGACTATGCAGCTGGGAATGATATAACCTATGCATAGGGCATAGCTGTTATGCGCCAGGTGCGTGGTCACTGAAGTATCAGCTGCTTGAATGCGGATATGGCAACGATCTTCTGTCGTTGCAAGTCATAAACATTGCACCTAGGTGCGTTTCCGCGGCAAAGTTACAAGCGAAGAAGAATTGTCTGGCTTGGTTAGCGTGAAGTTTCGGGCTAAGTTATACTACAAGTTAAGAGTGCGGGTCGTCATTATATGTAACATTGTTGAGATAGGGCAGTTTAAGAATCAGTCGCTAAAGAATTAAAGGTAATTATCGTAAAAACGTCATTTAATTACTCGAGGGGTACGACAAGTCTACTGTTCTGGGTGAAACGTAACGATTTTCTGCTATAGTTGATTGTTAGTTCTTGAAGTCTGTTTATCTCAAGGCGTTTGCGTGAAAAGCGCGGTCGTGATCGAAATAAGCGACGAATTAACAATTCGTAATTGATGGGCTGCTGATGCCTAGTGCCTCAAGTTTGATTAATTATTTCGCGAGAAGAGCATCTGTAACAAGTGTATAAAAGGAAGCCTACGGTAACCAATTAAGAAGCTGAAGGGAAAGGACGTACCAACAAGTCTTACTTCTGTCTTGCGTTAGTAAATTTTGTCCAGACTGGAGGGTGCTGACTACGTTGCACTGAAAAATTGTCTTCATAAATGTCCTTAAGACAAGTCTTCATATAAGTTAGAAAAAAAAGGGGCTTCAGGGGTGGATTTAAAACTAGATTATACAATGAACTCAGAGCATGTATCGGTATAGCTTCGTTCGTGATGTTGCTTTACTTCCCAACAGAAATGTAGCAGCGATGAAGGCACAACGTTCACTGTAAGTCAACTTTAACACCTTGTTAAATACAGAAATTTCGTTCGGTTCAATAATTTATGTTTAATTTACCTTGTTTGAAGAAATCCGAGCATATAATACACACATAAGACTATAAATGGTAGCGGGTTCAAATTAGTAGCAGTACCTTCGTACAAGATGCACCGCAACTCACGTAAACAAAACACAACTAAAGAAGCGTCTTCAAAATGTTAGAAATTGGTCGAGTTTACCTACTTCACTAATAATGTCGCCCAGCCAGAAATTGCGTATGCATTTTATGAAATTGTTCATTGAAGACACTCTGCAGACATGTTACGGCAGACAATTGCTTCACTGAGCACGTAAGCACAAGCAAATAAGCGACGCGAAGCCAAAAGACGGCAAAGCGGCAGCAACGCCAGGCTGATGCTCCAGCCGGCGTCACATCACCTTTAGATGAGTGTAGCTGGTCGCTAAACCAACGGCATGAGAAAATTGGGTTGCCTCGGTTGTATGCCTTCAATAAGACCAAGGGCCCAAACCTAATAGAATACGGGGACGGATAGTTTACATACGGGTAGCGAATTAAGGCAATTCAAGTCCGAAAATGGGAGAGACATCTAGTTCTTACTAGCGGAAATCCGGTATACTAGGAGCCTAGCAACAAGCTCGTGTGGGAAATGTCATCACAGTCGCAGTAGAGAAATAACGGAGGCTGACCGACTTAAGTAAGATCAGAAAAAAATCATAGCATAAGCCTTCAAAGTTGTAAAGTGCGCCAATCAATACCTCAGTTGAAGTGCCGGAACCCTGGTCTTCTGTTAAGAAAGGAAAAAGGAAAATAAGGAAATATTCCTAATTGTAGTGAAATAACGCGGTCCTAAGTGTAGTGAAATCACGCAGAAAATTTTCATCAAAAAGGAAGGACGCCTCGACAAGTTCATAGCAAGAAATTGACTGTATGTAGTAGATTAGTAGAATAAAGCGAAAATTTTAAATTCTCCCCCCAAATGTATAGCGGAATTACAAGAAAGGGAAGCCCTGCTAAGTCGGCCGCCACTAAACAAAGGGGCGAAGGGAGCTTAATAATTAGTGTCAAAATAACAGAAACGGGGGCGATCTCCAAGGAAGTCTCAACCAAACTATTATAATAAAAGGGGAAGGAAGAAAGAAAAGGTAAGAAAAAAAGGAAACCAAAATTGAGGGACTTTCGGCAAAAAAAAAAAGAAAAATTTAACGTAAGTTATTTTATTTTAGCGTAGACGTCGGGGGGCGCATACATAATCTAGCCAAGCGCGCCTCCGACACCTATTCACCTCAGAGCAAAGGAGAAATAAAGGAAGGGAGGTATAATACGGGAAGGAACTTAAGAAGGCCAACATATTACTAGTAGAGCGACGGGGCCGTGTGAGCTGCTCACCGGCAGAACAGGGCCAATTAGTTGCTAAGTTACACAGGAAAACCAAAACCAAAGGAAATATTTGTAGGGAAAGGCAGGATAGGGAACGAGGAAATAGGAGCCACGGCCGTCAGTATAACCAGTAGCAGTTTAATCAGCGTGACAAAGTCACCTTAGTTAACATAACTATTTTATTGCCAATTGGTTACAACACTGCGGCGATCACGAATGCGCATTTGGGGATTGCGGTAAATACCAACTCACATTCATTTAATTCAATTATACTAATTTGTGCACATGATAAAGTAAAGCCCTAACCAAGCGAATTTAGACTACTGGTTATAAGCCGGCACGTGGATAAGACTTCATGTAGAAATATACAGGCCGGCGTAGGTTATTCTAAGAAAACGGGAAAAGGGATTTTTTTTCTTTTATTATAAATCGCAAATGACTGTACAGGCCGCCAATTGGATTGGATTGTCTGTATATATATGTATAGGTGCACCCCAAGGGTTGCCAAAAATTTTAATTAGTTATTAATATTTGATTATTGCCTAGTATAGGCTTGTATACATATTAGTCAAAAAAAAAAAAAACTGAAAACTTGATTACTGGAATTATAAGTTGAAAATGAATAAGGTAGTATAAGGAATTAATCACTTCATTAGCTTGAGTTAGCGCATATTATAGATGTACTTATATATATATGTATATTTAAAATTCAAAACAAAAGAAAAAAAAACCCCAAAAGGAGGGATTTAAGTTTAGTTTATATTTGGCACGGTCCATGTAGATTGGATTTGTCTATGCATAGGTACCTATGCCTAACCTAAGAATAATATAAGACAGGAATGAGCAAGGAGTACCATGAATTTCTTATAAGTGTTATAAGTGTAATTAGCTTAGCTTAGTGGCAGATTAACTAGCTTACTTAAGAGGATCCAAATTGTATGGAGTGAGTATTGATGTAAAGATGGAAGTGTAGTAGTGAATATGCTCCTGTTAAAGTAGTCCATTTAGGCCCATGGCCAGCAAGTAGCTTAGAGTTAGGATGAACTGTACTTAACCAAATATATGTCAGTAGGATTAAATTAAAAGAGTCTTAGTGTTCCGACCCCCCCTTAACAGTCCGTGAAATTCACTTTAACAAGGGCATGTCTATCTTGGCCATAAATCGGACAAGGTGGACTAGTATGGAGTAACTGGGCTTTAGGTGTTGCGCATCCCCATCCGCCCTCGCCGAGAGTGGGAGGAAATGGAAGTTGCTGTGATTTCTGCGTCGAAGTGTGAGCTAGAGGTCAATAAAAATGTGAGAGTGATTCGATGAGGCCTTGCAGTGGATACTGGTTCGACATACCCCCTTTCGCTCCCCTTCAAGGTTACTGTCCGTATAGCTAGAGCAACTTGATCTTCCTCCCCACGCCCGCCCGACGAGTCCTAGCCGGAACTATCTGAGGAGGTTCAGGGATATCAAGAAAGCATTACCATGCTCCTGTAATAGAAAAGAAAAGGTGGTCCCAGTGTTAGGCGTGCTCCGTGTCCGGTCTGACGGGAGTTCTCCACCGAAGACATGAGGGACTGGTTTCCCCAAGGGACCTGGCTCCAAATGCATATTAGAATAGTAAATGCCGGATGCCTTTCCTTTTGGTGTTGTTTAACCTCCGAATTAAGAACACCGGACGCCTTCGAAGCAACCCGAGTGTTACACATCGGTGTCGAATTCTGCTGTTAAGATAGGATTGACGTATAACCACTGTTCAGTCCACCTATAGACCTAAGATTCCTCGATGATTTCCCCACTGCCAGATACATCCACAAATCTACAGTCACAATCTCCCAGTCAGATCATCAACAAAAACATAAATTCCTCGTCCAGCCTAAAACAAATAAAAACAAAACACAAAGAATCATTCTTCCAAGAATGTGAAAATATAAGAATACTTATCTAATTCTGCATTTGTGACATGATTAATGGTAATCTCCACTAACAGCGTATTTAGCTGAAAGCTAATTAATTTACGTGAATAATGCACTTCCACGCTAAATGCATTATAACGCAGACTGGAGGCAATGTCTAACACGACTCATTCATCTAAAAAATAATTAATAAATTTTTTTTATTTTCAACAAAAGGTCAAAAAATATCACAAACTTACCTAAATTATACATCCCTCCTGCATATTTACATTTTGTAATGTCACATTGTGACATTACGTCAAATCATTTAATTTCGCCTCAGTCATCAAATCCAATAAACGTCGCTAGGGCAACACCGAGAGGCGAAAGCTCATAACTGGATGCGGCGGCTATAAAAGCCGACGAGCCGCAGCAGAAAATCATTCTTGGTTCAGAGCTCATCTGATTCGGAGACTAATCCGAGTAACAAGAATAAAATTCCCAAACCTCATATAGAAGATTATTCTATATTTCAGAGATTAATCTGAAAATCCTATCAATTCCAAAAATTCCATCCCACACCTAAGCAGAAGATTAATTCTGCGCAGAGATTAATCTGCAAAAAGATCCATCCCACACCTAAGCAGAAGATTAATTCTGCGCAGAGATTAATCTGCAATAATCCGTCCCACACCTAAGCAGAAGAATAATTCTTCTGCAGAGAATAATCTGCTACATCTCCTGCTCACATTTACAGAGGAATAACTCTGCTGCAGAGACTAATCTGCATTCTTCGTTATAGTAGCATATTGCTACATTTCTGCGCACGCTCAGAATACTGTCAGAGACTAATTTGACTAGTTGCACTGACAGAAGCATTTTACTGCTCTTGTGCCCTCACGCACTAGCAGCAACAATATTGTCCCCTTTTTTTGTTTGATGACCGATAGTAATTCTGATCTTCTCTCCCTTTTCAGAGCGAGGAGAAAATTGGCAGCGCCTCAGCAGGAGCTCATTAACTTTTAATTTGAATTTTTTAATCTTTTTTTTACTTGAAGTCTTATATTGAATTTTATAGTAGTTTGTAGGTTAGTTTTTAGTTCTGAATGAATTTGTGATATTAGGTTAAGCAAATGAATTTTGAATTATACATAATAAAATTTTATATTTGAATTCTTAAAAACTGAGTTGTCCATTAAAAACCGGCACTCCCTCCCACGTCCGAGACTAGCTCTCACATTGGTCCTTCAAAGCCGGATAGCTCAGTCGAATCAAATATAAAATTGAATACATTGCTTAATATCACGTGATTCAAGCCTCTCCATTCAAAATGCGTACAGATGACGAACGCAGTATATCTGACGCCGGGGACGAAACCATTAGCTCAGTATTAGAGTTGGTTGAATCTCAAAAAGAGGTCAAAGACTTAATGGAAGACCTCTTTAAAAGGCATCAAAGAGACGGTAAAAAGAAAACTGTCAAATCGACAGAAAAACGCCTACAAACGTTCACCGAATATTGGAAAGAATTCCAAACGCGGCATAGAGTAATTCAAAAGAGAGCGACAAAGGAAGATCGCAAATTAGAATATTTCACGAAAGAAACATTTAGTGATGTACAGGAGTATTATATTGAAAAGGCAGCAAGCATGGAAGAGGATATAGACAAACTAACACCAACGCCTGTCAACAATCCTCCTCAGACTCAGACGTCACATGCTAGCACAAATTCATGTAATAATGAAAGACTCCCCAGAATTACACTTCCCACCTTCAATGGAGAATACTCTACGTGGATTTCATTCCACGATTTATTTAATTCGGTTATACATAATAACAATAATTTGAGAGACGTTGACAAGTTATATTTTTTAAAAACTAATCTAATAGGAGAAGCTGAAAAATTGCTCAGGCATTATGAAATATGCGACGCAAACTATAAACCAGCTTGGCAACTCCTAAAGGAACGCTACTCAAATAAGCGAATCCTAGTCAACGTACAACTAAAAAAATTATTGTCTCTCCCAACCACAAATCATGATACTGCCGAAAATATCAAAAGGCTACTAGACAATATAACAGAGGCGCTATTAGCATTACAAAATTTAGGTGTAGAAACAAACAATTGGGATCCTATAATTATATACTTGACTGTACAAAAGTTACACCCAGACACACACCAGTTATGGGAGCAGAGCCTTCACAGCAGCACAGAATTACCCAAATTAAAAATATTAACTAAATTCCTAGAGGCTCGCTTCAGAACCTTGGAAATGATAGGAAATAGAAATACATCTTCTAACATAACACAGAGAAAACCATTCTCACCAAAACCAACTTATGGATTCTTTAATAGAAGCAGAAGTTCAACACCAGTTCACCCACCTACAAAAAGGTCCTCTTACAGCCATTGCAAGGGTGACCACATCATATTTCACTGTCCAACCTTTAGGAATATGAACACCCGACAACGACATGAAGTTGTCACAAATAAGCATTTATGCAAAAATTGCTTATCTCCTAACCACCTAACCTTAAATTGCACAAGCAATAAAAGGTGTTACCACTGTAACAAAACTCATAACACATTGCTCCACTATGAGCAAAACCATTCGGTGACAGAATCACCTAATCAATCCACCCAAATTTCCAGTATGGAAACTGAACCAAGCACACCCTTAGCTTGTAGAAATGACGAACAACAAGTTCAAAGTTTTCTAACCGCCAATATGAAAAGAGCTCTCCTCTCCACAGCTCTGATCAATGTCACTTCACCATCCGGAATCACAATGACATTCCGAGCATTAATAGACTCTGGATCTCAAGTGTCTATTATGACCGAAAAGGCTTAAAGGATCTCCAACCACAAAAGAATTAATTGGACTTGGTTCAACTCCCACTAATACAGCTGTACAGCAAACCACAGTCACAATTAATTCTCTACAAAACAATTTTAAAATAGCGAGCAACATGCTCATAATCCGAAAAATCACCGATCTGCTTCCAACACAGACAATCGAAGTGTCAAATTGGAAACACATAAACAATCTCCCTCTTGCAGATACTACGTTCTCAGTTCCAGGAGAAATCGATGTTCTTCTCGGAGCAAATATTTATGCCGCCATCATTAAAAATGGAATTAGAAGAGGATCTAGCAATACACCTACAGCCCAAAACACCGAACTGGGCTGGATTCTGGTCGGAGGAGTACCAGAAATAAAGAGCATGACAACGACTGTGCTATCCACCTATACGACGACAAACCCCAAGTTGGATAAGAAAATAAAGAGAGTTTGGGAATACTCCACCATGCCAATATGTTCACCAAAACATCAAGTGCATACAAGAAAACTCCTACTCCCCGCAAATTATGAATATGTGTCCACCAAGAATCATAATAAACCTCTACACCACATTGCTCAGAGAAAAAACTGGAGAAATACACCAACTAAAGCAAAAAAGCACTACACTTTAACAACTCTTTCCACCATCAACACAAAATGGAAAAATGAAATAAAAGTGTCGCCATCTCATTCAGTGTCAGCAACTTTACAATATAATAAAATGAAAACTGAACTAGATCGCAGAGAAACTAAACCTCTCACCAATAGATGGCATCACCATCATCCAAAGACTATCTCTCATATTGCATCAATAATGCAAGAGAATAATATTTCCCCAGTAATATAAACTGGAGCACAAAATGTCAGACCTCTTTCCTCCTCTTCCAATAATCAAAATGAATATATTATTCTCACCCGTCCTATTTCAAAAAACTATCCTCTCCCTCTCACCAACATTTCCTGACAATCATCAATTATCCCCACCAAAGTCTATTGCTCTCTGGCACTACTAAGTTCCAAAACACCCGTTATATTTGAATATATTCGAATCCACAACCCGCCAAAAATCACTTCAGTTTTGAACAGTGACAAGTGCGCGCAATAGTTTCAGTTTCGTTTTTATTTTTATTTTTTTTTTTAATTTTATTTACTATGGAGGAATTACTGGAGATATTTAACTCCGAGTCTTTAGACTCAGTGGATGTAGGCCTCGCACCTACTCCACCAGAATTACTGGCTCCTTTCAAGCCAATCAGGCCTATCAGCCCACTGCCACCAACACCGAAAAAGGCACGCAGACCCCGATCTGCGATCGTGCGACCACCACCCGTTCATTCATCGCCTATCAAGCGAAAGGCAAGGCCATTTGAGGCAAGGCTGGCATCGCCTAAAATCAAAAAATTCCTATTGAAGGAACCAGAGAAGCATGGCAACCTCAATTTTAAACCACGACCTAGAGAATACCGGCCAGAAGCTCGGGTACCAACTCGGCCAAGGCTGTCTATCACAGCGCGCTCTACGCCATTGAGCATGCCTGAATTGCATTTTGAGACCGACAGCAAACCAAGAGCACAGCCAAGGTCAAGGGACCGCAGCCTAGGAGCTCATGTCCCAATAATGACACAGAGGACAAAAAGGGAACCTGTAACATCTACAGCAAGAAATCAAACAGCACCAAGTATGCCGGATCTAAACAAAATAAGGCCCACCGAAGTACCTAAACCTATCAACACAGGAACCACACCACTTTTAAAGAACACTCCAGGATTAAAGATGTCGCCAACAACTGACACTAAGTCATCACCTCAGGAGACCATTATTGAGCCATCAAATCTACCTTTTAATCGCCCAATTACTCCACCAGCACAGTTTCTGGATCCTCCTATAAATCCTACAAGACAATTCCAGCATTTTACATCAAACAATGAAGTATCGCTACCAGGAATTCCACACGACTTAGTTGGAAAAATTATTGCCACTCCAATTGTGATTAAATTACTCGAAGTTACAAACACACCCTGGGATAAAATCAGGAAAGCAAAAACTTTCATCAAATGGAGTCTTCCTGGAGGCGTCGAAATGAAAATGAAAAGAAAAAGAGGGAAATTATACATCTTCCATCAACCAAATGTAAGTTTATTTAAAAACAAACAAAATTTTATAATTTGTTTTGAGGCGGGAGGATGTTCAGTCCACCTATAGACCTAAGATCCCTCGATGATTTCCCCACTGCCAGATACATCCACAAATCTACAGTCACAATATCCCAGTCAGATCATCAACAAAAACATAATTTCCTCGTCCAGCCTAAAACAAATAAAAACAAAACACAAAGAATCATTCTTCCAAGAATGTGAAAATATAAGAATACTTATCTAATTCTGCATTTGTGACATGATTAATGGTAATCTCCACTAACAGCGTATTTAGCTGAAAGCTAATTAATTTACGTGAATAATGCACTTCCACGCTAAATGCATTATAACGCAGACTGGAGGCAATGTCTAACACGACTCATTCATCTAAAAAATAATTAATAAATTTTTTGTATTTTCAACAAAAGGTCAAAAAATATCACAAACTTACCTAAATTATACATCCCACCTGCATATTTACATTTTGTAATGTCACATTGTGACATTACGTCAAATCATTTGATTTCGCCTCAGTCATCAAATCCAATAAACGTCGCTAGGGCAACACCGAGAGGCGAAAGCTCATAACTGGATGCGGCGGCTATAAAAGCCGACGAGCCGCAGCAGAAAATCATTCTTGATTCAGAGCTCATCTGATTCGGAGACTAATCCGAGTAACAAGAATAAAATTCCCAAACCTCATATAGAAGATTATTCTATATTTCAGAGATTAATCTGAAAATCCTATCAATTCCAAAAATTCCATCCCACACCTAAGCAGAAGATTAATTCTGCGCAGAGATTAATCTGCAAAAAGATCCATCCCACACCTAAGCAGAAGATTAATTCTGCGCAGAGATTAATCTGCAATAATCCGTCCCACACCTAAGCAGAAGAATAATTCTTCTGCAGAGAATAATCTGCTACATCTCCTGCTCACATTTACAGAGGAATAACTCTGCTGCAGAGACTAATCTGCATTCTTCGTTATAGTAGCATATTGCTACATTTCTGCGCACGCTCAGAATACTGTCAGAGACTAATTTGACTAGTTGCACTGACAGAAGCATTTTACTGCTCTTGTGCCCTCACGCACTAGCAGCAACAATATTGTCCCCTTTTTTTGTTTGATGACCGATAGTAATTCTGATCTTCTCTCCCTTTTCAGAGCGAGGAGAAAATTGGCAGCGCCTCAGCAGGAGCTCATTAACTTTTAATTTGAATTTTTTAATCTTTTTTTTACTTGAAGTCTTATATTGAATTTTATAGGTTTTGTAGGTTAGTTTTTAGTTCTGAATGAATTTGTGATATTAGGTTAAGCAAATGAATTTTGAATTATATATAATAAAATTTTATATTTGAATTCTTAAAAACTGAGTTGTCCATTAAAAACCGGCACTCCCTCCCACGTCCGAGACTAGCTCTCACAACCACAAAGGGTGAATTGTGGAAGTTAACCGTGGACGAGCTTTTTGATTGATATCGGATTTCACTGAATTTCAACTCGCAGGAAATCCAACAACGGGGATCCCTTCGTGGGAGCCTGTATAACGGATTAGGACTGTCCGTGGCAGTCTCTCTTGAACGTTTCCTGAAGCCGTGGAGGAAAGTGAGGCCAGGTTATATAAGATTTCAGAGTTATATGTAACATGTTATATAAAGACCTTAAGAATTGGATCTATTTTCTCTTTTATTCTATAAACACCTCATTTATGCACACGTTAGTCATTACTTCCAGGAAAGGTAATCAGCAGGGTCATTCGCTTCGCGTCAAGCTTTTGAATACCGAGAGCTAGCACCACGCTGCGACCAACGGACAGTTCCACACAGCTGCTTACTAGAGCTTGGCTTGGGATAAGAGCTAGTGTCGAACAGTTGTCAGCGGGAAACAGGAAACCTCGAGTAATCGTGGGATTGGCCTTACGATAGTCATAAACATCAGTAATTGAAACACGAGAAATTTACTAGTAACTGCGCACGAGATGCTCTGGAGATAAAATTCTTCCTCACTCTTTGAACACCGAGATTCGCTGCTTAAGTTAGCCTTAAAGCGAATGAGCGCGCACTGATTGTAGAGCTAGAGTGGTATTTTATAGGAATCATTCTCGTGTTGAACGTAAAGTATTATTGCGCGAATGTCTTTCTGACCCTTTCAGCACTATACAACCTAGCTGAGATGCGACTGTTAAATAGTACGCGCTCGATCGTTATTGGAATTCGGAGAAGTTGGAGAGCGGAAAGTGTATGTAGAATTCAACGTGAACTACTACTGAAACGCTATGCTTAAATAAATTAGTTGGGATCAATATCAGAATTCAATTGAATTCGGGGATCTTTCTCGTAGCTGTGAACAAGTACCAAAATGCGATGGTGAATTAGAGTAACTTATAACTATTTCAGGATCCAATGCAGTTTTAAAGTTCGATGCGATACTGATATGCTATGCTAAAATAAAGTAAATTGTATAAATTTTAGAGTTCAATGCATGGCCTCTAGAATCATTGTCGTAGCTGTATACAAGCACCGAAATGCGATGATTAATTATGTACAACTTTCAAGATCTAATGCAATTTTAAAATTCGATGTGTGCAATACTGAAATGCGACTCTTAAATAAAATAAATTGTATCAGTTCTAGAGTTCAACGGGTGGCTTCTGGTATTCTTTCTCGTAACTGCATACATGCACCGAAAATGCGATGATTAATTGCAATAACTGGTAATAATTTAAAGTTTGAATGCAACGATCAATAATTTTATACAAATGGTAGAATTCAATAAAATCACCGGGAAATTTACACAAAATCTTATAAACGCTAAAACTACTTAATAAAAAAAATTTAAGAGGGTACTTATCGTGAGTCCAGTCCTTTGTTGGACAAGCGGTACCTAAAACTTCCTCTTCGTACCCAGTACCGTTTCTTGGACAAATTCCTCAATCTTTTTGTAGTTTCCGAGGGAAAGATTTGATACTCCGCTTTCAAGTTTGATTCACTTTTAATCTAGATTTTGACAATATTTCAATAAGAACAAACTAATTGTTTTTTTACATAATACATGATAAACGGTACGAAATCACTGAGTTTGAATTGTCAAGTAAAAATACAACCATAGTGCTACCGGGGTGAAATTAAGTCCGAAATAGAAACCAGGAAAGAAAAGAATTATTTTTTTTTTTGTACGAATAGTAACGAACGGGACCTTCACGGCATCTCTAATACTACGGGGGTGATTATAATAGCTAACAGCTATTATGTATCTTTATGAATAAAATCACTTAACATGACTAGATAGGAGGAGTCTTTTATCTTCCCACTCCTCCCTCCAGTTCAACAGAAAGGGACATCGCAAATATGTGCCCACGATGTCATGCACGCCAGTGGACGGCACAAGGATCATTACATCCAATCCCCAAGATAAACTTCAGGTGAGGGGTGTACGCGGTCCTTTCTGGGCCGCTGTGTAGTACGATTTTGTTGTTGTAGACCTTCGAATTTTCCTTTCAGCTTTAGGCACGAATTTCGTTTTGTCTATGGTCACGTGACAATCAGTGACAGTGAAACCATCCCGCACTCTCCGCTATTAATCCCAACTGCTAAAGTGCCGCTCTGGTAGCAGCTGTCACGGGAATGAGCTGTCAGCTCAGGCTACCAGACAGGATTTTACGTGCCTCACTCTTCCTTACTTCCACAACACTCCCAGACAAACTATACATTACCAAGCCTAATAACATATTATTGCAATAAATAATTTCCTTATAAGTGACAATTTCCCTTCCGTAAATATTATTCTTACTTTGTGGCAGCACTAATCGCTCACAACCAAAAAAAAAGCATCGCTCTATATATTGAAGCTTTGAAGAGGGAACTAAAGGTGGCGACATCTTAGATCATATAACAAAAAGTAAAATTCGTGTACATGTGATAAGCATTTTTTGTAGACACGTGAAGGGGGGATGACAAGAGGGGTATCGACCTGTTGTCCGTCAGTTTGACATTTCAGATTTTATGAAAACAAATTCGGTTATGTTTTAGTTATTTTATGTTATGGAAGTGATAAGAAATGGTTTACATTTAATAAGAGTGAGAAACAATAGTGAAATATTGTTTTGTGAATGACATTTTATATATTTCAGACTCCGGAGTCTTGAGTTATTGTGATGAAGTGCGCTGTACTGTACTGCAGAAACAACCGGAGATATATCTTAGGAAGTCATTTTTCAGGCAAGTTTAATTCTTTCAATAATAAATTATAGTGTTTTATATAAAATAAAAGTGAAATATTCATCAAAATAAACAAACGTGACAAAATGAAATTAAACAATATTATCAAAAACGAAGCGGGACTCTAGAAAATATCTTAAAAATTTATAAACTCAAAAATTATTTTAAAAATGTGGTGATATAATGGGTTCTCCTCTATTGAATTTCTTGAATACTTAAAAAAGTTTCAACCACTAAATTATGTACCCGGTGTGACGCGGTCCTTTCTGGGCCGGTGTGTGGTACGATTTTTTTGTTGTAGATCTTCGATTTTTCTTTTCAGCTTCAGGCACGAATTTTGTTTTGTCTATGGTGACGGATAGTCAGTGACAGTAAACCCATGCCGCACTCTCCGCTATTAGTCCCAGCTGCTAAAGTGCCGCCCTGGTAGCAGCTGTCAGCTCAGACTAGCAGACAGGATTTTACGTGCCTAACTCTTCCTTACTTCCATAACACTCCCAGACAACAAATTGAGTGGCACTAGAAATATTACTATAAATTACCAAGCCTAATAACATCTTTTGCAATAAATAACTTCCTTACATGTGACAATTTCCCTTCCGTTAATATTATACTTACTTTGTGGCAGAACTAATCGCTCACAACAAAAAAAAAGCATCGCTCTATATTATATTGAAGCTTTGAAGAGGGAACTAGAGGTGGCGACATCTTAGATCATATAACAAAAGGGATACGCTATGTTTGCTGGTGATAAGCATTTGTTTTTTGTAGACACGTAGAGGGGGATGACAAGAAGGGGATTGCCTTGTTGTTCGTCAGTGCGGCATTTCAGATTTTATAAAAACAAATCCGGTTTTGTTTAGGTTTTTGTGTTATAGAATTGATTAGAAATGGTTTATATTAAATAAGAGTGAGAAACAATAGTGAAATTGTAATGTACTTAATATTGGTTTCTTTTCATGTAACATTGTAATGTGAAATGAACCTTAGGTTTAGTACAATATTCCATCGAACTGTAACACGAGCCACTGTAAACTAACTATAGGTACTGAAGTCAGCCATCTTATAGAGAGACTTACTTCAAGCTGTTCTTTTTGCGCATACTCTCCTATAGCTTGATCACCTTGTATTTATTTAATCTTAACAAATTAAATTGTTGAATTTTACGAGGTATTTCAATTCATCCCAATTGGCGACGAGGTGACAATATTAATAAAAAAAAGTATAGATGTAAAATCGAAAAGTGACGCGCCTATAACCAAAGTAAAAGTTTCGTGATAAAATGCCAAATTCGGAAGATAGCAAAAGCAAGCTGCAGGTGGAAACTAACAAGCACTTGGCGGCAATTCAGATGAATATGGAAGAATTTGACCAGCAGGGAGACTGGCAGGTATACGAGGAAAGGTTGCATCATTATTTCAATGCAGCAAGAATCACGGACGAAGACCAACAAAAACAGTGCTGCTGAAGTGTGTTGGATCAACTACATACAAACTGCTTCGGGATCTGTGACATCCCGAGCTTCCTGGTAATGTTTCGCTTAAGGTTTTACTTGAAAATCTTTCTGGTTATTTCACTCCAGCAATTCTCATCTATAAGGAGAGACAATCATTCTATGCAGCAAGGAAGGGGGAACATGAGACAGCCGTCGAATGGCATGCAAGAATTCGAAGCCTTGCATTAAATTGTAAATTTGGGTCATCACTTGACACCATTTTAAAGGATAAATTCATCACTGAATTCGACGGAAAATATTTGACAGACTTTGCGAGGAAAATGAGTCCCTCACATTAAGCAAAGCAGTGGAGATTGCGCAGAAGTACGAAGTCAAAAGTCTTGGGGCAAGTCACATCAATGCCATCAAAGAACGCGTCACAGCCATTAACAAGAGCTCTGCAGTTACGAGCAACAAAAGCCAGCGAAATAATAACTCGAAGCCCACGCGCTCAATACAGTAAAACACGTGCTACCGTTGTGGTAAAGGTAATCATCGCTCTCAGGTATGCAAATTTCGTTTTTATAAGTGCAATAAATGCGATAAAACTGGACATATCGCGGCAGTTTGCAGATCATTTCGGGAATTTAACAATAAGAAAATAAATAAGGTAAATTTAAATAAGCCCAAGGTTAAATTGTTTCAAGAAATTATTGACTATAGTATAGAAAGTGAAGTAAATGATAGCCTCAATTTGTATTCTATAAGTGATAAAAATTGTTTTTCACCGTATAAGGTTAAAGTAAAGATTAATGGAGTAAGTGTGTTACTGGAATTGGATTCAGGGGCCGGAATTTCGGTTTTACCAGTATCGTTTTATAACAATCATTTCCATAAAAGTAGCTCAGAAAGAACGGAAATGAAATTAACCAGTTATTGTGGAACTTATATAAAAGTCGCCGGTCTGCTCGCATCGAGAGTTGAATTTAATGGTAAAACGAGATTGATTAAATTTGCGGTGGTGGAGAACACTGGTCCTCCAGTTTTAGGGAGGACTTTTTTGAAGTTTTTCAACTGGGGTGGACTCAAATTAATAACATTAAGGTTGAAGAGAAATTAGATCGCATTTTGCGACGGCATGCGAATCTTTTTGATGGAAAGTTAGGAAAATTAAACAATCTTAAAGTGCATCTTGATCTGTCTCCTACCGCCAAACCCATTTTTCATAAACCCCGTCCTATTGCTTTCGCATTTAAGAAGAAAATCGAAGTATAGTTGCAGAAGTTAGTGGAGCTAAATGTCATAACACCGATTGAATACACGGAGTGGGGCACTCCAGTAGTGCCTATCCTTAAATCAAATGGGGATGTTAGAATATGCGGAGACTATAAGGTCACATTGAATAAGTTTTTAGGTGACAATCGCTATCCACTTCCCCGAATAGATGAAATATTTTCGAAATTGCAAAATGGTATTCAATTTTCTAAATTAGATTTGTCAAAGGCCTATAACCAAATAGAGCTGGACGAAGACACAAAGAGAGTTTGTGCGTTGAGCACACACAACGGGGTATTTTTAATGAACCGAATGCCCTTCGGCATAAAGCCAGCATCGGGAATATTTCAAAGAGAAATCGAGAAACTTTTGCAGGGTATTCCAAATGTTATAAATTTTCTGGACGATATTTTAGTAACCGGTCAAAATAAAGATGAACATTTACAAAACTTAAACACAGTTTTTGAAAAATTATCAAACGCAGGCTTAAAGTTAGAAAAAAATAAGTGCAAATTTTTCCAAAACGAAATATTTTACCTGGGATATAAGATAAACAGAGGGTTTAGCAAAAACAAAAGACCATGTGAAAGCAATTTTAAACGCGGCGAACCCCACAAACGTAGGTGAATTACGATCCTTCATTGGTTTAGTAAATTATTACCATAAATTCGTAAAAAATTATTCCCAAATTATGGTTCCTCTCTTTGACCTATTAAAAAAGGGGAAAAAGTACGATTGGAACAATAAATGTCAGGAGTCTTTTAAAAAATTAAAGGGGAAATAGCATCAGACTTAACTTTAGTCCATTTTAACCCGACATTGCCTATCATATTAACTTGCGATGCTTCACAACAAGGCATCGGCGCGGTGCTATCCCACATACTGCCAAACAAATCAGTGCGTCCAATTGCTTTTGCCTCCCGAACTTTAAGCAAAGCAGAGTTCAATTACAGTATGGTAGAGAAAGAAGCCTTGGCTATTGTGTTCGCTTGCAAAAAATTTTACCAATATTTAACTGGTATTAAGTTTATATTCAGAACAGATCACAAGCCTCTGGTAGCTATTTTTGGGGAGCACAGGGGAATTCCGCAAATAGCAGCTAGTCGAATGCAAAGATGGGCGGTTTACTTATCTGCACTCAATTACACGATCGAACATATCAAAGGAAAGGATAATTTTGCTGATGCACTATCGCCGTTACCAGTGGTTCACAGAAAGCAGGGCAAAGAACAAGATAATGATGATACAGGGTGCTACGTAAATTTCATTGCCCAGGAAGCAACATTTTTAGATTTCAAGGCAATCAAAAGGGAAACGCGAAATGATCCGAAACTAGCAAAATTAATGGAATACATAGCCCTAGGCACAATATCAAACTTAAGAAAGGACGAAGGCCTGAAGATATTTGTGGACAGAAGTCATGAGTGGTATGTGGAAAATGACGTAATATTCGCGGATATCGTGTGTTGATACCTCCGAAGCTACAACCAACAATTTTAGAAGAGCTACAAAGTCTCACATGGGTGTAATCAAAACACAGACTTTAGCACGGTCATTTGTATGGTGGCCGGGAATGGACCAGGATATAGAAAAAAGAGTAAAACAAAGCACGCATTGCAGTGTGAATCGACCACTGCCACCAAAAGCTAGTTTAATTCCTTGGGAACTAGCACCATCCCCGTGGTATAGGGTGCATGTAGATTTTTGTGGGCCAATTGAACGTTATCAACTCTTGGTCATTGTTGACTCATATAAAAATGGCCGGAAGTCTATAAAATGAAATCCATCACAGCGGCCACGACTATCAAGTGTCTAAGGGAAGTTTTCTCAAGATTCGGGCTACCAAGGGAAATAGTTAGTGACAATGGTAGACAGTTTACGTCCGCGGAGTTTAAAGATTTTTTGAAATTAAATGGCATTATTCATAAACTAACAGCACCTGGTCATCCGGCAACAAATGGGGCAGCAGAAAATTTTGTCCGCACAATTAAGAATGCAATAAAGACTTCTTTAAGTGAAAGTAAAGGCAAAAAAGAAAACTTATCACTAGATTGCATCCTACATCGATTTCTTTTCGACTACCGGGATACGAAGCATTGTACGACAGAGGAAACTCCGGCCAAATTAATGTTTAAGAGGGACCTACGTACACGTTTCCATTTGTGGAAGCCAACTTCAGTAGTAGAAAAAAATGAAACCAAGAAGAATAAGCAAAAAATATACTTTAAGGGAAAAGAAAATTCGAGATTTTGCAAAGGAGACAAAGTGTGGGTGCGTGATTATACGGATCTAAACAATCATAAATGGATACCGGGGGATATTGTTAGAGTACAAAATCGTCGAAATTTCATTTGTGCTATTAAAGGCGGCGAAAGATACATCAAGAGGCATGCAGATCAATTAAGAAGAAGGGTGGAACCATACATCCCCTACAGGGTAGAACAGTTACCATCGCGGAGTGAAGTTTTAGCCGATTCAACTATCGACGAGCCAGACAAAGTAGATAATGGGGAACGCGATGTAGAAACAACCGATGTAAGAGAAACTTGCATTGGCGAAAGTAGTGCAAACACGGAAGCTGGTGAACAGAGGAAGTTAACCCCTCTTTCTAATTCCAGGCAACTAATTTCGGAAGTTTCAGACTCAGTTAGAAGATCAAATAGATCTAGGAAATAAGTATATCCATCATTGGCTACCATGTAAGAATTACAATACCAACAGGTTGTGAAGGTTGAACATGCTGTATATACCAAAATGAAATAAACTATTAAATATTATTTTACCGTATACGCCATATGGGCAAAGTAGAAATAACAATTTTTTTATAGACATATTCTAGGTCTAGGATAGCTTCAAGACGGAGGTATATGTAATGTATTTAATATTGGTTTTTTTTTCATGTAACGTTGTAATGTGAAACGAACCTTAGGTTTAGTACAATATTCCATTGAACTGTAACACGAACCACTGTAAACTAACTATAGGTACTGAAGTCAGCCATCTTATGGAGAGACTTACTTCAAGCTGTTCTTTTTGCGCATACTCTCCTATAGCTTGATCACCTTGTATTTATTTAATCTTAAGAAATTAAATTGTTGAATTTTACGAGGTGTTTCAATTCAGCAATATTGTTTTGTGAATATGATTTTATATAATCGAGAGTCCGGAGTCTTGAATTGTCGTGATGAAGTGCGCTGTGCTATGCTACAGAAACAACCGAAGATATTCTTTTGGGAAATCATTTTTCAGGCAAGCTTAATTCTTGCAATAATAAATTATAGTGTTTTATATAAAATAAGAGCGAAATATTCGTCAAAATAAGCAACGGTGACAACAAAATTTAACATTTTCCAATGCCGGTTTGTTTGTTTAAAATTGAACTGTAATTGTCGCCTTAGGTTACAACAGCCCTGCAAAGGCAACGCCAAACAATATTATCAAAAAACAAGCGGGACTCTAGAAAAATTCTTAAAAATTTAAAAATTTTATAAAATTATAAACTTAAAAATTATTTGAAATTTTTTTTCATATAATGCGTTCTCCTCTATTGAATTTCTTGAATACTTAAAAAAGTTTCAACCACTAAATTATGTACCCGGTATGACGCGGTCCTTTCTGGGCCGGTGTGTGGTACGATTTTTTGTTGTAGACCTTCGATTTTTCTTTTCAGCTTCAGGCACGAATTTTGTTTTGTCTATGGTGACAGACAGGCAGTGACAGTAAACCCATGCCGCACTCTCCGCTATTAGTCCCAGGTGCTAAAGTGCCGCCCTGGTAACAACTCTCAGCTCAGGCTAGCAGACAGGATTTTACGTGCCTCACTCTTCCTTACTTCCATAACACTCCCAGACAACAAATTGAGTGGTACTAGAAATAATACTAGAAAATACCAAGCCTAATAACATCTTATTGCAATAAATAACTTCCTTATATGTGACAATTTCCCTTCCGTAACTATTATACTTACTTTGTGGCACCACTAATCGCTCACAACCAAAAAAAAGCATCGCTCTATATTATATTGAAGCTTTGAAGAGGGAACTAAAGGTGGCGACATCTTAGATCATATAACAAAAAGGATACGCTATGTGTGCTGGTGATAAGCATTTTTTTTTTGTAGACACGTGTAGGGGGGATGACAAGAGGGGTATCGCCTTGTTGTTTGCCAGTGCGACATTTCCGATTTTATGAAAACAAATTCGGTTTTGTTTAGTTTTTTTGTGTTATAGAAGTGATTAGAAATGGTTTATATTTAATAAGAGTGAGAAACAATAGTGAAATATTGTTTTGTGAATAAGATTTTATATAATCGAGACTCCGGAGTCTTGAATTGTCGTGATGAAGTGCGCTGTGCTATGCTACAGAAACAACCGGAGATATTCTTTTGGGAAATCATTTTTCAGGCAAGTTTAATTCTTGCAATAATAAATTATAGTGTTTTATATAAAATAAGAGTGAAATATTCATCAAAATAAGCAACGGTGACAAAAAAATTTAACATTTTTCCATTCCGGTTTGTACGTTTAAAATTGATCTGTAATTGTCGCCTTAGGTTACAACAGCCATACAAGGGCAACGCCAAACAATATTATCAAAAAACAAGCGTGACTGTAGAAAAATTCTTAAAAATTTTATAAAATTATAAACTTAAAAATTATTTGAAAAACTTTGTGATATAATGGGTTCTCCTCTATTGAATTTCTTGAATACTTAAAAAGGTTTCAGCCACTAAATTATGTACCCGGTGTGACGCGGTCCTTTCTGGACCGGTGTGTGGTACGATTTTGTTGTTGTAGATCTTCGATTTTTCTTTTCAGCTTCAGGCACGAATTTTGTTTTGTCTATGGTGACAGACAGGCAGTGACAGGAAACCCATGCCGCACTCTCCGCTATTAGTCCCAGGTGCTAAAGTGCCGCCCTGGTAGCAACTCTCAGCTCAGGCTAGCAGACAGGATTTTACGTGCCTAACTCTTCCTTACTTCCATAACACTCCCAGACAACAAATTGAGTGGTACTAGAAATATTACTAGAAATTACCAAGCCTAATAATATCTTATTGCAATAAATAACTTCCTTATATGTGACAATTTCCCTTCCGTAAATATTATACTTACTTTGTGGCACCACTAATTGCTCACAACAAAAAAAAGCATCGCTCTATATTATATTGAAGCTTTGAAGAGGGAACTAAAGGTGGCGAAATCTAAGATCATATAACAAAAAGGATACGCTATGTGTGCTGGTGATAAACATTTTGTTTTGTAGAAACGTGGAGGGGGGATGACAAGAGGGGTATCGCCTTGTTGTTCGTCAGTGCGACATTTCCGATTTTATGAAAACAAATTCGGTTTTGTTTAGTTTTTTGTGTTATAGAAGTGATTAGAAATGGTTTATATTAAATAAGAGTGAGAAACAATAGTGAAATATTGTTTGTGAATAAGATTTTATATAATCGAGACTCCGGAGTCTTGAATTGTCGTGATGAAGTGCGCTGTGCTATGCTACAGAAACAACCGGAGATATTCCTTTGGGAAATCATTTTTCAGGCAAGTTTAATTCTTGCAATAATAAATTATAGTGTTTTATATAAAATAAGAGCGAAATATTCATCAAAATAAGCAACGGTGACAAAAAAATTTAACATTTTCCAATGCCGGTTTGTTCGTTTAAAATTGAACTGTAATTGTCGCCTTACGTTACAACAGCCATACAAAGGCAACGCCAAACAATATTATCAAAAAACAAGCGGGACCCTAGAAAAATTCTTAAAAATTTTATAAAATTATAAACTTAAAAATTATTTGAAAAACTTTGTGATATAATGGGTTTTCCTCTATTGAATTTCTTGAATACTTAAAAAAGTTTCAACCACTAAATTATGTACCCGGTGTGACACGGTCTTTTCTGGGCCGGTGTGTGGTACGATTTTTTGTTGTAGATCTTCGATTTTTCTTTTCAGCTTCAGGCACGAATTTTGTTTTGTCTATGGTGACAGACAGGTAGTGACAGTAAACCCATGCCGCACTCTCCGCTATTAGTCCCAGGTGCTAAAGTGCCGCCCTGGTAGCAACTCTCAGCTCAGGCTAGCAGACAGGATTTTACGTGCCTAACTCTTCCTTACTTCCATAACACTCCCAGACAACAAATTGAGTGGTACTAGAAATATTACTAGAAATTACCAAGCCTAATAACATCTTATTTCAATAAATAACTTCCTTATATGTGAAAATTTCCCTTCCGTAAATATTATACTTACTTTGTGGCACCACTAATCGCTCACAAAAAAAAAAAGCATCGCTCTATATTATATTGAAGCTTTGAAGAGGGAACTAAAGGTGGCGACATCTAAGATCATATAACAAAAAGGATACGCTATGTGTGCTGGTGATAAGCATTTTGTTTTGTAAACACGTGGAGGGGGGATGACAAGAGGGGTATCGCCTTGTTGTTCGCCAGTGCGACATTTCCGATTTTATGAAAACAAACTCGGTTTTGTTTAGTTTTTTGTGTTATAGAAGTGATTAGAAATGGTTTATATTTAATAAGAGTGAGAAACAATAGTGACATATTGTTTTGGGAATAAGACTTTATATAATCGAGACTCCGGAGTCTTGAATTGTCGTGATGAAGTGCGCTGTGCTATGCTACAGAAACATGCGGCGATATTCTTTTGAGAAATCATTTTTCAGGCAAGTTTAATTCTTGCAATAATAAATTATAGTGTTTTATATAAAATAAGAGCGAAATATTCGTCAAAATAAGCAACGGTGACAACAAAATTTAACATTTTCCAATGCCGGTTTGTTTGTTTAAAATTGAACTGTAATTGTCGCCTTAGGCCACAACAGCCCTGCAAAGGCAACGCCAAACAATATTATCAAAAAACAAGCGGGACTCTAGAAAAATTCTTAAAAATTTAAAAATTTTATAAAATTATAAACTTAAAAATTATTTGAAATTTTTTTTCATATAATGCGTTCGCCTCTATTGAATTTCTTGAATACTTAAAAAAGTTTCAACCACTAAATTATGTACCCGGTATGACGCGGTCCTTTCTGGGCCGGTGTGTGGTACGATTTTTTGTTGTAGATCTTCGATTTTTCTTTTCAGCTTCAGGCACGAATTTTGTTTTGTCTATGGTGACAGACAGGCAGTGACAGTAAACCCATGCCGCACTCTCCGCTATTAGTCCCAGGTGCTAAAGTGCCGCCCTGGTAACAACTCTCAGCTCAGGCTAGCAGACAGGATTTTACGTGCCTCACTCTTCCTTACTTCCATAACACTCCCAGACAACAAATTGAGTGGTACTAGAAATAATACTAGAAAATACCAAGCCTAATAACATCTTATTGCAATAAATAACTTCCTTATATGTGACAATTTCCCTTCCGTAACTATTATACTTACTTTGTGGCACCACTAATCGCTCACAACCAAAAAAAAGCATCGCTCTATATTATATTGAAGCTTTGAAGAGGGAACTAAAGGTGGCGACATCTTAGATCATATAACAAAAAGGATACGCTATGTGTGCTGGTGATAAGCATTTTTTTTTGTAGACACGTGTAGGGGGGATGACAAGAGGGGTATCGCCTTGTTGTTTGCCAGTGCGACATTTCCGATTTTATGAAAACAAATTCGGTTTTGTTTAGTTTTTTTGTGTTATAGAAGTGATTAGAAATGGTTTATATTTAATAAGAGTGAGAAACAATAGTGAAATATTGTTTTGTGAATAAGATTTTATATAATCGAGACTCCGGAGTCTTGAATTGTCGTGATGAAGTGCGCTGTGCTATGCTACAGAAACAACCGGAGATATTCTTTTGGGAAATCATTTTTCAGGCAAGTTTAATTCTTGCAATAATAAATTATAGTGTTTTATATAAAATAAGAGTGAAATATTCATCAAAATAAGCAACGGTGACAAAAAAATTTAACATTTTCCAATGCCGGTTTGTTCGTTTAAAATTGATCTGTAATTGTCGCCTTAGGTTACAACAGCCATACAAGGGCAACGCCAAACAATATTATCAAAAAACAAGCGTGACTGTAGAAAAATTCTTAACAATTTTATAAAATTATAAACTTAAAAATTATTTGAAAAACTTTGTGATATAATGGGTTCTCCTCTATTGAATTTCTTGAATACTTAAAAAGGTTTCAACCACTAAATTATGTACCCGGTGTGACGCGGTCCTTTCTGGACCGGTGTGTGGTACGATTTTGTTGTTGTAGATCTTCCATTTTTCTTTTCAGCTTCAGGCACGAATTTTGTTTTGTCTATGGTGACAGACAGGCAGTGACAAGAAACCCATGCCGCACTCTCCGCTATTAGTCCCAGGTGCTAAAGTGCCGCCCTGGTAGCAACTCTCAGCTCAGGCTAGCAGACAGGATTTTACGTGCCTAACTCTTCCTTACTTCCATAACACTCCCAGACAACAAATTGAGTGGTACTAGAAATATTACTAGAAATTACCAAGCCTAATAACATCTTATTGCAATAAATAACTTCCTTATATGTGACAATTTCCCTTCCGTAAATATTATACTTACTTTGTGGCACCACTAATTGCTCACAACAAAAAAAAGCATCGCTCTATATTATATTGAAGCTTTGAAGAGGGAACTAAAGGTGGCGACATCTTAGATCATATAACAAAAAGGATACGCTATGTGTGCTGGTGATAAGCATTTTTTTTTGTAGACACGTGTAGGGGGGATGACAAGAGGGGTATCGCCTTGTTGTTCGTCAGTGCGACATTTCCGATTTTATGAAAACAAATTCGGTGTTGTTTAGTTTTTTGTGTTATAGAAGTGATTAGAAATGGTTTATATTAAATAAGAGTGAGAAACAATAGTGAAATATTGTTTGTGAATAAGATTTTATATAATCGAGACTCCGGAGTCTTGAATTGTCGTGATGAAGTGCGCTGTGCTATGCTACAGAAACAACCGGAGATATTCCTTTGGGAAATCATTTTTCAGGCAAGTTTAATTCTTGCAATAATAAATTATAGTGTTTTATATAAAATAAGAGCGAAATATTCATCAAAATAAGCAACGGTGACAAAAAAATTTAACATTTTCCAATGCCAGTTTGTTCGTTTAAAATTGAACTGTAATTGTCGCCTTACGTTACAACAGCAATACAAAGGCAACGCCAAACAATATTATCAAAAAACAAGCGGGACCCTAGAAAAATTCTTAAAAAATTTATAAAATTATAAACTTAAAAATTATTTGAAAAACTTTGTGATATAATGGGTTCTCCTCTATTGAATTTCTTGAATACTTAAAAAGGTTTCAACCACTAAATTATGTACCCGGTGTGACGCGGTCCTTTCTGGACCGGTGTGTGGTACGATTTTTTGTTGTAGATCTTCGATTTTTCTTTTCAGCTTCAGGCACGAATTTTGTTTTGTCTATGGTGACAGACAGGCAGTGACAGTAAACCCATGCCGCACTCTCCGCTATTAGTCCCAGGTGCTAAAGTGCCGCCCTGGTAACAACTCTCAGCTCAGGCTAGCAGACAGGATTTTACGTGCCTCACTCTTCCTTACTGCCATAACACTCCCAGACAACAAATTGAGTGGTACTAGAAATAATACTAGAAAATACCAAGCCTAATAACATCTTATTGCAATAAATAACTTCCTTATATGTGACAATTTCCCTTCCGTAACTATTATACTTACTTTGTGGCACCACTAATCGCTCACAACCAAAAAAAAGCATCGCTCTATATTATATTGAAGCTTTGAAGAGGGAACTAAAGGTGGCGAAATCTAAGATCATATAACAAAAAGGATACGCTATGTGTGCTGGTGATAAACATTTTGTTTTGTAGAAACGTGGAGGGGGGATGACAAGAGGGGTATCGCCTTGTTGTTCGTCAGTGCGACATTTCCGATTTTATGAAAACAAATTCGGTTTTGTTTAGTTTTTTGTGTTATAGAAGTGATTAGAAATTGTTTATATTAAATAAGAGTGAGAAACAATAGTGAAATATTGTTTGTGAATAAGATTTTATATAATCGAGACTCCGGAGTCTTGAATTGTCGTGATGAAGTGCGCTGTGCTATGCTACAGAAACAACCGGAGGTATTCCTTTGGGAAATCATTTTTCAGGCAAGTTTAATTCTTACAATAATAAATTATAGTGTTTTATATAAAATAAGAGCGAAATATTCATCAAAATAAGCAACGGTGACAAAAAAATTTAACATTTTCCAATGCCAGTTTGTTCGTTTAAAATTGAACTGTAATTGTCGCCTTACGTTACAACAGCAATACAAAGGCAACGCCAAACAATATTATCAAAAAACAAGCGGGACCCTAGAAAAATTCTTAAAAATTTTATAAAATTATAAACTTAAAAATTATTTGAAAAACTTTGTGATATAATGGGTTCTCCTCTATTGAATTTCTTGAATACTTAAAAAGGTTTCAACCACTAAATTATGTACCCGGTGTGACGCGGTCCTTTCTGGACCGGTGTGTGGTACGATTTTTTGTTGTAGATCTTCGATTTTTCTTTTCAGCTTCAGGCACGAATTTTGTTTTGTCTATGGTGACAGACAGGCAGTGACAGTAAACCCATGCCGCACTCTCCGCTATTAGTCCCAGGTGCTAAAGTGCCGCCCTGGTAACAACTCTCAGCTCAGGCTAGCAGACAGGATTTTACGTGCCTCACTCTTCCTTACTTCCATAACACTCCCAGACAACAAATTGAGTGGTACTAGAAATAATACTAGAAAATACCAAGCCTAATAACATCTTATTGCAATAAATAACTTCCTTATATGTGACAATTTCCCTTCCGTAACTATTATACTTACTTTGTGGCACCACTAATCGCTCACAACCAAAAAAAAGCATCGCTCTATATTATATTGAAGCTTTGAAGAGGGAACTAAAGGTGGCGACATCTTAGATCATATAACAAAAAGGATACGCTATGTGTGCTGGTGATAAGCATTTTTTTTTGTAGACACGTGTAGGGGGGATGACAAGAGGGGTATCGCCTTGTTGTTTGCCAGTGCGACATTTCCGATTTTATGAAAACAAATTCGGTTTTGTTTAGTTTTTTGTGTTATAGAAGTGATTAGAAATGGTTTATATTAAATAAGAGTGAGAAACAATAGTGAAATATTGTTTGTGAATAAGATTTTATATAATCGAGACTCCGGAGTCTTGAATTGTCGTGATGAAGTGCGCTGTGCTATGCTACAGAAACAACCGGAGATATTCTTTTGGGAAATCATTTTTCAGGCAAGTTTAATTCTTGCAATAATAAATTATAGTGTTTTATATAAAATAAGAGTGAAATATTCATCAAAATAAGCAACGGTGACAAAAAAATTTAACATTTTCCAATGCCGGTTTGTTCGTTAATTGATCTGTAATTGTCGCCTTAGGTTACAACAGCCATACAAGGGCAACGCCAAACAATATTATCAAAAAACAAGCGTGACTGTAGAAAAATTCTTAAAAATTTTATAAAATTATAAACTTAAAAATTATTTGAAAAACTTTGTGATATAATGGGTTCTCCTCTATTGAATTTCTTGAATACTTAAAAAGGTTTCAGCCACTAAATTATGTACCCGGTGTGACGCGGTCCTTTCTGGACCGGTGTGTGGTACGATTTTGTTGTTGTAGATCTTCGATTTTTCTTTTCAGCTTCAGGCACGAATTTTGTTTTGTCTATGGTGACAGACAGGCAGTGACAGGAAACCCATGCCGCACTCTCCGCTATTAGTCCCAGGTGCTAAAGTGCCGCCCTGGTAGCAACTCTCAGCTCAGGCTAGCAGACAGGATTTTACGTGCCTAACTCTTCCTTACTTCCATAACACTCCCAGACAACAAATTGAGTGGTACTAGAAATATTACTAGAAATTACCAAGCCTAATAACATCTTATTGCAATAAATAACTTCCTTATATGTGACAATTTCCCTTCCGTAAATATTATACTTACTTTGTGGCACCACTAATTGCTCACAACAAAAAAAAGCATCGCTCTATATTATATTGAAGCTTTGAAGAGGGAACTAAAGGTGGCGAAATCTAAGATCATATAACAAAAAGGATACGCTATGTGTGCTGGTGATAAACATTTTGTTTTGTAGAAACGTGGAGGGGGGATGACAAGAGGGGTATCGCCTTGTTGTTCGTCAGTGCGACATTTCCGATTTTATGAAAACAAATTCGGTTTTGTTTAGTTTTTTGTGTTATAGAAGTGATTAGAAATGGTTTATATTAAATAAGAGTGAGAAACAATAGTGAAATATTGTTTGTGAATAAGATTTTATATAATCGAGACTCCGGAGTCTTGAATTGTCGTGATGAAGTGCGCTGTGCTATGCTACAGAAACAACCGGAGATATTCCTTTGGGAAATCATTTTTCAGGCAAGTTTAATTCTTGCAATAATAAATTATAGTGTTTTATATAAAATAAGAGCGAAATATTCATCAAAATAAGCAACGGTGACAAAAAAATTTAACATTTTCCAATGCCGGTTTGTTCGTTTAAAATTGAACTGTAATTGTCGCCTTACGTTACAACAGCCATACAAAGGCAACGCCAAACAATATTATCAAAAAACAAGCGGGACCCTAGAAAAATTCTTAAAAATTTTATAAAATTATAAAAATTTTATAAAATTATAAACTTAAAAATTATTTGAAAAACTTTGTGATATAATGGGTTCTCCTCTATTGAATTTCTTGAATACTTAAAAAAGTTCCAACCACTAAATTATGTACCCGGTGTGACGCGGTCCTTTCTGGGCCGGTGTGTGGTACGATTTTGTTGTTGTAGATCTTCGATTTTTCTTTTCAGCTTCAGGCACGAATTTTGTTTTGTCTATGGTGACAGACAGGCAGTGACAGTAAACCCATGCCGCACTCTCCGCTATTAGTCCCAGGTGCTAAAGTGCCGCCCTGGTAGCAACTCTCAGCTCAGGCTAGCAGACAGGATTTTACGTGCCTCAGTCTTCCTTACTTCCATAACACTCCCAGACAACAAATTGAGTGCTACTAGGAATATTACTAGAAATTACCAAGCCTAATAACATCTTATTGCAATAAATAACTTCCTTATATGTGACAATTTCCCTTCCGTAAATATTATACTTACTTTGTGGGAGCACTAATCGCTCACAACAACAAAAAAAGCATCGCTCTATATTATGTTGAAGCTTTGAAGAGGGAACTAAAGGTGGCGACATCTTTGATCATATAACAAAAAGGATACGCTATATCTGCTGGTGATAAGCATTTTGTTTTGTAAACACGTGGAGGGGGGATGACAAGAGGGGTATCGCCTTGTTGTTCGTCAGTGCGACATTTCCGATTTTATGAAAACAAATTCGGTTTTGTTTATTTTTTTGTGTTATAGAAGTGATTAGAAATGGTTTATATTAAATAAGAGTGAGAAACAATAGTGAAATATTGTTTTGTGAATAAGATTTTATATAATCGAGACTCCGGAGTCTTGAATTGTCGTGATGAAGTGCGCTGTGCTATGCTACAGAAACAACCGGAGATATTCCTTTGGGAAATCATTTTTCAGGCAAGTTTAATTCTTCCAATAATAAATTATAGTGTTTTATATAAAATAAGAGCGAAATATTCATCAAGATAAGCAACGGTGACAAAAAAATTTAACATTTTCCAATGCCGGTTTGATTGTTTAAAATTGAACTGTAATTGTCGCCTTAGGTTACAACAGCCATACAAAGGTAACGCCAAACAATATTATCAAAAAACAAGCGGGACTCTAGAAAAATTCTTAAAAATTTAAAAATTTTATAAAATTATAAACTTAAAAATTATTTGAAAATTTTTTTCATATAATGCGTTCTCCTCTATTGAATTTCTTGAATACTTAAAAAAGTTTCAACCACTAAATTATGTACCCGGTGTGACGCGGTCTTTTCTGGGCCGGTGTGTGGTACGATTTTTTTGTTGTAGATCTTCGATTTTTCTTTTCAGCTTCAGGCACGAATTTTGTTTTGGCTATGGTGACAGACAGGCAGTGACAGTAAACCCATGCCGCACTCTCCGCTATTAGTCCCAGATGCTAAAGTGCCGCCCTGGTAACAACTCTCAGCTCAGGCTAGCAGACAGGATTTTACGTGCCTCACTCTTCCTTACTTCCATAACACTCCCAGACAACAAATTGAGTGATACTAGAAATATTACTAGAAATTACCAAGCCTAATAACATCTTATTGCAATAAATAGCTTCCTTATATGTGACAATTTCCCTTCCGAAAATATTATACTTACTTTGTGGCACCACTAATCGCTCACAAAAAAAAAAAGCATCGCTCTATATTATATTGAAGCTTTGAAGAGGGAACTAAAGGTGGCGACATCTAAGATCATATAACAAAAAGGATACGCTATGTGTGCTGGTGATAAGCATTTTGTTTTGTAGACACGTGGAGGGGGGATGACAAGAGGGGTATCGCCTTGTTGTTCGCCAGTGCGACATTTCCGATTTTATGAAAACAAACTCGGTTTTGTTTAGTTTTTTGTGTTATAGAAGTGATTAGAAATGGTTTATATTAAATAAGAGTGAGAAACAATAGTGAAATATTGTTTTGTGAATAAGATTTTATATAATCGAGACTCCGGAGTCTTGAATTGTCGTGATGAAGTGCGCTGTGCTATGCTACAGAAACAACCGGAGATATTCTTTTGGGAAATCATTTTTCAGGCAAGTTTAGTTCTTGCAATAATAAATTATAGTGTTTTATATAAAATAAGAGCGAAATATTCATCAAAATAAACAACGCTGATAAAAAAATTTAACAGTTTCCAATGCCGGTTTGTTTGTTTAAAATTGAACTGTAATTGTCGCCTAAGGTTACAACAGCCATACAAAGGCAACGCCAAACATTATTATCAAAAAAACAAGCAGGACTCTAGAAAAATTCTTAAAAATTTAAAAATTTTATAAAATTATAAACTTAAAAATTATTTGAAAAATTGTGTGATATAATGGGTTCTCCTCTATAGAATTTCTTGAATACTTAAAAAGGTTTCAACCACTAAATTATGTGCCCGGTGTGAAAATATCGTAGCTTACTACTTCCATGACTAAAACGAATCCATCGATTCGTTTCTAGTATATGCAGAAAAATGGTTAAGTTTTTCTTCCTCATAGCCTATAATATGATGTAAGGGCGAGATCTCATAGTAAAGTACATATATGTATTACACGAAGCCAAAAAATTTCGCCATCTTGCTTTTGGCAGGGTGCTTGAATGTCACTTTTTGGTAAACAAAGAGCCGCGCAATGAGTTTTTATTAATTGTTTCGCAAGAAAATATTTTATAAGTGAAATAATTTATTAATTTTGATGTACTCGTATATTTATTTCTAGTTTTTAATAGATAGTGTTGTATGTCCTGACAATAAGTAATTTTAAAAATAATAGAAAATGAACTCGAAGAAAAAGCCTGCGGGGGTGTCTTTCAAATTTTAATTATAAATTTTACATTTTTTTAGTGAAATAACTAGTTCAGCACGATTATAAGTAAAATTATTGCGGAAAATTCAACTCAATATTTCGAGTAATTGGTTTTGTTTAAAACTGTCAATTTATGGGGTGTTTGGAGCACAGACTTAGTTACAAAAGGGATCATTTAATTTTTATATGCTATCTCGAAAAGAAATTTTAAGAAGCAAATGGTTAATGGCTATTGGACTAAGTGATAGTAATATCAAAAAATAAGGTGTTATATATACTCGAGGCATTTCCACTTCACGGATGTACTTACTTTTGCTAAAAAAACAATCCTTGCGAGAATTGCTGTTCCTGTACTTTCATGTAATGTTAGAAATCGAGCAGAAAAGCGTGAGGTATTGTTGGCTTACATTCGTTTATATAAAATTATTCTATTCAAATTGTGTTGTGAAGTGGGAACAATAAATGAAGGTTTACAACAAGCCGTATCGGGGAAAATGCTTTAAAAAGGAAAGTAACTTTTTATTTATTTTTCCCAAATCGTAGGTTTAACAAAAAATTTAGTTGCTTATCAAAGTTTCGTATTAAGATTTTTTTTTTACTTAATATATTAAGCAGTCATCGGAAATGCATACTCTACACATGCGCCCGTTCAGATATAATTTATTTTTTAAATCCGGCAAAAATGTTACGAATAATTTTTAAATTCTATTTAGAACAGAATTTCCTGTGACTCCTTTACATCATCAAATGTGCCGAAACCTGAAGTAGTTTTGCGGCGTGGATAGATAACAGAAATTAGTCAGGAAATTCTTGCAAAAAAAAAATAGTGCATTGTTTTTCTTATATCTTAATGATCAAATATTATCAAGCAATATTTTAACGAAAAATTTGATGTATATTTTTGACATAGAGCTTTTCCTGAAAACAATCTTGATTATGACATGGCCTTCGATTTTGAATATAATGGAATTTGCAATGTGAAAAGTTCTGAAAACAGAATGGTATAATATTTTTACTATATTTCTAATTATAAACATTATATATGCGATTTTTAAATTAGGAGGCAGAAATCCTAGCGAATCTTAAATAATAAAGGTTGCGGATGTGTCATGTGGAACCGGAAGCTCTGGCATGGTTATGATTAAGATCTCTTTGAAACTAGAATTAGAGAAGCTCTTTAGATTTGTTTTCATAAAGATATTAATTCAACATTTTTCTTGTTCACAATGCTAATGTTTGTATAGCGAAGGAACTCTTTTGTTCTCCGCTAGAGTACAAGTTCTTGTACTTGCACTCTTGTCGTAGTTTAGATATGGCACTGGTTCATGGACCAGTACCTTGATGAATTGTGCAAGGGTTTTTGGACCGTTACACTGTTGAACTGCTTTATATTCTGGATTACACTGGCTATAATTAGCGCAGCGTACGAAGTACAGACGACGTTAAATAAAAACACAAATTTCTCTTCAAATTGAACACTTAACCCGAATTGTACCACAGTTGCCATATGGCAGCACTGGGTAGTGGTTACCTTAAATACATCTGGCTAATAAAGCCGCACACAAATGAAGAAATAGATATAAGATTTATGATGTCAATTGATGAAAGTTTAACTGCGGTAAGTTTGGTGTCAATTGTTAATGGCATTTCGGCAAAACAGCAATTAAAAATAGGTGAAAAAAAAAATTGGTTCGAGAAAAGCGCAATATGTCGTATATGAGAAAGTAAGTTATTTTATGTTTTTTTTTTATGAAAATGTGATTGAAGTGAAATAAATTGCATTAGTTATATAAAGTCTTCTGTTTTATAGTATATATTTGGGTTTCTTTGTGTAGTTTGAATTTATGGTGTTTTTACACTGAGATAAAAGTGGACAGTAATTGTTATGTTCATGGATTCTTAGCCTTACTAGAAAGCACCCTAGTGTCAGTTGTCGCTACTATATGAAATTATATGCGTGGCAACACTGAAGGTATGTCACTGTCTGAAGATGATAACTCGCCCTCTTCCTGTTTGAAGTTTTTGTAAGGAAATGTGACGCGAACAGAAATCTTGATTTTTTATTAAATATAAGAGTTAAATAATCCGTATCTTTTATTTACATCATCCCGACTAACAATACAACAAATAGCGACGAGGATGGGGTCTGGATGCTGAAGGTTACGTCGGATGATTGCTGATTTCTCGAAACAAATTTCGGTGAAATTTACTTCTGTTACATTGAACTACATTGCTGCACACGATGAGTAAGTCAGATACTCCGAGTGGTACACAAGCCATTCCAGCGGTGCCCACTACGTTCGCAATCGATTTTTTTTATGAAAATAAAGGTAAATTTGAGCGCTGGTTACAGCGGCTCGAAGGTGCCCTCGTGATATTTGGGATAGCAAATACTACGTTGAAGCTTAACTACCTGCTGCATTATGTGGGGCCAAGTTCCTACGATATGTTGTGCGACAGAATCTCGCCTGACAAACCAGAGAGCAAGACTTATGAGGAGCTTGTGAAAGTCCTCAAACAACATTACACACGACCAGAGCCCTTGGAAGTTGCAGAGTATTACAAGTTTCACCACAGGGTGCAACATGAAGGTGAAACAATTCGCGATTACATTGCAGTGTTGCGTAGAATGGCAGTTAATTGCAATTTTGGTACGTATTTGATGACAGATGAGAAACCAGTTAGTGTGCGGTATCCGTGATCGACGTATCAAGGATCGTCTGCTAGAAACGAAAGAGTTGACATTTGAACGAGCCATGGAGACTGCTACCAGTTTAGAGCTTTCACAACAAAATTGCGCGCAGCTGACGGAAGCAGTGAAGACTGTCAACAGTGTAGATCGACATAATAATCGCGAACGGAAGGCAAGATACAAGAAAAACAGGGAAGTGTAATCGTGTAGTTAATAGTAAGGTTCATACAGGAAATAGTAAGGTCAGTAGGGCAAATATAGGGAATAAGAGTTCAGTTAGTTGCTTTCGGTGTGGTGGACCCCACCTTGCTAATGTATGTAAGCACATCGCTACAGAATGTAGGTACTGTAAAAAGAAGGGGCATCTGGGAAAGGTATGCCTTAAGAGATGGAATAATGCAAATGCAAATGTAAATGAAATTTCAAAAGCAAACGACGTAGTTTATATAAATGCAGTGCATGGAAATGTACATAATCAAAATGGAATTAGATAGTGGTTCGGCGGTGTCATTGATTAGCATAAAAAATTTTAAAGAAAAAATTCCTAAAATGATCCTTAAACATACAAACTTACGTTTGCGTACTTACAGTAATAACTCTTTATCAGTTCTAGGTTATATTGAAGTGGCGGTGACTTTAGAGAATGGCAACAAAAGCAATGGTCTTCGTCTGTACGTGATAGAGACAGATAAACACCCATTGTTTGGTCGTGAATGGCTGAAAGTTTTCGAAGGGTCACCATTAACAGAGGTATACAAAGGTGTAAGAAAATGCGCGGATATACAGGTAATAAATTCTTCTCTACCATTTATAAATGAGCAATATAAATCAATGCTGCCTTCAGGTAGAAATAAGTTCTCGATTTTATTTGCTGAAAGCATGACAGCAATAAAAGGGGAGCCAGCTACATTACAGTTAGAAGAAGGAGCTAGACCGGTTTTTATTAAAGCAAGTCCAGTACCTTTTGCAATAAGAGATAAAATTGAAAAAGAAATAGAGGATCTCGTAGAAAAGGACATTTTAGTAAGAGTCAATCATAGCGAATGGGCTACTCCAGTAGTTCCCATTGTGAAATCGAATGGAAAAATTAGGTTATGTGGTGATTTTAAAGTAACCCTTAATAAATATCTGAAAGTGGATAAGCACCCTCTACCTACGATTAATGAGCTTTTCCATAAAATAAGTAATGGATTGGCATTTTCAAAAATTGATCTGAGGAAGGCGTATCTTCAGTGGGAAGTACGTGAAACGGATCAACCTTTACTTACGCTATCTACGCATAAAGGTTTATATAGGTGCAAAAGATAACTTTTCGGGTTAAACTGCGCACCGGCAAAATGGCAGAGGAAGATAGAAAGCATTTTGGAAGTCATAGAAGGGGTAGTTGTATTCATAGACGACGTACTTGTAACCGGACCTACGGAAGAAATACACTTGCAGCGATTGCAGCAAGTTTTTCAAAGTCTACTGGACTCAGGGTTAAGAATAAATCCAGATAAGACTACTTTTTTCAAGCTAGGGTAGAATATTGTGGATTTTGCATTGATCGGAACGGTATTCACAAAAGTGCTTCAAAATTGGAAGCAATTACAAATGCACCACATCCCAAGAATATATCGGAGTTACGTTCATTTCTGGGTTTGGTAAATTATTATGCGCGATTTTTACCAAATTTGAGTACGACACTCGAACCCCTACATACTTTGTTAAAGAAGAGTTCAAAGTGGAAATGGAATACAAAATGCGAAGAAGCATTCAGTAAAATAAAAAAAGAAATTACCACTGACAAATTTCTTTTACAATTCAACAAGAAACTACCTCTTGTTTTAGCCACAGATGCTTCACCAGTAGGAGCAGTGCTCTCTCATGTGTTTCCGAATGGTACGGAAAAACCAATTATGTTTGTATCGCAAACATTGTCAGATACACAGAGGAGATGGGCACAAATTGATAAAGAAGCTTATGCAATTATTTTCGGAGTGAAAAAGTTTTATCAGTTCCTGTACGGAAAAGAGTTCATACTGCTGACTGATCAAAAACCGTTAGTACAAATTTTTTCGCCTACAAAGCCGCTACCCCACATGTTGCTGCTCGAATGCAGCATTATGCTATATTTTTACAGGATTTCAAATATACAATTCGATACAGGAAATTGGAAGAGCATGCGAATGCCGATGCTCTCTCTAGACTTCCAATTGCAATTGAAGAAAATCTTAAGTTAGAAGAGTCGGACGTATTTGAATTAAGTCAAATTGAGTCATTACCAGTTACTGCAAGAGATATTATGAGGGAAACAGAGCTTGACCCTCAGTTGAAACCATTACTACAAGCCTTAAAAGTTGGAAAAATTATAGATCCAAAAAAAACGATTTGGTATTAAGCAAGAAGAATTTTCATTGCAGAACGGTTGCATAATGCGGGGAGTTAGAGTGGTAATTCCACAGAAGCTACAACATACGTTATTAAAAGACTTACATGCCACACATTTCGGGATAGTTCGAATGAAAGCTTTAGCTAGAAGTTTTTGCTGGTGGTCGGGTATAGACAAAAATTTGGAAGAAGTAGTGCAAAACTGTATACATTGCTGCAAGATTAAAAACAACCCACCAAAAGTGGCTACGCATCATTGGATGCAACCTACTACACCATTCGAACGTGTACATTTAGATTTCGCTGGTCCATTTAAAGGGCACTATTTTTTACTGCTAATAGATGCATTCTCAAAGTCGCCAGAAATACATATTGTGAGATCTAGTCTCGAACGTAAGGAAGGGAGTGCCGGTTTCTGATGGACAACTCAGTTTTTAAAATTCAAATATAAAACTTTTATTTAAAACTTCAATTTGCTTAACCTAAATATCACAAGAATTCATCACAATAAATGAAAATGAAATTCAATAATAAAAATTCAAAATATAAAAATAAATTCGATAATTCAAAAACAACTCCGCAGTTCGCCACCCTTGAATTATTTATTCTGAAAAAGAAGAAGAAGCAAAATGTTAATCTTCTATGAATAAATTAAAATTTTCTGAAATAAATTTCAAAGGGGTGCTACGTCTAAGCACACGGAAGTAAAAAGCTTCTAGAGAGTTCTAGCACTCAGGTTATCCCTGATCAGAATTATCTTCTGTGGTGATGCGTGAGAGCACACAGAAGTAAATGATTTTATGGAAGGTTGAGACACTCAGGTTATCCCTGATCAGAATTATCTTCTGTAGTAATAAGGCGCTCAGGTTATCCCTGATCAGAATTATCTTCTGTGTAATGGGAAAGGAAATTCAGGTTATCCCTGACCAGAACTATCTTCTGTGTAATGGGAAAGGAAATTCAGGTTATCCCTGACCAGAATTATCTTCTGTAATAAGCTAGGAAGCATAATTCTTTTTACTCAGATTAGCTCTGATACAGATCAACTCTGCCAAAAGAATGGTGCCATCTACTGAATTTCATCGGCTTTATATAGCCGCTGTAACCAGTTACGTCTTCGCGCCTCTTGGTGTTGCCCTAGCAACGATTGATGCGATGTCTGAATGTACCACAGACAGCTGGCTGACGTAATGTCATTTGCTGTCATCACAAAATGTAAATATTAGGAGGTAAGTATGCTTTGCTGCATTTTTATATTGATTTATTTATTTTGATTGTTTATTAGTCTTCTTTATATTTTTAGAGACTATATTTAAAAAATCCGACATCTCACAGCTGCAACATTCGGCTGTTACTAGAATTTGTGGAGTTTTTGTGGTTTATCACAACATATTTTAATGCCGTGGGTGAATTTTTGTACTACACTGCCAGCAGCAAATCGCTGATTGAATCAACAGGAAGTTTTAGATATGTATGTATTATGTAATTTAATTATTTGAATCTAGATACTTTGTGTTCCTTTTTTGTATATTTTAGGTAGATTGAGCGTGAAGCTGGGAGTACATCGAGGGATTAGTATTATATTTGCTGCATAAAAACTGACAGCAGAAAATTCATCATGGGATGTCCACATATTTGTGTGAGGACTGAACACATATCATGGATAGAATTACAACGGAAAAAACCATAGATATACTTCGAATTTTTTTTTCTATGTTTGGGTTACCAAGAACCATTTGTACAGACAATGGATCATAATTTACGAACTCTACATTCCAAAATTTCTTAAAAGTGAACGGTATTATTCATAAAAGAACTGCACCATATCACCCCGCGATAAACGGACAAGCAGAACGGTACGTGCAAACATTAAAAAATAAAATTCGTGCAGTAGAATGCTCTAAATTGGAAATTCAGTTCAATTTATTGCAAATCTTAGTTCATTATAGAATAACGAATCACCCAATTACAGGGAAATCACCAGCGGAGCTGATTTTCAAATACCCCTTACGTTCCAGATTTACACTTCTGATGCCAAGCGAAGAAAAATCTGTGGAATTGTTTAACGAAAACGTACATATTCGGGAATTTTCGGAAGGGGAAAGAGTCGCGGTTAGACAATATACAGGTGATAGAAAATGGGCATTCGGACAGATTCACAAGCGTAGAGGTAGCTTACATTACGAAGTATTACTCGATACGGGCCTAACATGGGTAAGGCACATTGACCAGTTAAGTAAGACTGGTGATCAAGTTAGGGACTATGAAGCTTTGGATTTGCCTCTACCAGAGATTAAGGAACAATACGATATAAGCCACAATTTGCCGCCAGTTGATGATCAGTTGCCATTCTTTAAAGCCACTCAACAAAATGTTCAAACTGTAAGAACAGGGAGCCCTAAGCACCCTGTCCAACCGATTACGTTACCGGACACGAGTCAATTGACTAATACATCGAATATTCCAATGAAGGTCGTAACACCACTCAGTCGTAAGAGCTCGAGGACACGACGACACCCAGATAGATTTTCACCTAGTTAAGTGAACTTGCCTTTTACGTTTACATTTGCACATGCGATTTACATGTCATACTACTTATCTAAACAAATACATATGTATTATGTATTATTATTGTTGTATTATAATTTAGCGTATAAGAGATACATCTACACTATGACAGAAATACTACTTGTTACAATGTTATTGAAATTTGAATTATTGGAATTAGTGCTACCATAAGTAAGAGTGCATAATAGGAAGTTAGGAAGTAGTCCTGTAAGTTATAGAAGTGCTACTGGAAGCATTTCTTGGAAGGGGAAAGTTGTTATGTTCATGGATTCTTAGCCTTACTAGAAAGCACCCTAGTGTCAGTTGTCGCTACTATATGAAATTATATGCGTGGCAACACTGAAGGTATGTCACTGTCTGAAGATGATAACTCGCCCTCTTCCTGTTTGAAGTTTTTGTAAGGAAATGTGACGCGAACAGAAATCTTGATTTTTTATTAAATATAAGAGTTAAATAATCCGTATGTTTTATTTACATCATCCCGACTAACAATACAACAGTAATACAAACAGTTTACGACTGTTAAGCCGATTATTCCGAATATTAACAGAAAATCTGTTACATTAAGAAATTTTCTATTAAAACAACAAATTTTACGAATTTTCGACTTTTGTTTCAACAGTCAGAACTCTTGAAAAAAACTGTTGAATAAACATATATACATTTATCAATATAATTCGACAGTTATGCATTGGAGTTAAAAGCTTTTTAGTCATTCTGCTCAAATTGAAAGTAAAAAGTGTGTTAATAACAGTCCACTGTTAACTTAACAGCTGCGACAGTGAAGTACCTATTCAAAATAAAAGAATCTGGTTGTTAAAGCAACAGTACAGTACTGTTTAAAGAAAGAAAATCCCAGTAAAGTTGATGTCGCTTAAAAACTGAAACTGTTGTTTTGACAGCAAATACTTTGAATGAACAGTTGCACAATTCACATAGACTGTCAATCCAATATTTTTGCCTTTAATTTAATTGTTCAACTATTACACTGACTGTCTTAGATTTTAAATCAACAGTTATTTCATTGAAAGAAGATATTTTATTTTATCGAAAAACATTTCGGTTTAACAATGTCAGTCTTCTTGAAAGCGTCGGCATATGTATACATGCCTCCCAAGTGAATTGCTGTACAAAAATAAAATAATTTAAAAATTAATGTTTTAATTTGATATGGTGTTTAGGTTTGTGATACTTAATTATATCGGTAATAATTAGATAAACATAAAAATGTATGAAAATTCTGATGAAAGTTTAAATGTGAGTGAAATTCTGAACGTGTGTGATATTCTGAATGTGAGTTGTATCTTGCAAAATGTGAATGATGATGGAGTATTGCTAATTTTAACCACGGAAGACAAGAATTTAATGGATTTACTAAAATGTTGGGGACTAGAAAGTATTTACATGCACATAAAAGGTAAGTTTTTATAATAATTATTCAAAAAACATGGGCGTCATTATATAAATTGAAAATTAAAGCTGTTTGCCAACAACTTTTCTTTTGTAATCGTCGGCATGATAACTTGAAAACAATAGCTGCTTCTTTTTAATGAGCTTATCCAGCTCGGATCACTGATTTACATACAGAGCAACAAAATAACGTGATTGATTTTCCCGTATGGTTGTTGCTCTGCATATAAAAGCAGTGATCTAATCCGGATCAGCTCATAAAAAACTACAAAATTTATTATGGTACTTTAATAAAAAAAAAAACTCAAATTAGCGATTGAAGATGGGCAGAGCACAATTATTTTTTCATTCTAATTTACAAAAATATTAAAAACGCGTTGATGTACCCGATCTGCAATTTTGGTTCAAATTCAAATTAAAAATTTATTTATTACATACAAATCTCAGCTTAAGTGCTATATTACAAATGTTAGGTACTGCGATTTAGTGTATTAAAGATACAAATAGAAAATAATAGAATCTAAATTAAAAATTAGTGATAATAATTACACAAAAATTACAATAGTTCATTTGAATTATTAATTACTTTAATTGTCTCATGGCATATAACATACAGGTCCGAGTATAGGAATGGAGGAACGTAGGTATTTGAACCTTCAGGACTTAGATAAACTTTTCCCCTCTTATAAAATGATAGGTCTGAAAGCAAAATTCCGAGAGAAAGTCAGAGTTTGGAGTAAGTTAATGGTAAATACTTACTTATTTTGCCATATGTATTTACAATGTATCGACCTACATATTTCTATAATTTCTAACAAATCTTTCGTAATATTTTATTTTATATGCTTTAGTTCTGTGACGATGAGGATACTTTATCCATAAATTCAAGTGTTGTTAATTGGATAAAATGCCATGACTTTCGGCCTACGTCGCGCAGTTTAAATTCTTCTATTGACTCAGCTGATATAGAATCAATATCGACGCTGTCTGCTACCACTTCTATTGAGAATTTGTATGACAGTATCAAAGTTGATGCAATTTTAAATCAGTCACCAAAAGCAAAAGAAGCCCTTCATTATTTTCACCTGCATAATACTTTGAAACCCGAACATCAACAAAGTGTATCAAATATTTTAGTCCATTTCCTCGCTGCTTCAAAAGGAAAGTTATCTGGAAGCGATTGCCAAAAAATTGCTAACTTTTTTCCAGGCGAAGATGTTGTAAGTTAATTCACTATTTTCTATACTTACGTAACATATATTATTTGCAATTGTTTAAAAAAATTTAAGGATACTTATTTCAATCGTCGCCGTGGGAAAAAATGTAAACCATGTGGAAAAGTTTACAATCGCTACTTCAACGTAATAAGTAAAAGAAGAAAAACTGTACCTGCGGTCTCTTCCCATGAGACCCAAATTTCTACTGAAAATTCTTCGGTAGAAATTGGTGAAGTTCTTCTGAAAGAAATAAAGGTGTGGCTGAAACATAATACCAATCCCTCGTCCATTGGCAAACTTTTCACTTTCGTCGTAAAGAATTGCTTCAAACTTCAACTGCTAAACAAGGACAAAACATCGCGAGCCATTTATCTGAATGGCCAGTATACAAAGACGCTAACTTAGGACAAATCACGGTAATTAACTTTTATCGGAAACATATTGAAAATGTCTTACCATAATATGTATTTTTAGATTAATGAAGATTTCAAAAGAACATGTTACTACTAAATAAATGGGCAGATTATATACAAAAAATTACAATTTTCTTTAAGGAAACAATCAAGGACAAAATGTGTTGTCAGCTAATTTCAGAACTTCAAAAGAAAGATATAAATGAAAGTGAGTAAAGCATTTCAATATGTTTTAATTTTTATATGAATATAACTACTATTGTAATTAAAATTGTCGTCTTTCTTGAAAATAGTTTTAAATAAATTAAATTTTTTTAACCATCCAGATTCACGTGATTGTATATGTAGTCTTCTGCTAAATGCTGTTATTACACCGTCAGCGCGATTTAAGGAAGAATCTTCAAAGAAACTTCGGAAGGTGACAATTCAAGGAGCAATGGATTCATTTGTTGTCCACCTGACCATTGACGCAAACCTTGAAGAAGAGGTCAACAATATAAGGGACAGAATGGCCACTGAAAATTTGACACTACAGCCTATCATAATTGCGGCGGGTGAGAGTTTGTCAAAGTTAGTTGTATTTTACGTATACTTAGATGGAGTTAAATATAAGCATAAATCTTTTTTAACTGCGTTAGACACATGCTTTAAGATTTTTCAAGTCCTTAATGTTGAATATCCTATAGAATGTTACGTTGTTTGGCTTTTCATTCAAAAGTATTTTTTTGAAATTGAGACTAAGTATGATAAGTCTCAATTTAAAGTAAGTGGCTTAATATCTCATTTAAAAAATCGTTTACCTGCCAAAGTGGCAAATACATAAATACATATATTATTTTTTTTTATATGCAAAAAAAAAACAAATCCAATATATAAAAGAGATATTAAGCCACATTTCAAATATTCATAGACTCGGAACCATTGCAATTTATAAATGTGCACAACACAATTGCCACCAGCATTTTTCAAATAAGTCTGCATTTAGAAAACATCTATTAAGACATTTTATCGAAAAGAACTCTGAAACGCTATATTATAAATCTTTCGTTGGTCCACAAATAAGAGACAACAGTTCACCAAAAAGTAATGAAAGTAATAATAACGCCTTGATAAAAAAAATCATGATGAGATAATAAACAATTGCTCTAATTTTGTAGGAACTTCAAAAACGGTGGTAGAAAAGGTGAATGATTTCGCCATTAAATTTAATTTTCTGCAGATTTGTAGGCTCAAAAAAACATGAGTCGGAAAGATGTGGTAACAGTTCAAAAAAAAAATTACAGATTTTTCAAAAAATATTTTAGGTGTTATTAAAGAGGCAATTTCGCCATACATTGATTTGAATGATCATGCTGACTAAATAAATACTTTTGATATATGCACTGACCCCTTCAAAGAAGTTAGTACAGAGTACCAATACCTTAATTTTATGGAAAAAAATAACGCTTTCAATGCACCATTAGCTCATACGATAAGTAACGAAATTAAAGAAACTTTTAGGAATGGTAATGTTACATTTGATGAAGTTTGCATAAAGTAATACATTTTGCCATTAAGATTTCAATTTAAAAAGTTCTTTGAATTAGATGGTATTTTTAATACAACTATTGTTAATATTAAGCGCATGGAGCTTAGTCCGCATTATTGCAATTTTATAAATGGAAGTCTTTACAAGAAAAGGAAAGCTGCATTAGGAGATGAAAAAATTACGATTCCTTATTTTTTATTTATAGATGATTTTGAAGTAAACAATCCTCTTGGTAGCCACGCCACAGAAGATTCCTTTTGTGCTGTTTATTACAGCTTGCCCACCATTCCGCAGCATTTATTGTCAAATTTTAATTATATTTTTGTCGCAGGATTGATAAAATCAAGGTTTTTAAAAGAATTTGGAAACAGTTCTTCATTTTATAGTCTCATTCCAGAGATAAAGTTTCTCGAAGAAAATGCCTTAGACATAAACATTAATGGAGAATTTATTCGTGTTCACTTTATCCTACTTTTATAAAACAATTTTGTCACGTGAATCCATTATAAAGCCCTTTTAAAACACACATCCAATTTTTGCAACCATATAGCTGCTAAAATTGTTCCTTGCGTGTAATCATTTGTAGAAATGTGTTTCAAGCATTCATTCGGATAGTTAGCTTTTTCTAAGTTTTCCTTCCGGCTAAGATCAATAGAAAAATGTATTAATAATTCCGGGCACGGCTACATTAATTACAGCATTGGTAGGTACATGTAGTAAACTAACGACTATTAGATCAACATTAGACCGCAAAGAAGGGATGAATGAACATTTTTTTACGTGCAAATACATATCTAGATTTTGAATTCGAAGCAATGCTAGTTTTGTTATTCAACATGCTAAATATCATGATTGGAAGTGGCGACGTTGAATGTGTTTTAAGAATTTTTGTACCTATAAATAAGCAATAAGTAATCTACTACTATCATTTTGGAATTGATTAATAGTATGTATGAGACGTACGTAGGATTGTGTCCATGGCCAGTACCATTGCAGTTGACGATCGCGGCCTTTCTCCCGGTCACTTAGGGTGGCATCATAAGAATAAAAGGAGATATCTAGACATTATGGTCCAGGGTCTCCACGGAATGGATGGGGGTGCGGGCAACACTGGGGACCATCACCAGTAAGTTCTGATAACGGCAGGGTTGACTCAATGCTGACTATCTCTTGTCCTTTAGTCTCCAGCTCCCAAGCCCAATCCTTTCTTCATCCTAAAGTTGACTACTCCGGTATGAATATTTGGTTATGGTGCGGTCGGTGTCAGGAGGTATATGTAATTTTTTCGAACCCCCCTACTTATCTCCGTAACGCTAGCTACAAGCATGCCAGCCTGCCGATAACTGTCACGGGCTGAACACTTTTTAACTCAGCTGACAGGAATTAAGGTCCTCCGTCCTTAACCTAAACAGAACCCGAAAGATTTCATAACAATTAATATTATTACTCTTCCATACAAAAATGATATGGTCGCAGGTCAACCACACGATACGATTGAAGTGAGAAAAAATGATACCTCTATTCTCTGGGGGAAATTTATTCGGTAAATATTAATTCATTTTTTTGTCAAAAAAATCGTTATGTCTTTTCGGAGAAAATGTCTGAAGTGCATTAGACATCTTTATTCGAAATTAAATTTACTTAATTATTATTTTATTACTCTTTTCTTAGCCTAGTTTTATACAAACGTAAAAATTATAAGAATGTTGAACTTCCTAATACTGATTTACTTATAATAAAATATACATATATTTGCACTACACTTGTTTATTTTTCTGAAGTGGACAATTAACGAATGAAACAGGATAGTAACTAAAAGTTTGTTTGTTTGTTAGTGATTATTATTTTGGAGTATTTCGTAGAAAGTAATGAGAAAGAAGCTAAATGTAAAACATGTGGGATTTGCATGAAGACCCAATAATTTGAGAAAGCACCTCGAAAAAATCCATCAAATAAATTTCACAGACAGTAATCATACAGGCTCTTCCGATCCAGCAGTATCCCTATCTACTTCAGCAGTACAGAAGAAAATTGTATCGAAGTAGGATTTTATTAAAGTGAATATCTCGAAGAAAGACCGATTTAAATGATATATAGGTCTAATTACCGAAATCAATATTCCTTTTAATGTTTTCAATTCTCCCAACTTTCGCTCAATTTTCAATCCGCTTTGTGATGACTTAAGCGCCTTACATGGAAAGAAGTTTCGCGTATACGTCACGTGGCATTAGTCGCTCAAAGAACTCACGAAATTATGAAATCCGATATGAAACATAAGCCGTTGTCACTTAAGATCGATAGTGCAAGTAGGCTATCTCGAACCGTTTTTGGCATAAACGTAAAATAATTGCAAACGACAAGATTAATTAGAGGTTACTGGGAATGGTTGAACTAAAACTTGCAATGGCGAGCACATCCAAAAAGCTTGCTGGAAAAATCTTGGATGTATTTAATTGATACGACATACAGGGGCGGATGGGCCATAAAATGAACCGGGACATTTCCCGGTGGGCCTGCTGTTCAGGGCCGGTGGCTGAAAGTACGCCTAAGTGATCTACCAACCTATCTTCAAAAACATGTACTTATCGAAAATAAAGAACCGTAATGAATTTTTCATTTTCTAACAAATTTTTGTGCGATTTTTGTAAATTTTTTTCTGTATTTTACACTATTATTTGTCTAATTAATTAATCAACAAAAAATTTAGTTTTTATATTTCTTCTTCCGACTGCCCATAAATAATTCAAACTTTTATGTTTTGTTTATTTTGTAGTAATTAAGATAAGTCACGCGTCACGCGTTGTGGATTGCTTACTATTCGGTTTTTTGAAATGAGAGGGACAAATTCAATTTTTGACTGAAAAAGAAAGAAGTAAGTACCATGAGCGATTAGAAATATTTAGTTTTCATTCGGCTGTGGAATCATTCAGCCACAGAAATTTAACGTATAAAACTGTGTAAGAGCAGGCTTAAAGAGCTTTGTGTTTTGCGTGTGTTATTTACCCTGAATATTCGAATCGGAACTAAGGTAATTAAAATAACAAAATTTGTAAAAAAATTTAATATTATCGCCGTATTATAATAAATTATATACATATCAATCGTTTAGGGCTTACAGGGTGATTAAGGAAAAAAGCTAGTTTTTCACAAAACACCCTGTATCTCAAAAAATACAGGGCGTACGGTCACAGTTAAGAGCTGTGAAAGGAGGAGCGGAGAAGTTACGCGAAAAGAGAAAGAAGGCAATGGAAGCTGAGGCACACAAGTCAAAAAACATTAAATTTATGTTTGAAAAACTAGCCTCTTCTTCTATAATTAGTCAACCGCAATCATCTCAGGAATTATCGCAAAAAATTGTTTCGTTTCCTGAATCCGTAAGTTCTCAAGTCGAAACAAGAATACAAAATGAAGGTGAAAAGCAAGCGTCCACGCCTACTGCTTTAACAACTTCTTGTAATTTTCAAAGCATTGCAAAAACAAACGAAGCAAAATCAAGCTTTCAATCAGCAATTAATATTACTGATAGTCACTATGACAGTTATTTTAAACAGCCATATTTTCATTTCATCCGAGACAGCCAGCTTTAATTAAGTTTTTTAATCGCCAAAAAGAGTAAGAAAAGTAAGAAACTGGCTAACATACAATCTAGTCTAGTATAGTCTAGTACAGTCTAGTATACGCAAAGCACGAAAATTGATTTGTTCTTGGTATGAATGACTTTTCGCACACTTATCAACGAATTCAGGAGCATGAAGTAAGCAGTGAACATGAACATTCCGTTAGAGCATGTATGTATGTGAAAGGATCAAAAGGACATTTCCAATTTGCTTCTTTCATCTATATTAAATATCAGACAGCAGCAAATATAGAAAAAATGATGAGTATTAGAAGTGATTTATTATAGACATTATAAAACTTATTGGAAAACGAGGATTAAGTTATAGCGGAAAGAAATATGCAGCTGTATATACTTTAGCTGATCCCACATTGGGCCATGGTAAATTAAAAGAACATTTAAATGAGGTCATCGAAAAAAGCAAAAATTACCATGAAAAAGGACAACAACGTAGATCTGGATCATTCGTAAGTTTATTATCTAAAACAACTGTAAATTCAATATTGCAAATCATAAGAGAATTCCATTCTGGAAGAAATCTAAAAATTTCTGTGCAATTGGACACTACACAGGATATTTCAGTTCAAGATTAATGTTCAATTGTAATAAGGTATGTTTTGGGTTGTGAATTCTATGAAAGACTGGTTTCCGTTGTAAGTTGTACAGACTCTACCGGGAAAGGTATGCTTAACCTCATTCAAAAAGAATTTTCATCTTTAAATATTCCACTAAAAAATTGCGTCTCTAATGCCACTGATGATGCAGCAAATATGCAAGATGCTTACAATTGTTTCTCTAAATGGATGTCTGAAAATACACCTAGTCAATTACATGTGTTGTGTTACAGCCACATCCTGAACCTACTTGTGTCCGACACCGTCAAAATAACAATAAATGCAGCGTCTTTATTTACCTTATTAAATTCCATTGCAATTTTCTTCAAAGTATCCTACCAAAGAACGAATATTTGGAACAGCACATCCTTAGAGGCCAAAAAAAAAACAAATTACAAGTAATTGGAGAAACTCGTTGATGGGCAAAAGAAGCAGCTTTGAAAAAAATATTTAGAAATTACAAAAATCACGCTAATGCTCTTTACTTCGATATATTATTAGCATTACACGATATAAAATTGTCAAACATGCCACCACAAGTCCGTGTGAAGGCACCATGCTTACACAATTTATAGATTATGAAATGCTACTAACGGCTCAAATATTTACAAAATTATTTTCAATTATTGGTCATGTCTCGAAATATTTGCAAACTAGCGGATTGGACCTACTAAGAACCACGAAATGGCCTGGAGAATTGACGGAAGATGATCAATTAAAAGATAGCGTAAAAAACTATGAACTGATGAAATTGAAACCCATAATAGCATTTTAGAGAAAATTATAATTTCTATAGAATGTAGATGTGGTGAGCCTTATTGTCTCCAACAAATTTTGATGAAGTTAAACAAGGAGTACCCACCCCGCATTCTCCGCTATTAGTCCGTTCTTAGTTCCATAACAAACAATAGAAAAGTAATACCTTAGGCACGTGGGACAATCAATGATCATTGCACAGCTCGTGGCTCATTGGCGCAATGGTCATTCGTTTTGTCATTCCTCTTGCCGATAAGTGCGCTTTTAGTGGTGAGAAACGGCAAGTTACTGGAAAAATCAGCTGATTTTCCAGCTATTACTGTCAGATGACATTTCACTTCGTGTTTTTAACAGATTGTCACTTTCATAGTACATTTCAAGCGTTTCAAGGTAAGTTTTTAATGTTTTTCAAACCGAATAAATAATTAATTTTTATCACATTATAGATGGAAAAAGAGGAAACGAAGAAGAAAAAAATTCGATCTTGGAAAACCGGGGAAATATAGTAATTGCGCGAGGTGTGGTGAGATTTCAGAAGCGAGAAAAAAGTGATGCTCGTCTGGGGGCTCACCATCGACATGGGAGTTTTTCAATGAAGTGCATTCGATTGTTGGGAGCTTCATGTAAGTAAAGCTTGCAAAATATCGTAAGTTTCAAAACTGCAGCCAGTTTGAAGCCAACCGAAAACACATTTCACATTTTATTTGCGTTGATTTAAAACTCAAGCTAGTTGAAAAGTTGCAATTATGTTTCTGTCTTTAAGCCCGATATGCTAGAGCCAAACAATTCGGTCAAGGAATTTTGCCAGTAATTTCTTAAAGAAAAATTGACATTAAGTCAAGGAATTTTTGACAATTATGTGAGATCTCAAATAATAAAGAAAATAAAGAAAAGGATAATCCCATTTTTGAATAATTTGACCATTGGGGAATGAATTATATCGGAAGAGTTATTATATTTGCTATTTTTGCAAAGCAATGTACATGAAAACTGTGTATTTAATTATAAGTGCATCAAGTCTAGTTGTTCAGAATTCATAAGAATCCTGATATTAGCAATATTAGCGAAATTGCATGTCAACACATGTACATTGTTATGGTCGTCAATGACACCAACCTTTAGACATCTTAGCACACCCAGCGCCACTTCAATGAGTTACGGGGAAAGAACGAACGAAGTACAGGTCGGGACGGTGACGAGTAAGGTGGCGGCAAATGTGTTGATGTGAGTTGGAAAAAGTAAAAGACGAGGAGAAAGAAAGTGAAAATTTTGCGAATTAACTAAGGCTATATCAGCCCGCGAAACTAGTTAAAAAGTGGTGAAGAACCTGGAAAATTAAAATCCGTGCAGAAAAAGCGAAACGATTAAAAGGTGGATGAAAGAACCGGGAGAATTGTATAGAAGCCTACAGAGAATGTGCTAGGAAAGTTCCCGTGGCGTCAGCTTCGTCTTGAAATCATCCTTGGCAGTCTCCAGTGAACAGCCTCCAGTTCAATTTTAAGTACATAACGAGTCGAAAGGAATAATTGTATCAACAGTAGGCGCATCAACGAGGACAATGGAGTAACAGTGCTTCAAGAGTGCTGTTATGAGTGAAGTACCATTTAGCACACATTTTTCATAACATATATTCGCAGATCTATTCCAAATGTATATTTTTATTTGACCATATAAGAAAAATACATTTATACATGTAAAGAATAATTCCCTCGAGGAGGAGAGAATCCCTCGTGTAAGCATACAATGAAATAACCGTATTTAGAGAACACTGTTAGCAGTAAAGTACATCTGTACTATTGTTTTTGGTGACAAGATGCACATTTTACATTTCTTTTCTTGTAAAATTGGATAATGATGGATTTGAAAACTTAGTCTCTTGACAAGGAGCAGATCTAGGATAAGCGGGGATAATGAGAGATTATCGCGCAAGATTTGAAGGATTTTTTTTTTGTCACATATATAGATATATATTAATTTTTTTGTTTGAAATTCATGATGTACATTTACGTTCCTAGTTATGAGTGAGGTTCATGAACTAACGTAACGATATTGGTGAAGAAAATTCAAGCGGCTTTCTATAACGTAGATAGGTATTCAATCTCTTTCTGAATGAGAATAATAAATTTAAAGACTAACTCTCTGGACAAGGAGCAAATTCCTCTTATCATGAATTCTTGCTAGATAATTATGGCTAGAAAGGTAAAATTTGGAGATTCTTTTTTACGTAGATATATATATATTAAAAATTTTTGTTTTAAACCGAAAAAAAAATTAAATTTTAAGATAAGAATATCTTCATATTATAATTGAATAGTAGAAATTAACAATAATTGAAGATCACCGGTATTAGTGCTTGACCGAATTGTAAAGGAAATCCCGGGTGGACATTTTTTTTGTTTTCCTCCTAATCTATTTACAGGAACCCAACTGCTCTCCAGGAGGCCTTCGTGGAGGAAGCGAACATTTTTGTTGTACCTTAAGGTAATTGTTGTGATCGATCTGGGATTTTTTCACATTTATATTGATTATCAAATTTTTATGTCAGTTGACAAACATTTGCCTGGATGTATTGATATATATAATCATGTATAGTTTTTTTTTCTGATTAGTGCGATTTTTTTTCTATTGTATTAGACATTTAAGCTTAAAATGCTACGGGGGTGATTTTAAGCAAAAGGAATTTTTTATAAATAACCAACAATTAAACTTTTTGTATTGCAAGCTGTAAAATAATAGAGCTAAGTGGAAATCTCGCAAATATACCAGTTACGTTGTAGAGTAATGAGGCGGTGATTTGTTATTCTTCTCCTTCACCATCCTGGAGCACCCCCACGTGAGGTAAAGGTCGTCTAGGTTCGCCTAGTCTCTCTTTCTCTTCCACAGGTCAGCCAAGGGACTTGGAAATAGTGCCCCCCAGGTCAAAGGGAGGATGGGACAAGGCAAAGGGAGGTACAACACCTACGCCTTCCACCAGTATATAGGTAAGTGACGTAAGGGTCCCTTCAGGACCGAGTGTGTGCCGGCTCTTTTTTTTGTATGAAGGCACGAAATTTTTTTTTGTTTATGGGTGATGACTAGCGGCAGGTATTTCGTGGACCCCCTCCCCCACACTCTCCGCCACCCTTAGCCGAGGTGCTAGCGTGCCGCCCTGTGCAATCGCTGTCATCGAGTGATCTGTCAGCTCATGCTGACAGTTTGGACTTCACGTCCTGACCATTCACTCTAACTATACTACCATAACAACATACTGACCTAAAGAAAAGAAAAAAAAATCACGTCGAAATTGTAACAATTTCACAGTAAAACAAGCCAGAAACAACTGTACACGGGAGTATACTGCGCATCTGCACTTGCGCATCTCTACATGAACATCTATTTTGTTTTTGTTTTTACAAAAAAAAAATAATTTTTTGAGTAGGCAACATATTCCAGTTTGAATAGAATTAATTTACAAACAATTTTTTTTTCTTTTTTTATATATACATATTTGCATTTCAAAGTACAGCTGCTATGCCAATTATTGTTGTCATGCGCCTTTGAATGCCGTTCTTTGGTGCCGTGCGCAATCCATGGCTATATAAATAGCAGTTTGGCTTGACTCGATCTTTTTTTTTTGATTTGGCAGTGCAGTGATTAACTTGGCGATTGATTCCTTAGTGTTACATTTTATTAATAAATTAAATACTTTATTTAATTGACAGCTAAAATAAAATATTCTTATTCTGGGTATCGACTGGATTAAGGATTTTGTTTTAGATAGCGATTAAACTAAAGGTTTTTATTGTGGGTAGCGACTGCAATAAAAATACTACTAACAATACACTTTATTTCTGGTCTCGACGGAAATAAAGAATCTTACTTCGGGTCTCAATTGAAGTTAAGATACTTACTAACATTCACTTTAAGCCGGGTCTCGACTGACTTAAAGAATATTATCTCGGGTCTCGACTGAGATAATATATTACTAACAAATCACTTTATTGCTGATCTCGACTGTAATAAAGTTTCTTATTGCGGGTCTCGACTGTAATAAGAAATTTACTAACAAATCACTTTATTGCGGGTCTCGACTGTAATACAGAGTCTTATTGCGGGTATCGACTGTAATAAGACAATTACTAATAAGACCACTTTATTGCTGGTATCGACTGTAGAAAGAGTCTTACTGTAGTAAGACAATTACTAACACAAAACACTTTTTTGCGGGTATCGACTGCAATAAAGAGTATCCTAATCCCAAACCTCAATCAAATAAAAAGTCAAGTAAATCAGCTGCCATATATCGATCAGGTGAGTACAAGTCAATTGCAACATCTTTATACATCATTTTCGGCTTCTTATACTATAAAATATATATATTAGTCGTGTATTCCGTAAGTTGTAATATTTATTGAGCTTGAAACATTTAATGTGAAGGTGAAGTGTAGACTCACTGAATAAACGAATAATACCACGAGCTTTACCTACCAGTGGCATAATTTTCACAACACTCGTCATTTCTTGCATGTATGCTCTAACTACGGTCAATACACTAGTTCTTATTAATAAAATAAAGGAACAAAAGAATAGAAAGAATTGCCTTTCTTTTATTCAAATTTGTAAATATCCGCAAATGCACTGTTTTAAATCATTTAAAAAATTAAGAATCACGTTAAACAATTTTTATTCCTCCAATTTTTCAATTTTTCAATTATAAAATAAGTGTAAAAAAGTACCGATTTCTTCAAAAAATATTGACATATAACTGTTGCAATGATTCATACATTTTCCGTTTTTGTATCGCAATGTGCAAAAAATACACTTTTTATTTGACTTGACTGTACATGTTGTGAGATATAACGCTAACATAAAACCAGTGAGAAGATCTCGTGGATTGGTGTTTGGTTCTATATTTGCGAGCTAATAGCTTGCTTTGGTTCATTGTAACAATTATTTGAGTGTGAGCAGGAATATATAATAATTATAGTTATTGCGTGTGTTTTATTGTCTTAATCTGTAGTTTTATATACTGCAAAATTCAAGTAAGGCTTATATTATTATCTAGCAAATATAAAAAAATAAATTATTTAGTTTTTCTTCAGCGCTTACATTGTCAACAGTGTGTTTGACAATATGGGAAAGACGTCTCAGGAAAAGGAAAAGGAAGTGCTTTTTTGCCGATATAAGCATGAGTACTCGGGCAATTGATTTAAAAGTATATTTGCATTATTCTGCTATAAGTAGAATTTGCAAAAAGAGCCGTAAGGAACGTGAGAAGAGTCTTGGTCGGGAAAAGCGATTAGAATAACGTAGAATAACGCTACTTGTTCGAAGCACTGATGATATTAGCATTGTACTTTTTTCAATACCTCTTCCATCGGGGAAAAATACTTAATACTTTTTACTGAATTTCAGTACTTTTTCAGATTATACGAGTATATTGAACCGAACGCAGTCCTAAATCTTATTGTAATTGATTGAGATCGACGCGCAGCTAAGCTAATGGCTCGGCTGATGATTATAAAACCGTTTAAGGCGAAACGAACGCACTCGTATCATAAGTGTTGGGTGCTGGCGTCATTCTTGAAAACAACTTCACTTGATTCATAATACAAAGCTAAGCGCTAAGGGCTATAAGCTAATGATTTGAGTGATAGTTTGTTTTGATAATAATTTCCCTCCAAAAGAAAAAGTTTAGCTGCCGCGCTATAATCATACGTAAACATATTTTTTAATATATAATGGCAAGTTTTCTTGATCAGTAAGTATTTACAAATCTAGAGTTTTCTGTAAATTTAAGTACATAGTGAAAATATTGAAATAAATTGCTAGGTGGGTTATTAGAAAAGTGCAGGACGTGACTGTGACAGAGGACAAATCTGATGTTGAAATACAAGAGGCGTACACGGAAAAATCATCACATAATTCTGAAAGTTGTGAAAGGTGTGTCATTCTGAATTTAATCCGAAATAATAATTAGAACTTTTTCGTTGTTAGTACTGAGCAAGTGTAAGCGTGAGTGAGTATTAAATCGGCAAAAATCCCGGGCTGATAATGCAGTGGGTAAACTAAAGATCTGCATTGGCAGCCCGTCAGCACGGCGAGAGGGGATCGCGGTAGCCCACATGTAAATTGTATGTAAGTGTATAATACCAAGAAGTCGGATCTCTCTCATTTTTCTTAATCAAAAGGAAGAAGGAAGGGAAGGTAAGGACTAAAAGGAATAAATTAGCATCGCATTTGCTATCCGTACATCGGGTGTGCTGGCGGGTTGTCTACCCTATTTTGTTGTGTGAACAAAATAATTGTGATATTAAAAATAATAGTGAGATTACAAGTTGAAAAGTACACATAAGTTTTGATCGCAAAATAGAAAATTAAAAGTGAAGGGATAATAAGGAAGTAGTACAACTAGTAGGCAGAACTGGTACTACCTGTTGAGGCATAGTGCAAATTGATCTGTGTAAGTGAAACTGTTATTGTGTACCAAGTACTGAGAAGTGAACACGACCAGCCAAATTGAACAGGCACATACAGGGTAAACTGGTTGGGAGTAAACACAAATCTTTAAAAAGGTGGAAAAGGGCAGAATTGATATAGCTGCACAAATTTTACAGCTGTATGAATTTGAGTGGGTAAAGGTACGTTGGTCTTCTTTTAATAAAAAAAAAATATTTAAGAATACTTATTCGTAAAGATCATAAATATTAAGTTTAAGCACTAGTCGGAAATATATATATCCTGAATCAAAATAACTTGGGAAAATGAATATCAGAGAGGAATCGGGGGGAAGTGAGAAGAACTCTACGAAGCCAAGAACAACTCGTCATTAAAAAAAAAAAGGATGTAGGTAAAGATCCTGCACTAAAATTAGAACTGGGTGAGCAAAAGAAAGAGAACGGGCGACTAAGAGATGAATTAATGGCCATGAAAAATGGATCGTTTCCTGAAAGTGTCATGGAAGTACAAGGTGAATGTATATTAGATATGTCGGAAATTAGTGGCTTAATTCCTGAATTTAATTTGGACACGAATTCGCATCTAAATACGATTCAGTGGATAGAACTGGTAGAAAACATGAAAAATGTTTATAATTGGACGGGTCAGCGAACCCTGTTGTATACAACATTGAGATTAGGTGTAGCAGTGCGATTTTGATACCAAGGGCAGCAGCAGCTGTTACGAAATTGGAGTGAATTTAAGACTGCATTGCTTCAAGGTTTTCCAGCAAGTACAGACGAGTCATCCATACATATGCAGCTTCTGACAAGGAAGCGTAAATTATCCCAGCCGGTCGAAGGGTATTTCTATGAAGTGGTGTTTCTAGCAAAAAGAGCCAAGTTAAATGACGAAATCGCTATTAGATATATAATTTCGGGACTAGGCAATAAAAGTTTAATGACACTTTTAACGGCAGCGGGCTGTAAGACCCTGAATGAATTGTTGTCTAAAATAAAGGCATTCGAAAGTATGGAGGAGCAAGAGACAAACCGAATTAAATTCGCAAAAAGAACTGAAGTTACTACTACCTCGAGTGCACTATACATTCCAAAAGTACAATGACAAGTAGAATACAAGACAGCAAAACAATATACAACCTCAGGCAGAGACAAGCTAAATCTTTTGCGAGAGCGGAAGATAAAAGAAAAATTGAAGGGAAATGTTACCAATGCTGGAAGGTGGGACATCGAGCTTCAGTGTGCCTAGCAAGAATAGAAACATCGAATAAAAGCTGCAGCGACAAGAAACATATTATCGGTACGAAAACGATGTTGCTACGTATTCCACGGTACGCGCTAGCTAGCTCGGGAGACGGGGTGGTTCGTTTCTGCGGGTGAATCACGAAACCGGCTTTGAAATAAACCAGACAACGGATCACGAGGAATCACTCACTTTAACAAACAGCAGAAACAATAGTTTTGGCCGATATAAAGTATAATTAAAAAAAAAGAAATCTCATAAAAGACTATTATATAACGTGGTACCTTTAAATAACAAAGAAAATAAAAATTATCTAGCTAAGCCAGTCAGCCACTATCCAAAAAAAAAAAAAATATTAATATTCCATGTAATGATATTATGTACTTAGCTTTTTCTTTTTTTTTGCGTATTCCAGGTTACTGCCCTTCACCTTGATCTTCGCCGTAGAACACAAAAAAAAGAAATTCGACTTTAGTCCAGGGATCCTTTAGATTGCTCCTTTGCAATTCTAACCTTCCTAGTAACCTTTTTTTCTTTTTTTCTTTTTTTGGTACTGTTCCACTGATTTTTAATAATAATTTCTTTTTTATAAATTTACAACTTTTTTTTTTTTGCACGTTTTCAACTATTACGTCCGCACTGTTCAAGAGACTGATGATAAGAGAGCGATCATTCCCTTCGTCTCGGATATCGAACTCCATGCAATTTTTGTCCTTTGACTCGGATAGTACTTTAGTACATCCGCCAAAAATAATAATGGCTTATTAGCCTGTGCACTCAATAATTGTGTAAAAAGTGGTGGAATATTTTCTTTTAGGTTACGTTCAGTGAAGTTTGATTAATGTTTTTTTTTTATATAAAAGAACCCTGGACTCAGCTTTTACTTCAAATATTAACGTTAAGCTTTAGAACTATACCTCATGATGTAGGGCAGTAAGTAAAAATGGGTAAACAACTTTTTATTATAGCAAATTGTCGCTAACTGGCTTTTGCTGTACTTTAACTGGCGCTGAATAAAAAAAATATTATCGATTATAATTTAACCATTTTGAAATACAAATTTTAGAACAGCTATACTTTAAAATTAAAATTCGGTAAATGCGCAAAATTATTCAAAGTATCTAGACAAGAATTCAAGTAGGTACCTTACATAATTCAATGAATATTACGAATTGACAATTATATCAATCTTAATTAGTTTTACAATATTATTTTCCGGCTGGGTAAAAAAAAACTCCTCCAAGTGGCTCCAAATCAAAACGTACGGGCTCTGCTTTCCATTGAATTTTATACCCTTTTCCAAATTTATTTTTTTTTGGTCTTATTATTTCACTCTCGAACAGTTAACATTTTCCATGCTATATTCCCTACACTTCCAGTGCTGTAGCCAGCTGTAGCCAATCCGAACAAGTAAAGAAAGTCATTTCCTGCAAAATAAATATACGCAGTATCTCCAGTTTTAACCAAAACACATAACACAGGAGGGACGGACTCTTTACATTTAACACTAACAAAACAAACTGCATTGGGAACCGTAACAATGTGCAGTTTAAAAGCGGACGACGGGGAATTTTATCAGACATTTACGGTGCATGGCACACTAATTTCAGCTTTTATAGATTTGGATAGTGACTGCTGCATAATTAGAAGGCAAGATTGCGCCACCAACGGATGGATGTATGAAGAGGTTTACCTAGTTTTGCGTGGTTTCGCTCGTGGTGAATGTACAACAATTGGAAAATTAAAGAAGATTGTAAAAGCTGGAGAAATAAAACGCCCAGTTGAATTTATAGTGGTAACAGATAACATGCAGGAGACCGCTATGATTATCGGACAAAATCTTTTGTCACAACCAGGTGTAAAGGTGGTCAAAAGATGGAAAACGCTTGAGATATTAATAGATAGCTTCGAGGAAGGAAGTGAGATTCAGAATTCTGGCGGGCGACGGTCAAACAGAAAAAGATCTCCATGTAGACACCGGTCTCACAGAAACTGAGCGTATCGTCACTTATATCGCATAAAATGTGTGAGATTAATGTTAACTACTGTTATATTTTTTTCTTTTGGAGTGCGTTTTTTACCTTTTTTACTTTTTTCGATCTTTCTAGTCAACTTGTAAATTTGTGTTCAATTTTCTTAAGCTTAAAAGGTTTAAGTTTTTAAGGTTTAAATTTTAAATATTTCTTGACATGAGGTTATAAACAACCCACAAATAATTGTTCTTACTGAAACACCAAGTTCTTAATTAATTAATTTTTTGATTTGTTTTCCCTTTTTGTCAGCCTTGATAATGGTCTACACCAAAGACCGATTTCCAGAAATAAATGATGGCTTAAAAAACCAAATAAGTTTTTCTATGAGATAAAATAGAATACCGGGTCATATAACCCCACATACATCACATCTTAATATGAAATTAAAAGACCCACAAACGTCTATTTATCACTAAATTGCTGTTATTAAATATATTAAGAGTGAATTCCACCATAGAAAATAAGTTCTTGTCTTAAACGCATGTTGTGTTGAATAAACCATTGATTACTACAAACTGAATGACTTATTATTAAAATCGGCACCCTTTTCATATTTTTGTGAGACAACCTAATGAGAGGTTCGTACAATATTAAATGAACAGATATTCTCGATCTGTGTTGATGAATCTACTGATAAAATAACTAAGAAACACTTGTTGCTAGAGTTTTCGTTGATTTTAAAATTATTGACATTCATACCCGTTACTGTATGTACCGCAAGCGCGTTGAATGAGCACATAGTTACTTTCTTTGATAATAGTAACATCAATTTTAGAAATATTCGCTCGATTATTGAAGAAAGACTGTCCAAATTTATTCATTATTAAATGGGTTTGTCATTATTTGCTCTCTGTGCTAAATATTCTACTTCATACATTCCTGAAGAAGAGGAAGCAATGCTTTGGGATGAACTGAAAAAAATCATTGAAATACTTGAAATTAAGCCATACAAATTACTACATGTGTAGCGGGCGCGTTTCGCCTTAAATAAAATAACATAATTCTAATAAGGGAAGTTTTATACGCCACTGGCGCGATTTGCAAATAAATTTTGATACGCCACTGGCGCTATTTGCAAATAAGGTTTGTTACGCCACTGTACCAAAAACTTAATTTGAATGTGGAAGGGAGCACAACTCTCGCGCACAGTGAGTTCTAGAATTACTTAGTCAGCGGATAGACTAGACTGATGTGACTAGATGTGAGGTGCTTGCTAATTAACGTAATACATATTTGGAGAAAAGGAATTCTTGTTAAATTTATCTTTGAACGTGAATTATTTTAAGTGTTTTGTATTAATTAATCCAATAAAGTATTAATGAGTGCATTGTGATGAACATTGGTGTTTCCTTCTCACTCACCCATATTTCTATTAGATCACAACGTGCGTCGTGGGAGTCAACGGGCGTTGCGATACATCCTTGTGTAACACGATGGTTACTCTTAGAATTAGTTGTTAACCGCTTTAAATCTTGTGTTAATACCCAACTGTACCGGCACGGTTTAGCAGCCGGGGTACCCGAGTACCCATTTACTGTAATTTTCAAATTTTTAATATTTTAGTAAAAGAAAGTGTTTTTAAATTTTTTTTTTAAATATACATTGCTATTGAGTGTCCAAGTAAGTTTAAGAAGAGAAAATGGTGTAAAAATATATATAACAGCAGATGCTCCCTACTTTGAAAGGAATGTCAAGGCCAATTTTTGTCGTTACTACAGCGCAGCGTATTGAAGGAAATTGTAGTTCAGCATAGTGTGAGGTTTTGGTCGATTCAGAAGTGTTTGTCATATTCAAAGTGAAGTGAAAACACAATGGAAGAAGTATCTAGAGCAGAATTGGCTAGGTAAGTAAACTTTATATACGTGCAATATTTGTAAATGTTTTAAAAATAATTTAGTGTAATTTTGAAATAATTTAATTTTTAATAAATAAAATAATACAATAATATATTCTTCAGAATGAGTGTAACAGAGAAAGAGGCTTATTTGAGAGCAATGCTCAGTGATGACGATTCCACAGCCCATTTCAAAACATCCAGTTTCGGATAACGACTCTGAAAAAGAAGAATCAGAAAACTGTGAACATATAGAAGAAAATGTCCACGAGTACGCACAAGAACAGCAAGAGCTTGAGTCCTACAGTAGTAGTGAGAGTGAGGAAAACCATGAAGCAGAAACTGCAGAGCCAGGAGGTAGTGTTTTGTACGTAAATTATACTTATCTAAAAAAGTATAAAAAGGAATAACGTAAAATAATTATAATTATAAAATTTTAGGAGGCATACATAAAAACTAACCATGTTAGAACATGATTAGCTTATTTTCAAAAACAGTTGAAGAAAGTGAATGAGTTCTTCAAATTTCTAAAAGTCCTAAAATTAAAAATACTAGAATATTCTATGTAATAATATTTTCACATAGGCTAATCATGCTTAAAACATGATTACCTTATCTATTCAATCAGTGAAGAAAGTTGCATCAGCAATTTTCTTCACATTCCATAAATTATAACAAAATTATTCCCATGGCAAATTTTGCTACAGCCAAAGTAAAAAATGAAACAAAAGACAAATCGTACCTTCAGTACGATTTGTCGTGAAAATTGCAATATGTATGTACATATGTACATACATATTGCGACAGAAAGTTTCGCGATAAGAAATGCGCGCCGCGAAAAGACATTACATGTATACGCGCGCCGCAATTTCAAGCGACGAGCCGCTGGCTGATGTTTATAAAAACATCACATTACATTTTTTCAAGCTACCGTCCAACGAAAAATATTCTGGACTTGTTTAAACAATAATAATAAACAATAAATGTAAAAATTTTCTCAGGGTAAGAAAATGCAATTGAAGTGATCAAGATTTGAGTTGATTTTCTAAACAACGAAGAGTTGGTTTTTTGAACTTGGTCGCTGTAGTCTCGGTTGGTTGAAAAATTAAAATATGTACAAAATAATCAAGTGTATAAAAGATTGGGTTCAAAACAGTTTAGAAAGTTTTTCAAAAAGGAAAAGAAAGTTGAAATTTAGAAAGTTTTTCAAAAAGGAAAACAAAGTTAAAAGTAAACTACAAGGAAAGTTTAAAAAAAAACCCCCCGAAATAGGTAGGGAACGGTTAACTCGACGGGCGAAACGAAAAGCAAAACTGTTATTATAAAACCTAGTTAGGGTATTAAGTAGGATAAAAGTGTAAAGAAAAATTGTGAACTAAAGTTGGTGTACTTAGCATAGTAAATTGTCGAAAAAAAAGGAATAGTGAATAAAGTTAAACCAGACTTAAGGTGGAATTTCATTTACAGTGAACGACCAAGGTGAGAACAAAAGGATATATATTGTTACCTTTTCCTCCTTCTATTTAGTTGTAGTTCTCACCTGGCCGAGCGGTCACCAGGGGTGAAGTTATATCCTTCGTTCACGTGCTTGACTTTCTTCTTGGCGCCCAACGTGGGATTTCGGGAGTGGGTCCAGCAATAAGGTGAATATTCTTTCCCTCCCTTTGTGCAAACAAAGAGATGCGTGGTAATCATGCTGATGACAATCAGGAGGCCAAATGGGCTTGGAAGCTAATTGCTTCATCTCTTGCTCGGTTAAAAAAAAAATTAAAGAAAACTTTCCTTATGCACTTTTATAATTTTCTTTTATTAGAATTTTTAATTTTTACAGGTTTGGCGTCCAAAAAAATGTTTCCTTTTTTATCCTCAGACTACTCGACTCGACAGACTCTAGACTTACTATGGCGGCTTACAATTTCGCGGTTCTAGATGACGTACTCTAAGCTTAATTCTCCTAAAGCTCTCTAGCGACATCTGTTACTAAAAGCTTACATTATTTAAAATTAATTTCACTGATTTGACATTTTTTTTGTTTTTAATTAATTCCTAACTGACATTTGCTTTACAAATTCATTTCAAGATCTTTATTAGTTTTCACAAGTTTTTTCATTAGTTCCTAACTGACATTTGCTTTACAAATTCATTTCAAAATCTTTATTAGTTTTGTCCATTTTCCATACCTGTCAACCCGTTCTATTTTTGTCAAGTTCGTGTAACTCAGAGTTCAGTAAGTGCCAATTTATTCATTGTATCCTATCTTTCTATATTTGTGACGTTGTCGTATTTCGAAAATAAGTGCAGCAACGTCAAATTAATTTATTTATTTGGATTTTCTATATTTGTTAAGTTGGTAGGAATGTAAACTGCAATAAATGCCAACTGATGTATCTATTTAGATTTTTCTATATTTGTTAAGGTGATACAGTTTAAAATTCAATAAGCGTCAACTGATTTGTTGATTTTGACTTTTCGATATTTGCTGAGTTGGTGTGGTTTAAAATAAAAATGCAATAAATGACAGCTGGCTTATTAGTTTTGATGTTTATCTATTTGTTTTGACATCGGCTGAGTCGTATTTATTGTCTACTTGGGATAGGTCAGAGTGATTCGTTCTTAAAACATTGTGTTTCAACGTCTAGACACAAGGCCAGCAAAATGCCTCGGCGTCGTGCTGCTACAGGTGACTTCGCCCTTTCCAACATCGGCTGGAATGGTTGCTCTAAATTGGACTAGCTTTGAAGAGTTGTAGCGGTAGATTTAAATTGGAATTGGACTGAGATTGGAACGGTTTGACAACTCGAAATGTCACGTTTAGGTTTGTGTTTGTCAGGCGAAATTATAAAGCGGGTACAATTTTCTTCATTCGAGCTAGAACCTTAGGGCGATATAGAAAGGCTTTCCATTACATTCCTGTATTTCAAATAGTTTATGTTGATAGTAATCTGGTGATTAAAAAATTGTGTTTTTATTCAAGACGAGACTGGCTATAAATTTCCTTAGCAGATCAGTGAGTAATTATACATAGTACTTATTTTTATAAATATATTTTTACAAAATAGCTTCTGCGTCAACTGTGTTGTGCTGGAAAGTGTGCTTTTGTTAGCTGGTTCATTTCTAGACGCCATTTTGTTAGTATAATACACCTCTAAAGTGTAAGACGACGTTGATATGAGGTTGGGGGACCCGGGCGGGACCCCCAACAACATAAGCGTGGGTTGTTTAGATGCTGACTCTAGTCAAGTGAAAATGTTATCAATTTTATCCAAAGCCACTAAGGCTGCGGTTAAAGACTTTTCGACATCGAAAATCTCATTAAGAGGAAGAAACCATCTCTCACCCAAATAAGATCGAGATTACACGCCACCAAATGGACATCAGACTGGAGTTCATAATGTTTTACATCAGCGAAGTGGGTCTCATCGCAGCACAGAAACGTTGTCAATAAGCGAAATATTTAAAAAAGTCTTCACAGAAAACATGGTAGATATTATCGTTAGACGCACAAATAAGAAAGCTTCGTCTACCAATGCGAATTACAATGCAGATCATCCGAATTCGTAGCCACAATGGAAGCCTGTAACGGTAATTCTAATACTGACCATACTTTTGGCATTCCAAATCGTATCCACTGTATCACGCGACAATGGGACTTAGCAGATTCCACAGCATTATGCGTTTTTTTAAATTTGACGTCAATAATACTCACAGTCAACGCAAGAAAGAAGATAATGCAGCCCCAATTTGTGATTTGTGGACAATGCTTAATGCAAATTTATCCCAAATATATAAGCCTGCGGAAAATTTAACTATTGATGAACAAATATATCCTTTCCGAGGTCGTACAGGATTTACTCAATATATACCTTCAAAGCCGGCTAAGTATGGTGTAAAAATCTGAAGTATATCTTCATTTTATGTCGTATAATTTAAAACATATCAATACTTTGAATAAATTAAATCAAAGTGAGTCGCCTAAACTATGGAACGACTTTTACGACTTATTTTGGACAACTATATTTGTTTTGATCACTTAAAAAATACATTATTGCAAATTATTGCAGCATTTATTTACTCAGAGTGTGCAATCTATATAAAATATAATAAATAAACCAGAAATAACAGAAGAATTTAATAAAAATTTCCTAGCATTTTATATAGAATTAATTTCACAAATTTTTCAAAGATGTGACTTCAGTGATCTTAAGGAGTTTAAGTATTATTAATCTAGAGAAATTAAAGTATTTATCGTCTTGCTAAAAATTTCCCAAACTTAGTACCAGATGTACCAAAAGTTAGATGATGAATGGAGAGAGCTGCGAGCTTTTGGTTTTAGTCTTTGTAAAAATCTAACAAACGAGGAATTTTTTAAATAATTTTCACTTTCTAAGAGACTCGACGATTCTTTAATTTTCGTCTCGTGTAAAACATGATTTGGATCATGATCTACTCAACGGATGTAACCTAAATTGGATGTGGGCTGATTGAAGTCAAATTGGAAATGTGAAGGAAGAGGGAAAAAGAATCGCGCATCTCTTTCTGTCAGGTGATAGTTGTCAGTTTCCCAGGAGCAATGATCTGCTCGTTGTTGGGATGATGAAATCAAGAAAGGTTTTGTTAAAAAAAGAGTCGGAAAAAAGCAACTGAGTTGTTTAGTTGTAATATGGGAGCTAAAAAATATGGTTGAAAAAAAAAGTTTATTTAAATAAAAGAAGAAAAAAGCAAGTGAAAGTTTTCTTTCTAAAACCTAAATAGAAAGTTTTTGGATTATTGTGTTTTAACATTAAAATAAGTTTAATGGAAGAAATGGAAATTGTTTTACAAAAATAAAAAAGAAAGGAAAGCATTCATCAAAAAGATAATTAATGCTTAAGTTTTGGAGTTGGAAATTAATGGCGACAGATAATTTGTAAGTCTGCTGCATCAGTGAAGTTTTGAAATCTTGTATAAAGAAAATTTAAGGAAAACTTTAATACCTAAGAAGAAATTTTGAACATAATTAGCGGAAGAAACAACCTGTGAAAAAGAAAAAATATAGAATGTTTATAGTAAGGTAAGAAAATTATGAAAAATAAATAAATAAAGAGAAAATCTAAGTATTAGTGAAATATGGACTTTGGAAATTAAAAGAAAAATTTCTAACATAAAGAAAAATTATTGTCGAAAGAAAATGAGCTAAAAAAAGATAATTTTGGAGAAAAATATAAAATGGACGGAAAATATTTGTCCTTTATTTATGTCAAAAGAAAAATTAAATTTTAAAACCAAATGGTTCGTTAGGATCTAATGAAGACTTATTATAATCATTATTTCGATATACGTTGAATATATATTTATTAGGCAATATGTATTATTATAAGATACATTTTTTTTTTTTGAAAATTAATGACAGAAAAAAAAATATAAAAAAAAACAAAAATAAGAAAAATCAATAATCTGAAATTTGAAAATGAAAATGGATTTATCAGAAGTAGAAATTATATTAATGTAAAATCCAAACGAACAAAATTGTTACTGGTTGCGAAATTAATTGTTTGGGCACTTATGCCAATACGTTATTTTTGAGGAAATTTTAATAATGTCCTAAGGTTTATAGAGGAATAAATAATCTACCAAAATTTTTATAATCAACATTCAACAATTTATATTGAAAGAAAATATTATTATTGAATAAAAAGGATGAATTAAATTAAAAAATTGACAGAAGAAAAATGCGTTTTTTTTTTTTGGTAGTAAACGTTTTCTTTGAGCACTGAGGTAGTGTAGCGGTGGTGTGTGTTGCTGACATTTAGCTCCTTCCCCATTTCGGTTGCGATATGGAGAACAGTGATATACCTTTATGTGTAGGTTAGTCCGTCCGACTGATTTAATATAGTGCCATTTAATGGATGTGGTGAAGTTCCTAAATTTAGTGCACGCGAGTCAAATTTTTTTAATACGTAACTGTCAGTAGTTGCCGAAATGTACCAAGAACCCACAACCACGGCGAGTTGGGGAGAGCAATTTCAGCTAGTAATTCCGTTAATTTTTTTTTGTATTATGTTTGTATCTCAGAGTGGTGTCAAATAGAGTTTTGACACAACCGCTGACAGATGGTGACAAACTGGCGTCTAACAATATACTTATATATTGACGGACGTCCATATTTGTCATATCAAATAAATCAGACTGTTAAATCCCTAAAATTTCTAAATTCTTTTTTGAAATGCTATGCCTTCCTCATTCTTCTGATAATGTAGAAAGGGTATTCTCAGCAATCAATAAAACGAAAGTAAGAAATTGTTACGGTCGCAACAGGCTGCAGGGAGCAGCATGCTATGGTAACACAATTGACAGATGGTGCTCGCACTCCATGTAGAGTCACTCGACGAAGGTACTATCAATTATTACAAGAAAGCACGAAATAAAATCTGACTGGGACGGAGACGAAAACAGAAAGAAAGAAGAAGACTTTTTTTCGGATTGTCAATTTTCTTTTTGGTGCCGTGTTTGCTGAAGAAGAGAATTCGTAAAAAGAAAATAAGAAATCAAAATCGGAAAGTATCGAGAAGGAAAAAGTTAAATCGAAGACGATAAAGAGGGAATAAGTTCCGTGTGTGTAATCACCAAGCTAAGAAATAATAGTAGGCACATAATGGGGAGAGCAAAGCCCATCTACAACATCCAGGTTAAATACCGGTACACGCAAGACGATTTTAATAGCATATTTTGAGTATGCAATACTCGAAATTCTAGGACAGCATACCAAAAGGCTGCCAAGCAATGGAATTAGATAAATTATTCTAATAAATTATTACCAGTCAAAATAACATTCCGTCGTTACAGACCGCGTGAGCATTTCGATTTAAACATATTGGATTATATTAACAATCCGAAAATCATTATTGGTGAGTGTGTTCCTGCCGATGCAGATAGGTGCGTGGAGGCACTCACGACGATTATGTTCTTGATAATACTGAGGGAACGAAGGAGCCACACCGAAATTTGTTTGAAGCTCCGGAGGACACCAAAAGGACGTTAAGGACGGTAATAAGTTGTTAAGAGTTTACCAACACCACTGCTTGTTATGGTCGTAGCATAATGTAAGCAACAGTATGCTACACAAACCCGCATGGCGAATGTGCTGCCATCCTCGCAAGTTGCACGCTTGACAGCTGACGGCGGGCCACTCGCTAGAAGTTGGATAAAAATAAGAAGAAGCATCGGAGAGAGCTGAAGAAATTCCTTGCTAAAAGACCGCCACAGTGCAAAGTGCGAGACCTCTACAAAGAGACTCACAAAATGTGCTTAAATAGTGAAATAAATAGCCAAAGAGTAGGAACAAGCTGCTGAAACATGTATAAGAACGAGATCTAAAATTGCAAAAGGAAAAGGCGATCACGTGAAAATTTATAGTGGAATACACGGTTGCTCAGGCTGGATAAGAAATCCAAAAGAATCTAAAAGATCTATCGCGACATCTGAAAAGATTTTGGGAGGAGAAGCTCCAGAAGTGTTGTACTACAGATCAAGGTTCAAGCATTAGCGTGACGGAGATCTGTTTTTCCTTGTGGAAAATTATTGATGGAAATGGTGAAAGAGCCGGAGTGAGTAGCGCTCCGCTGACAAATTAGAAGCACCTTTCCGTTTTTGTTTGGTCAGTTTTTGATGCTTATTTTTTCTACGTTTCGTAAATCCCAAGAAATTGTGTTCCCAGGACGGGTAGCCGCCAAGATTAGGGAATGAATAACCCATAGGACTATTTGGCAAAATACAACTTTAGCTAATCAGTTCAGCAAAGGACCATTGCTGATCATATCGCGACGAAGATTGCCCAAAGTTAAGGTCCAGCAGTAGTAGGATAAGAATGATTTTTTTTTTTAGAAGTGTTTAGATCAATAATATAATATTTTACGAGAATAACTATCAAAACGGTTCAGTTAAATTTTGTCTAGTTACAGCATTTAATTAAATTACTTCAGATATGATTTACAAATAATTCCTGAAGGCTACGGATTCGGGAGATGGTGCGGAACCATAATAAAAGCGCGGTTCAGATGAGAAATTAACTAATTTAAATATTCTCTTAGACCAGTTTCGTTATAAGAAAAGCACCATAGATCCGGTTCCACCTGAAAAAAAACGATAAATTAAATTCATGTGTAACAAAACCCAAAAGATTTTGTTATACACATTTCATTTCACACGCTGTATACTTTGTACACGGTGTCATCGCGCAGCAAAGAAATTCTTGCTGACACGACAAGCACCACGCAAGTTTGGGGCAATCGAAAGCAACTCAACTCGGGGAGTTGGGATATCATCGTGATCAAGATCAGATCAGGGCGGGCACACGGAACGTAAGATCGGACATTAAGATTTGTTTAAGAAGTATGGCTTAAAATCTAAAAGGTGTAATTGATAAATTAGCTCATCGCAAAATTTTCGAATAATAAACATAAAATCAATACGGATATCTGATCGTTGTTTTAATCAACAATTAACGCTAATTACCCGAAATTAAATCCCGGCTCCCGCAGGTCGCTCCTGTAAGTCTGAAGGCACGGCGACGTGACGTAACAAATGGTGGCAGCGGTGGGATCACCCAATTTTACAAAAATCGGTTGCAAATAATTTAAATAATCTGTGAAAACGTATCCTAGACCCAAACAGGAAAGGGACGTGTAGGCTTTTCTTAGATTTGTGGGGTACAACAGGAGATTTATTCCTGATTTCGCAAAAATCGCCAAACATCTTACCAAACTACTAAAAAAGAATGAATCATTATTTGGGACGCATTTGCCGAAGAATCATTCGTAAAATTGAAAGAGAAACTCATCAATACCCCAGTGTTAGCCTAACCAGAATTCGATAAGGAATTCATCGTGACAACCGACGCAAGTGATTTACCGCTCGGTGCAGTCTTATCGCAGGGTGAAACAGGCAGAGATCGCCCGATTTACTACGCTAGTAGAACGGTTAATCCAGCTGAAACCCGTTATTCAACTACCGAAAAGGTGTTGCTAGCTATAGTTTATGCAGTGAAGCAGTTTCGACCTTACCTCTACGGAAAAAAGTTTACAATTTTGACGGATCATAAGCCTCTTCAGAGATGGCGAATATTATTGGAAGGGTATGAATATGAAATAAGATACAAGCCTGGTAAAAGTAATGGTAATGCTGACGCGTTGAGTCAAAATAGAATTGAGGGAGCCGAAACTGAAAAAAAGGGGCGTTGTGTTTTAACTCGTAGCCAAAAGAAAAAGTCAAACGAATTACGCTCAGAAGTAAAAAACGACTCAGAAATGAAAAATATTAATGCTGAAAATAGAACTTTCGAAATCACGGAAAAACAAGAATCGTTGATTACCCAAAAAGTACGGTACAAATTTTTCTTATTGCTCTTAACCGAAACGAGTGAAGAACTTAAATTGAAGAAACTCTTCCCCGACATTGCTGCATTTCAAGGAGATACATAAAAATGGTTGAAAAGAGATGACGAAAATTTCCATAATTTCCTAAAATTGAGTAAACAAGCAAATCAACAGACGTACATATATCGATACCATTATGTAGTGCAAGTATCTTGACCGAGTTTAAAAATATACTCATGAAAATACAGACCCAGCCGGGAACAAAAATATTCCTTTATCGAGGCACGAAAGTATGTGTGGACGACCCAGACGATATCGAGCGAATACTACAAGAATATCATTTGTCTCCGTTGGGTGGACATGAAGGCATCGCCAGAACACTTAAACGTATCAAGATGAGATATCAATGGCCCAATCATGTCAGAGAAATAAACTTAGCCAGGAAATCGTATACCCCTGAGAATTACGACTACGAGCTCGCAACCCTTTGAGAGAGTTGCGCTGGACATCGTTGGTCCTGTTCCTATGAGTTATAAGGGACATAAATACATCCTCACTTTCCAGGATGATCACACCAAATTTTCAGAAGCTATACCCATAATGAACGCAGAAGCTCATACTGTAGCCGAGAAATTTTTTAAAGGTATAGTATGTAGACATGGTATACCAGAATCCCTACTCACAGACCAGGGATCTAATTTTCTTAGCGCAATGTTTACCGAAGTCTGCAAGCTGCTAAAAATAAGGAAGCTACAAACCACTCCTTACCACCCAGAAACTAATGGGGCTTTGGAGAGAAGCCACCGGACGCTAGCAGAATATTTGCGCCACTATACAAACAAAGATCCACAACACCACACCTCATAGCTGCATAAATTATGGTCCTTACGAGGTTCTCTACGATTACCAACCAAAAATCCCTACTACCTTAAGGCAAACCATTAATAATTACGATAGCTACGCAAATGAGCTTAAGGCTCGCTTACAACACGGATATAAACTGGCTAGGGAAAGTATAACCCAAAAGGACAAAGTTAAGGCGTATTACGATAAAAATACGAGGGAGAAATCTTTTAATTTAGGTGATAAAGTTCTACTACGAAAACATGTTAGAAGTAATATTAGAAATAATAAATTTTCGGCTTTATGGGAAGGCCCATATGGAGTAGCTGAATTGATTTCTAAAGAGAATACAGGAATCAAGATAGGGAACAAGATAAAGGTAGTCCACAATAACCACTTAAAAACATTTTATGAATAATACTCTATATATACGTTTACATATATATATATTATAATATTCGGCTACAAGTACCTACCCATACAAATAATTAAATAGCTGCGTAAATTCATAAATGGGATTTAATAGTTATAAGTCTGACCGAAATTATATTTATCCAAGGTGTTAATGCAAATTGGGACAGCAGTATTTTGTTTTATATTTAAACAAACTTTCGCCTAAGCTCCTACTTTGATATCGCTTGGTTCGCTAATTTTTCGATACATATAAAGCGGCGAAGATTTATAGCTAACAAAAACTCTTTTCAGACATGATCTGGATACTAATGCTTGTTTCAACCATCGCATCACCGCGGCGGAACCATATGGAATAACTGTAACACCAATTCATAATGCTGGAATATATTTCGAGGAATTGGGAAAGGTGGAATTCTATTCCAACGAATAGCGAGCAATGGTATACTACGATTTGAGTAATATAAAATTGGGTATAAAATAACGAACCGGCATTTACGCAAGTATGTAATTATACTGTAACCGAAATGAATCACATAATTTATGACATTGAACAAAAGCTTCTTCTTTTGGATATTAAAAGAAAAGCAAAACGGGGAATATTTGATGGGATTGAGACCCTAAATAAATACCTTTTCGGCACACTTGATAAAGAAGATGCCCGATATTACGACGAACAAATCGAAAAGCTGCAAAAGAATGATCAACATTTATTGAACCTAATAAAAAACCAGACAATAATAATAGAGACTACCCCGCACATTTTATAATAAATCAATAATCGAAATCGAAACACAATTTGCTACCCTAAACAATAAATATATAACCCTAAGAGAACTTATGAACGATGTACAATGCGACATTGGGAAATCGTATTGCTGTCGAATTAGAGTCACTAACCACTTTGACAACTCTCTCCATATTGAGTTATCAAGGGATAGTTAACGCTTTACTTGAGTTGGCAACCGATGTTAGGAATGGTGCATCCCTCGATCGTCACACCTGCACAAGTGGAATCTCTTCTAACGACTATATACGTAAAAAAATACCCAACGAATTAAAATTAACAAAGGCATTAAAGGCAGCTAATCTGTTGTCAATTTACCATATGGGAAGAATGAGTACCACAGTTTTCAATGATAAAATTCTAAACGAATTTAAAATTCCTCTCCCTTATAAGGAGAATTACCAATTATTCAAGATTCACCCTTTACCTACAATTTATAAAAACAATTTTACCTTCATTCAGCCCAGTACAGAGCACCTTGTTGTCGATTTCGATAGGGAACACTATTACAATATGAATTCTCACGAATTAGAGGATTGTGGTTTAGATGGTGAAGGACAATGCCTCTGTCAATTAAAACATCCCATATTTAATGTGAACGATGATAATGTTATATGCGAAGTTAGCCTAATAAAACGAGAGTACTTTCCACTGCAGCCATGTGACTTTCGGTCAACAGCTCAGAATGCTTTTTGGGTGCAATTATCACAAACAAACAAATGGCTGTACTCGACTTTAAATAACATGACAATTGATATTATATGCCAAAAACTCATTACTCCTCGAACCCTAATTGGAACGGGAATAGTAGAACTAAAAAAATAACTGTTACCTGAGGACAAAACACCTTATCATAAAAGCATACAATTCGGGTACAACTGAGCTGAAAAGTTTCTCCGTACCCACCTTGAAACTAGACCAGATTTTCAACCAAACTGATTTAACACGAAATGTACCAAGGAAAGTAGGTTTAATAAGATATTCTGCCCCCAAGGGGCTCAACAAATTATCGGAGCAAATAAACGCCTTGAAAAAGGAGGAACAAAATAGTCTTGAACCTATATAAGTCCACACACTTTGCACCACTATTTCAGATTTTATCAATCAAGTTCGGTTTTGTTTTAGTTATTTTGTGTTATAGAAGTGATTAGAAGTTGTTTATATTTAATAAGAGTGAGAAACAATAGTGAAATATTGTTTTGTGAATAAGATTTTATATAATCGAGACACCGGAGTCTTGAGTGGTCGTGATGAAGTGCGCTGTGCTATGCTACAGAAATAACCGGAGATATTCTTTTAGGGGAAATCATTTTTCAGGCAAGTTTAATTCTTTCAATAATAAATTACAGTGTTTTATATAAAACAAGAGCGAAATATTCATCAAAATAAACAACGGTGACAAAAAAAATTTAACATTTTCCAATGCCGGTTTGTTTGTTTAAAATTGAACTGTAATTGTCGCCTTAGGTTACAACAGCCATACAAAGGTAACGCCAAACAATATTATCAAAAAACAAGCGGGACTCTAGAAAAAATATTATAAATTTATCTGAAAGTAATATTTAATTTTCGTAATATAACTGTTTTATCAAAAAATGTTACAACTAACCTCTAGCTCCCCTACACCACACTGGAGCAACTATTTTGCTATTTTCAATTGAAATAATCAATGTGTAATATTCAGCATAAGATATGTAAAACCACATATTGTAGAACGCCACCATTTTAAGCCTAAAAGATTCCCACGCTTCTATACGCCAACATTCATGCTCGCTTGTAGCTCGCCACTATTCTTAAGCGTAAAGGATTCCCACGCTTCTATGGCATACACGCTCGCCGCTCGGTAGCTTACATGCCTATAACCAAAGAGTGTACCTGCAAGATTCATTAAAAATTGTAACGGTTTTCTGCTCAACAATTCCCAGACTTTGTGAGGACATCGTATGAAAATTTCTGTCATTGAATAGTTTTAAGAATCCTTTACCATTCTGTGTCTGGCTCTAAGCACAATTTTTATAAATTAGGAAAATAAATTGTTTTAACTTTCCACGTTTTGACCTACAACATATTCCATATGTACACATACCTAAATTGGATTCTTTACGACGTGTGTGTACGAGTATAAAGCTCAAATTATGTACGTGCGTAAAAGCAATATTAAATTTATATTTTTATGTAAAAACGCAAACTCCCTGCGCAAACAAGCTATTTAATGTGTAAAACATCACATGGGCATTCATTTCTTGGCAGTGAAGTGAGGAGGACGCGTCAGGTTAAGTAAAAAGTGGCGATTCGTCCTCGTTAATAATATTGCGTATAAGGTAAGCTATACAATGAATAAATGTGAATTGTGTGGTTTTATGTGTAAAAATATTGATCAACTTTCAGAGAATTTAGGTAAATGTATAAAAATACCACCACCAATACATTCTTTTCACATTCAGATGCCGGAGCTGTTGATTATTTTTATGTGTTTCCAATAATCGGGTAGTTAATGCGGAAGCAAATAGTTGCTCAGAAGTGCTATGGCCCAATATGCGGAAGATTTTTGCAACAGCCAAGGGAACATTCTGACAGCATAGTCAGCAGATTGCTAAACAGTTACCTCGCATGGAATTGTTCTGCAGCCGTTAATTATTTTACTGATTAGCTCAACAGCTGGCTGTGATGAGCGCTTAGTGGAATAATCGACGATTACGATAATAACTAACCTCGCACGGTAATTGTTATGTAAAGCGATTGCTTACTACTAAGTGACTCAGGTGCTGCAATCGGTAGAACAAACAACAAGGTTGTTGTCGTATGTTTACATATCCGCTTTGTTAGTAAAGTTTACTTCCGTATATCGGACATAAAAAGCCCAATGACAGGTCTGGCGAGGGCAGTTAAGTTTGTTTTATAGTAGGTATATATTTGGTTTTAATTATGTATTTTGAATTTATGGTATTTCTATGTTTTCTTATCGCGTTGCTATATGGCAACTGTGGGAGAGATTGGGTACTGGTTTATGTATTTTGTATAATATTTTTGCAACTTTGTATTTGTTTACACTAATTAACTTGTCTTTTCTTTTTACAATAAAATTGTTGTTTTACATTGAATTTTTTTATTTCCTTTCTCTTGTTTCTTCTTTAATAATTTGGAAGCAAATTATCATTACATGATGCTCTTGACTATTTAGAAGAATTGAGTGGACAAGATGAAGATAATAACAATTTTCCAGCAGCTATTTACATCGAACCACCAGAATTCGATGGCGATATATCTGGTGAAGATGATGAAGGTGGCATACCGGACAATGTTTGTCCAGAACAATGGAAGGCTTTATGTGAAATTATTATGTCAAATGGCAAACGTGTATATGGTTCACATGAAAATGATTTTGAATTAGGTATTTGTTTTTATTTTTTATTATTCCTATGATTCATTTATACATATTTTTTTAAAGCCGAACATATGGAAGATTTACCAATTTATTTTGTTAATTATTGTGAGATACTTGCACCAAGTAAGACAATGTCAAATAAAACACCTACATCTTTAGCATCAGGATGTGATGTTACATTACCAGAATCAAATAACACCACTAAATTTACTTGGTCGAAAAATGATGCTTCATCAATGATGCCGATATTTCCGAATCAAAATTATGATGGCAGAAATCTTAGGCCACATGAACAATTGAAGACATTTTATGATGATGATTTATTGAACCACATCATCGAGGAATCAGCTAAATATGCAATTTTTCTCAGTAAGCCAAATCCAAATATCTCAATTGCTGAGTTTCGAACGTTTACTGCTATTCTAATAATTTCTGGTGACAAACTTCATTCATTGAGAAATATGTGGAGACAAGATGATGACCTTCGGAATGTTCTAGTTCATAACAGCATGTGCCGAAATAGATTTCAGGAAATATTGCAGTTGATTCACTTTTAAGACAGCAGCAAAGATGGTACAAGAGATAGCCCAAATCCAGACAAGCTTTGGAAATTACGTCCCTTGACTGACCATGTAAAAGCCAAAATGTTGGAGCACTTCCATCCTGAGCAAAATTTGTCATATGATGAAAGCATGATTGCTTACTTCGGTAGACATGGGTGGAGTTGTTTTACGTATCCTGTATTTGTGTTGGATAATATTGCTGTGGCAAATACCTAAAGGAATACCTAAAAAAACATCGCACTAAATTATATTGAAGCGTTGAAGAGGGAACTAAAGGTGGTGACATCTTAGATCATATAATAAAAAGGATACGCTATGTGTGCTAGTGATAAGCATTTTTTTTTGTAGACACGTGGAGAGGATGACAAGAGGGGTATCGCCTTGTTGTTCGTCAGTTCGACATTTCACATTTTATGAAAACAAGTTCGGTTTTGTTTTAGTTAATTTGTGTTATGGAAGTGATTAGAAATGGTTTATATTTAATAAGAGTGAGAAACAATAGTGAAATATTGTTTGGTGAATAAGATTTTATATAATCGAGACACCGGAGTCTTGAATTGTCGTGATGAAGTGCGCTGTGCTATGCTACAGAAACAACCGGAGATATTCTTTTAGGGGAAATCATTTTTCAGGCAAGTTTAATTCTTTCAATAATAAATTATAGTGTTTTATATAAAATAAGAGAGAAATATTTATCAAAATAAACAACGGTGACAAAAAAATTTAACATTTTCCAATGCCGGTTTGTTGTCTAAAATTGAATTGTCATTGTCGTTTTAGGTTACAACGTGTTATGGTCGAAGACACACGGTGCAGCATGTAAGTTATTGCCTATGTGGACGGTGTGAACAATTCGGCTAACCGAACGCCACCTAAATAACACAGAGGGGCACTTCCAGATAGGTCGGTGACAAGAACTGCTGTTAAATGTTGAGCGGTGAAACAATAATTTCGCGTTTTGAAGGAAGTGCAAAGCAATAAAAGAAAAATATTAATCATCGGCACGGCAAATACAAAAAATTTGCGAAAAAGCGAAGCATCTGATCTAAGTGCATCTTCCTTAATACCAATCCCAGGTGGAGAGGAGATTTTAAAGAAATCCTGGGAAAACTCTGCCACCCCACCCGTAAAATATTACGCCGAAGCACTATCGCTTCTGTCAGCCCTCCGTGACGCTTTAAGGACAGACTTAGAGTCCACCAACAATTTTTTCGTACTCTATTGTCCAGAAATTTTTTCATCTTCACTGACTGGATGTCTGAGATGAATATGGGACATGGGAGCACCCCTAGGTATATCCGCACAGTTCACAAAGGTTGGGTATCGTTAGCACCGAACTATTTGGAAAACTTTCGGAGAAATTTTCAAGGAGGTAGTATTCCTGCTTATATGTAGAGCGAGTCACCTGGACATAACGAGTGATTTGGCTTGAAAAATAATTTTTATTAATTTATCATCACATTGTGAAACCGAGGGGGCGAGAAGATTTCTCCTGTAGAGCTCAGAAGAAATAGTATTTCTTATTGCCTGGGAAGTGGTGAACACAGACGTAACAGAAATTTTAGAGGCTCACACGTATATGTAATCATTTCACATATTCTAAATAACTTATTTCGTAAGTATAAACATCATTGATATTGCGATCACGATAAAGCTGCTCAAGAACGCAGTAGTGAAGGCTTGATTAAATCGACTTTGAACTTTTGGGCAGTGACCTCTACTTCACTCACGGCGGACGGTCGAGGTGTACACTTCTTGCTGGCTGGCTTTTGGTATACATCCTGTAACTATTTTGGATTTCGAGACACATACGGAAGGCATAGTTTTACATCAACATAGGGCTAGTTAATAGTAGTCATAAATACTGCCGAACTAAGTTTTTTGACAGGGCCTCAGCAGGTCATCCTCGGAGGCGCCTTTGCGTTGGATTTCAGCAACATAAACCATGGAAGCTGTAGCCTCTTTTCATGATGATTCAATTTTATGTTTCTTTACTAACCTATATAATTTTCTGATTGTATTATTAATTTATAATTCCTTATTATCTATGGAATTTTTATGACGGATATATCGTTCACCTTTTTCCGGGCAAATACTTGTAGTAAGAAAAGACGAGAACACAGAGACACATAAGGTCCAACCCTTCTGGCTTGGCATTGCTTGTAGTACCGCAGCGGCCTGTGAAGTACTGAGTGGCTTAGCTTTTGATAACAGAAATTAAAATTAATAAAGTGACTGGTTAGAATGATTGAGGAGTAATTCAACTGTCGAAAGGAGAGAAGAAAAACACAAAAGAGAAGATGGTGATTAGAATACTATTAATTCAAATAGTTTATGTTGAATGAACCGGATATTGATCTTATCACCCATCTTGAGTTCTTATTCTCTCTTTGTCTCAGGGGTTAAAGCCATCGCTCCCTATGTTTCTCTGTAGGCTAGCGTTTCAGATAAAATCTCCTTTGGGGAAGAAATTGAAGATCGTAGGATCTAGTCAGCAATATTGTAAATTTTAGACGCGCATGTTCTCGTCGAGGGCTCTTAAGAAAAATTAAAGACAAAATAGGAAAATATTTAAAGAAATGAAATATAATTAAGTAAAAACAAGATAAGAACGTTCAGTTAAGATCGAATACATTTGATCCGGTCATTTTTGTAATATTATATGAGAAAAGAGTAATACCCCGCTCAATGACGGGATCGGAGTGTACGACAAATGATTGAATGGAAGTGTCATAATAAACCGTACAATTGTGAGCATTGGTCAATGAAGCCTTGAAGAGTTTTTCTTTTCCTTCTCTCTCCTGGAGCCCTCGCTCGCTGACAATGGTTGAATAGGTCCGCTCCTTCGCTCGAATCTCTCTTTCAGATTCATAGGGACACTGAACAAAATAACGGCTGCTCTCAGTGTCATTGGGTGGATATGGGGCAATGCAGCTGAAGGCCTATCATCTGCGCCTTCACGAAGGTAATGGTAAGTGGTGTAAGGGTCCTTTCAGGACCAGGTGTGCGCTTTTTTTTTTGGGTTGTATAACAAGTACAGAGATAGCCATATGCACTACTGCATGCGACAAAAAAGAATGCCAGTTGCCACTCTACGCTACTCTACTCCACTCTGCATTGTAAATGTAGCAGTAGTAGAGTGTGATGTTTGCTCTCGAGTAGACGTGTATTGAATTGGTTCAAGATTTAAGTGGTTTATCACGGCATTTTATTCTATTTCAAGCAGTGGACTGTTTCGAAAAATCTTACGTAGTTAATTTTTTTTTTACCTACATTTGATTCCTGAAATCAATCTTGTGCATAATTCTATAAAAGCCTAAATTTATGCATCTAGGATGAGTCACATCAATACGGAGACGAGCACATTGATGGATGCTGAGCTGCTACACAAAGTAATATCAGCAAGAAAATCTCTACAACTACCGCTACTTCTGATCCGATGGGGACGGTTGATGCTGCATCGTCAAGTGCAACAGTCTCACCTCTTGCATTAAGCAATACGAATGGGTTAAGTGCAGACAAAAATTTAATAAAAAAATTCAATAGTTTGCTGCTGGTGTTGTTATTCTAATCCGATTGCAAGTGTCACTTGCTGATGTCGAGAACCGTCTGCTATGTAACACTGATGCGATGCCAACTCGTTAGGAATTTCCCATATTATGGAAATTTTTCCATAAAATTGTGTAATATGGGAAAAAGGGAAATCTTGGTGAAATCTAGGTAAACTTTGTTCACCTCTTAATTTATTTAACATATGCATTTATGTTATTTTTATGTGATAATGGTTAGATAACCAGGCTTATGGATTAGCATTTTGCACAATGAAAATAAGCATTCATTTCTTAAATTTTAAATCACCTACCTCTAAAAATGTCAGGGTTACGAAAGATTTTATTAAAAAGAAGAAGAAACCTATTATGGAATTTGACAGTTGATTTGGGTCAAAATTCAAGTGTTGCAATTTCTAATACAAATATTAGACGTTAGATTTTTTGTGGTAGGTAGCCTTATAAATTAAAAAAATCAGTGAAAAACTAAGTTATTGCTTAACATTTTAGATTCATATGACTGAAAATATTTAAATGACCGCAAAAAAAAACAAAAGTTATTTCAAAATTCTTGGCTCGACTTGCAAGAATTCACGGGATGGGAGAAGACAGTAAAAGAAAAACTAGATAAAGGTTAAGGTAAGGCTTAAGTTGAAGCCAAGCTTGCAATGCTGTAATTGCGTGTGGAACAAGCGAAATTGAGAAACACAGTAAGGGAGTGAAACACTTATGTAATGTAAGAGCAATTTCAGGTCAGTGGTTTTTCCTAGTTCATACTTTTCAATTAAACTGTGATAAACCTTTAATTTCGTTGCCTGGTTTATCCAGTTAAATGCACGAAGAGCAGCCTATGGGCTTTACTCTTAACGTGATTTAAATAGAAGCAGCTATTAGAGCGTTAACTCCGGTGATCTATATACGGGGAGCAGCTAGGTAGCAGAACTCCACCTAAGTTTTAAAAAAACACGTTGAGTGAACTTTTGATAATGATGGGTTCTTTAATTCCCTTAGCTTATTTATACAACTTAAAATTAGCTTAGGGTAACAATAATTGCTATTATGATTACTTACATTATTATTATTTCTTCATCGAAGCCCTCATGTTGAGTCGCGATCAGTGATCGATATTTCGTCACTGCGCTTGTTATTTGCGTGCCGCTTTAGTGGGTCACATTAATCGATGCAATTTGTGTATTGAGTAAGGGTGACCTACTCATGCAGTGTACAGCGTAATTTGCTGTGTCATATGATTCTACATGAACGACTATTGTTTATCGGCTGTGTTTTAATATTATGATTACTTATTGGTATATAGGTATGTTTATATGTAGATATGCCACAAAACTTAATGTTTTTGTTTTTTAGTTTCCTCCACATTTCCATTTCGAAAAATTAAAGAAATGAACATCATGATGAAGTCAAAATTATATATAGAAATTAAACTAGCAACCTTTTTCGTGGAGCATAATATTGGTTTGCAACTAGTTGATTGTGTGTGAGTTTTAAAGGAACAAACAGTGCATGACACATTCGTAGCGGTGCCTCATGGATGCCAGACTTGCTGATGCAAAGACTGAAATATTAATTGAAGAGAATCAAATAAGATATAGAATATTCGATAGAATTATTGATAAGTTTCCATTATTGTATGATGTTAATATCTTTAATGTGGCCAGTTCTTTAAATAACACTCAGCAATCATATGGATCACATTTAAACCTGAAGCAATTTTTGTAATTATTATGGCCCAATATACTTAAGATTCTTCCAGCAGCCATTGGCATCACAGCGAAATAATCAGCAATTGCTAAACAATAACCTCGCATGGAATTGTTCTGCAACTGTCGGTTGCTTTGTTGATTAGCCCAACAGCTGGCTGCGATGAGCACTTAGTGGAGCAATCGACGATTACGATAATAATTAACTTCGCATGGTGTAATTATTATGTAAGGCGATTATTTACTACTAAGCGACTCAGGTGCTGCAACCGGTAGAACAAACAACAAGGTTGTTGTCGTTTGTTTACATCCGCGTTGCAAGTAAAAGTTTACTTCCGAATATCGGACATAAAAAGACTAGTGACTGGTCTGGCGAGTGCCGTTTTTTAGTTATCAGTCAGAGTGAGTCAAGCTAATCGCAAGTTTCGGTTCAGATTATTCACGGTGTTATTAAGATAGGTCAGTGCATTTTAATAAATAAAGATTCGTGTAAAAGTACTTTGAGTATTGTTTAATTGGGAAGAAAGTGATCGTAATTAATTCTTTGGTTTTTCGTTGTTTGATTGCTTTGGGGCACGACCTAATGTTTTTGATCGGGGTTTATCAATATAAGAAACGATGTAAGCTTTTTTGGGATCTCCGGTCAGTGAGAAAGAACTACAAAACTTTGTGTCAGTAGTTTATTCAAATTTATCCGACGTTTCGACTCTGAGTTTTAGAGTCCTTTTCAAGGGGTCTGTTGAATTACATTTATTCAGTCGTCTAACATATTGAGAAAAATATTTGAAAATAATATATGAAGTGATTATATTACCTTGTATAAGTATGCGTACAAAACTACTCGAGTATAAAAATGACGAAAAACACTACATTACATAAATAATAAATAACCGACAAGAAATAAATAAATTAACACAAAAAAACAAATACGTTCTGAAATTAAAGACTAGAAAGGTACTGAGCTGCATCAGCTGTTTTTGATTGTTATGTTGGCTGTGGCGTCGTGTGTGCCGGTGTGTGTGCTTGTTGGTTTTATTATCCTCTGTGTCGATGATGGAAGCCTGATCAAAATTGAAGAAGTGACCTTTTTCCAGTGAGTGGGTTGCCAGTGCTGAGTTGGGTGTCTGTTTTTCTATATATTTCTTATGTTGTGCCTGTCGGATTTTCAATTTTTTTTATGTTTGGCCGATGTAAGATTTAGAGCAGTTATCACATTGGACACTACATTACTTTTTTCTTATGTTATAATATCATCTTTAGTTCTTGTGTAAAATTTATTTACCTTGTTAATTGGTTTGAAAGTGATGTTGAGTTGATCTTTAGCAGTCTGTAAGCCTGAAGTGATAAAAAGTTTATGCGCTGAAGAGTATTTACACCCTGCCCAGTTAATTAAACTATATAATTTTATCATCCCTTTAGATTTTTTAATAAAATGTGGAAGATTTCTGATTAGTTAGGTAAAGGCCATCGAATCAGTGCCTAACAAGATATTCAAATAAACTGTAGAGAATTCACGAATTATTGCCACAAAGCTTAGCAAATTTTAGGGAATATTCCCTACATCTTAGCGAAAAATACCTAAGCTTTGTAGCAATAATTGTGCAAATTTTTTACTGTGCATTTTGATTGTACTACACTTAATGGTATACGAATGGAATGGATCTACTAGTAGCAGTATTAGATGAGATAAAAAGATCAAATTTTAGAATGCAATTGAGAGGAGTCTGCCCTGAAATATCAGTCAATTTACGTGGATATGACATTGACATATGTGACACTAATTGTTTGGTCACCAAACAAACTATTTTCATCACTGCCACCACTGTTCAAGTAACAGATTATTTGTAACCACTGCTACTAGACGCCAACTAGATATTGACTAGTTATCAATAGATGGCGCTCATGACTCTATTCGGATAAATGGATATCCAACGCTGTGCTTTCGTGAGCTTTAGAGCTTTCGGACTATAAAAACACGAGCACCAAACTGAAAGTCAGTCACCATTTTCAGTCACAGTTGGTCAGCCATCCCGTGAACGTGATTTTTCCTGAGCAGAAATTTTTTGGTGAATGTGTTTTTTTCTTTTTTTTCTTTTTTATAAAATACGTACAGAGCGGATTTTCTTTTTAATCAAGCTGTTCTTTTCAGAATCGTGGATAAAAAAAAGCCAGAAGAAGAGAGCAAAGGCTCTGGGAGCGCTTTAAAAGCAAACTAAATAGTGAGGACTCAGAAGACAGCGACAGCAGCAGAGTGTCGGCTCCCGCCGCATCAAACGCAGTCCTGGATATCAAAGATATTCAGGGCTCCACAGCATATGAGCAGCAACCCCAACAGTGGAACACTGTTGTAAATAAGGGTAAACGGAAAAAACAAATCAAAATGAAGAAGGCAAAACAGGACTCAAATGAGCAAAATATGGATACTGACGGAGATAGCAGCTCGTCAATAGGACATATCGATTTGGAGAAGATAATCGCTCCCTACCTGAGGAAGATATACGAACAGGACCGTGTCATTGCGGAACTCCGTAACGAGCTCCAAAGCATTATTCAATCAGCGACAAACAGAAGCCAGAGCATGAGCATGGACGTGCCAATATTACAAATAGATCAGGGCCACACAAACACCAGTCAAGGAGTACAGCAGATAAAGCCGCAGCAGGGACACAGCGCCTCAATCTCAAAAGAGTCAGACCAGCAAGCAGAACCGAGCAAACCTAGGATTATAAAGAAAACAGTAAGTACCTTAAAAGGCGGCAATGTACCTAACTCCACACTTACTAACCCTAGTAATAGATTCAGTATTCTCGGCGGATTAGAGACTAGCCCTTCCATTTCTGATATCCCCAAAGAGAAGATCCCCCCCCCCCCATAGTGACATATAACATCGATACAAAGCCTACAATAGAGAGTATAGTGAAATACACTAAAAACTTTTCGCTGAAAAAGATCAATAAATATGTCACGCACAGCTTCACAGCACCTCCGATTTTCTAAAAACCAAAGAGCTTCTAGAAAGCTCAAAAAAACAATTTGTTTAGCTATACTCCGAAATCAAATGTATCTCCACAATCAAACCCACTCCAATATATGAACAACGAATGCCAACAAATCTTTGGAAACAGCTTCTCCAATATTCTTACGCAAGTAAACAATTTCATTCCCCAATATAGAAGTTTGACCACTATCGACGAAAAAAGACTAGCATTGATCTCGTTTCTTGTCCAAATCTCTTCTTCATGAGCACTCCAGCGCCGAAATCAATTAATAGCTTGAAAATTTCCACCCTCAATGTAAACTCTCTAGTTAGTAAAACAAAAAGGCACGAACTAGACGCATATCTTAGAATTTACAAACCCGATATTGTCTTACTTACTGAGACAAAGCTCAATCCGCGTCACAAGCTATCTTTCAAGGACTTTACTTTCGTCCGATCAGACAGACCAAATAAAAAAGGTGGAAGTACCGGCATTCTGGTGCGAAAACCTTTAAACTTCTCAGAAATCCACCCATATCCTCATCAGACTACTATAGAGACCACCACGATTTAACTTATTTTTAACACGGCCGAATATATTCTTTCTTCCGTCTACTACACCCAGTTATTCTCGTTCCGACATAAACCCAAATGAGCTTCTACAGTTAATACAACTAACAAACGCGATCCCTTCTAACAAAAACAACTACTTCATTTTAGGCGGCGATCTGAATTGTAAACATCCCCTGTGGCTCAACCACACAACAAACCAAGGCGATAGAATCCTTCATAATTGGCTTATAACTAACTCCATAGTCCACGACATAAACCTGTTAGTAAGCAGAGACCCTTCTTTCCGTAGGGGAGACATATCATCTCACCTTGATTTATTTCTAGTATCTGGAAATCTCAACCTACAACTGGAACCAAATCATCGACTATATCTAGAATCAGAACCCTTCGAGTCTGACCACGACGCAGTAGTACTCAAGATCGCTTTAACCGACACCTACTCTCCTTCCGAACCTAACGTAGTCCGAAATTACAGTAGGACAAACCCTCTCACTCTCATCAAATCGTTCAATCGTTACCCTCAGAGCCTAGAACTCCCAAAAAACCGAAATATGAGTATAGACGAAATCGATGATTCCATTCTCCGACTAAATGAAATCATAAATAACGCCATCGATATTTCCACTCCCAAAACAACTCTTACAAGAAACTCCCAAATTCCACTGCCTGATATCACACTAAAAGTGATAAGCACCAAAAACAAACTCCGGAAACTTCTCCATAGAAACCTTCTTCAACGACATCTCCAGCGCACACCCACCCCAGTATAACACTGACTCCTTCACAACCCAGATATCTCGAGATATCTCAGCCCAGTTTAATAATAACACTGATCCCATCGTCAACTTCAATGACCACACTTCAGCTCTCGCCCCAAATTGTACGAACAGGCAAGCGGCGCTTACGCCAGAAAGTTATGCTCTGAAATTTGCTGATCAAAGTCTGATATCCTCACTTATCCATAGCAGGAATAATAAAAAGTCCAGTGGCCCCGACAACATCCCAAACTTCATCTTACGTAAACTCCCCGCCTCTTTCACTCGGACTCTCACAATAATCTTTAACCAGTGCTTCAATCTAGGCTACTTTCCAAAATTCTGGAAAATTGCCAACATTTTCCCCATCCTCAAGGCAAAAAAACCCCCAAATCAAATTAATAGCTACAGACCAATCTCTCTACTCGCAGCAATCGGAAAACTATTTGAATGTTTTCTCAAAGAAAAAACTCTTGACCACTGTGAAGAACACAATTTTATTTCTGATAATCAATTTGGATTTCAAAAGTTAAGATCCACCACCCATGCTCTTCTTAAACTCAAAACTGACATATCCCACCAATTAAATATGAAAACCCCAACAATAGCTTGCCTTCTTGATATAGAAAAGGCTTTTGACACTGTCTGGGTCGAAGGCCTAATCCACAAAATGAAAAATATTTTTCATTTTCACCCCCACATTTGTAAAATCACCCACTGTTTTCTCAAAGATAGATCTTTCAAGGTCAAAATTAACCATCAACTCTCTAACAGCTTCTTTCCTAAGTAGGTCTTCCCCAAGGTTCAATATTATCACCCATCCTTTATATCATCTTCGTCTCAGACTTTCCGTCAGCAAACGCCTTTTCACCAAACATTAAAACCCTACACTATGCTGATGACATTTTGCTCTACATCAGCTCAAAAAATATAAATCTCACGATTCCACAAATAAACGCGTACCTTCATGCCGTACATGCATACTTCGCCAAATGGCATCTCAAAATAAATATCCCTAAATGTGAGTGCATAGCTTTTACTGGAAACAAATCAGTCTCCAAAGCAGCCAAACGCAAGCTACAAAATATGAATCTGCAAATTCAAAATTCCAGAATACCCCAAAAACACCTTGTAACGTATTTGGGACTCTCACTCACTTCAGATGTCAAGCCCTACCGTCATATTGATGTAAACATCAGGAAAGCCACCATTGCATATCATAAGCTCAGGTCTATTTTGACCGCAAAATCATCTCTTAACGAGAAAATTAAAATAATATGTTATAAACAGCTCATCAGGCCAATCATCCTTTATGCTTGCCCCATTTGGACAGATATATCTTCTCATCAAATCGAGCGCCTTCGCATTCTCGAAAGATCTATACTTAGACGCTGCACTGGACTTTTCAGAAGACAAAACTCATATAAATTTTTTAGCAATAATAAAACTAACATCTCCCGAATAGACAAAGAAATAGTCAGACTAACCTTAAACTTCTTTAACAAGCTCAACGACGCACCCAACCCGATAATAGCCTCCTGCTTGGAATTCCCATCAGATTACCTTAACGCCACAAATTATCGATACCAAATCCCGTTCTTAATAAAACATCTGGACCAAACAAACTCCCTACACAATAGCGCCGACGAACTAATTTATTACCACAGGTTCCACGACCCTAATAAATCTGGCCTTGTTTATAACACAGCACAATATGCCACAAACTTTGCCGCCTTTTCTGGTACCTAAAACAATAAAACATTACTACTCATAACTAGGATTAAGAGAACCTTTTCCTCAAAAACGTTTTCATTTAGAAAAATACAGATAAGAATTAAAATTGTTTATCAGATAGTAATTAAAATGTAAAATTATCTGTTAAGTTAGTTGGTAAATTACCTAGGATATTAAAGAAAAACTGTACGTTAGATATACATAATAAATACTACCTCCCCTTAGAACTTTAAGTCAAGTTTCGCGAGTTTTTTATAGGCCTTTTTCTCGCAGTCTCTTTTTAATTAGTTTACAAATCTTAATTAAGCCAGGTATTCCTCTAGAAGTTAAGGCATGTTTAAATTAGGGTAAAGAGTTTTCAACTACTCTGTCTAATTACTTAAGATAAATAATAAGAATAGTTAAGAACTACAAATTGTTAGAAAATAGGGCAAATAAAGAAATTGTGAGAAATTGTGAAAGTCAATCAGTTTTTCTCTGAGCAAAAGCCTAGGAAATTTAGCTAGACTTTACTACCCATCGGAACTGAGCACTTTGAGTCAATTTCAATAAAATTTTCCTTCCTCCAACTGCCCATCTCCATCCTCAAGGCCTGAATATTGATCAGGTCTCCTACACTCCCGTGGGTTACATTCGGACGTAAATTATTAATTAATTATTAATAATCTTATAAACTAGGAGCATTTTACGTAATTCGATTGTGAGAGTCCCGCAGAAATAACGCTGTTACATAAGCCAAAAAGCTTAATTAAATTATAAGCGGAATGGCTTGTACGTAATTAGACCGGCTTCAGTCAGTACACATACTGAACGAAATTTTCCCACAAAAATTTGAAAAGCACTAACTTTTGTCATCCCAATAATATTTTCCCATAAATGCAAAGGCTTTCAGCTCAAAAATACTTTCCCACAAATTGCAAAAGCATTAGTTTATCATCACAAGAATATTTTTACGGAAAGACAATGAAATCTGAGAAGTCTCTACTTTCAAAAATTTAAGCAAAGTGGACAAGTCACAAATTCTAGTCAGAATAAAAATATTCCTATTTCATCAAGTGCATACGCGCTTGATACAGTTTTAATATTTCCCACAAAACTATACGCGCACCTTATATGTCATAAGAGTACACTGATAAGAGCTCGGCATAAGCAGTTTACTTATCTTCGAGATATTTTCTCACAACAAATGCAGCGCATGAGACTCATGTTACTAGCAAACATCTAGCCGTACATATTTTTCTCAAATCTGAAAATATAACTTGTGAAGGGTCTGATTTCGGACAAGCGTCCAGATAATAAATTACTGATATACATGCACCAATGATGTGCAACGCAACATGTGGGAACGTATTCGCCTGATATTGAATGCGACATTTATGACTGTGGGAATGTTTTCACGTGATATTGAAAGAATGCAGGGATCTTTAATTTAAATAGCGCGATCGCTGAACGATCGCAGAAGTAAGTTTTCAGTAGTGATAGTGGGAGGTAAAATCGGTATTGATAACAGTTTTCAAGTAATAAGTTCCAAAAGTTAAGAATAATCATTGTAATTTGTAAAATAAGGTTGAATAAAAAAGTGTCAAAGAAAAAGCAGAACAAGTGATTTTGTCTTATTAAACAAGAAGTGGTTGTAATTATACAACAATTTGACTCAATCGGTAGGATCGTGGAAGCCATTTCAATTATGTGCTTGAAAATCCGCGATCCTATAAAGAACCAAGGGGTTAACAAAAAGTTAGTTCATCGCCTCCAACGCTTGGGGATACCCAGTTTTAGCTGCCTTTGCTAATAAAATCAAGCAGTACCCCATAGTGTATAATAAGGTACCAACGAGGGACTCCCGTGGGCTTCATCCTTGCCCAATATACAGATCAGCCCAAGTAGAGAACCTAATCCCGCAGCAGGCGACACTTCCACAAATGGAACGAATGGTTTAGGATAATTTTGAATTTTTACAAAGTGGCGGATGTCCAAAAATTATTATTATTATCTCGCTGAAACGAGTCGCTCATTTTTGGTTATAAAAAAAAATCTTCGTATTACAAAATCCTTCATTCACCCGTGAGCTTATTATATCCTAACTAAGTGATCGAAATTTGAAAGTAATCCGATAAGCGGTTTTCGAGATATCTTGAACACCGCCTCAAAAAAGTTGTTTTGAGAAAAAGTGGATTTTACATGCAGATAAAAAGTGTTCTCTTGTACTTACATAGTGTCAACGACTGCTTTTTCGAAGCAGCTGCTGTTCCAAAATCAAAGTACAATTATTTTTTACAACTTTAAAACTAGCATACATAGAGTATAATAACACACATGTATGTAGGATCCAAATATCCCTACAATGAAGTTAGCTGCGATCGAACGCACCGCAGTTGTGCGGAACGTACCCCAAACGGTGAATAGCGAAAAGAAGAGGAAGAGCATGACAGAGGAGGTGATGACAAGACGTTTTTTGGCTGGGGAGGGGAACCACCGTAAGAGGTAGAACGGGCTGCATTATTTTTTGGATGGAATCGTCGAACATCAGGCAAATTAAAACTATTAAAAACAAGTTGAGGACTGTAATTGTAATAAAGAGAATAAAGTGAATTCAATCGAGTTACAGTTTTTTAAATATCCCTAAATTCCATCCCACATGTATATCTCAGTATTTAACAATACATTCACCCTAGCCAGGTCAAGCGCCGTTTTCTACTTTTATAAATGTTCGAGAATAAAGATTTGAAATTGTATATCTCCATACTTTACGGCGCGGCGGTCGGATTTTTATGAAATTTACAGAGAGTATTTTCAAGATATTATACTTCCGAAATTTGGAATAACAAACAAATCGATTTTTTGAAGATGCTAATTGACCATAACCCCTCTATGCTACATTGAAATTTGGAAATCCACAGATGTTATGTGCGCCATACCTTAGGACTGGATTTGAAAGACCTGCATCGTGATATAGGTCAGGATGACGTTAGGCAACATATTCAGATCCCAATTAGAGAAGCCAATATACTGAATGAGCTGTCAGGTACATTGAGAGACTCATCGCCAACTCAATATGAGAGAAGGATGTTTGTCGCAAATGTCAAACTACTTAATCAAGCCAACCACCGAATAGAAGGTGCTTAACTTATTATTTTAAAAAAAACCTTTAAAAACTCGATTTTTGAGTAAATTGTTTTCCCTTGTGACAAATGTCAAAGGTGAAAACTTATGTGTAATTGAAATTTAACTAATTATGACATAATTTCCATTTCCCACAGTGTTGTTGTTGTGTTTGCATGTATGTATTTATGTTTACATTTTGTATGGGGAAATTGGACAATTTGTAGTTTTCATGCAAATTGTTAGTGTTTTTTAATCTATAAATAATTCATTGTTAATTCATTTAATAAATTCAGGTTTTCTTTTTATTCTAGATAATTTTATATGTGCACGTAGGTACCAATTCTTCGTGGGAGGAATGTGAGCAAGTCTATTTCCCTGGCTTGTACTTAAGTTAAGTACTTTAAATTAATTAGATTTTTTCTAATTCCTTTTCTTTTCAGCTTCATTCATCGCTGAACACACATGGATCGTAGGAATCGCGAAGATATCGTAGATATGGTATCCTATGATCTCTTCTGCATAAAATTAAAACCTAAGACAAATATAATTAACTTCTTATATTTTATCATACCGAACAAAGTGCTAATTTCCACAATTACTGACAAAATTGTAATTCTTATGTATGGCGGTGGACATTTTAGTTTTTAATTAAAACTATTTTCACACAACAAATGTTAATTGAGCATGTCATTTTCATAAAATGTGTCTATATATCTTTAAAATGTGCTGCATTAGATCTTTTATGTTATCCATGACAGGAAATATTTTATGTTACGAAGCATAAAATAAAATAAAATTTCTGGTACAGAATAGGATTTTAGGGTATTATTTTATTTTAAGGCATAAAATAACATAAAATGATAAAATTATCTCATTATAATTATCTATTACCACGATACAGTACATCTATAGTTGCGGATAGCCGTTATACACATTACCGGTAAAATAAACTATTGTAAAAGTTTTGGTGTTTCAAAAGAGAGAGTTTCCAATACGACAACTGAATTTTTTATTTACTAGAATGTTTTTGTTATTATTTCTTTATGTCTTTGATCTTGAACTCCTAGTTCTCTTTAAGGGAAGAATTAACTACTGTTTTCAATATGTACAAGCATTATTATTCAAAGATCGCTTCATTTTCCAATGAGAAACATGCAGATATTTTATACTGTTATTATTTGTCTAATGGAATGCCGTAGCAACGCAACGTGTTTATCGTGAAAGATTGGCTTGAGAAGATTACTTGTACTGCGTTCCAAAACATAGCTACAGCTTACTACAGCGCTGACTTCAATCGTTTCAAAACCCAGTAGTCAACTGAATTATGTCAGCTGAGTTGACTTTTGTGCGTTCCGAAACATCTGAAGTTGACTAAGATACCCCTGACTCTATTCTGAACTGCTATCAAAGGGATAAACCGTGACTTGATCTTTCAAGTACAAATATTTCGTTTAGCGTGCTTTTTTGTTTGGCGCACTTTTACAAACTTTTCGTGAAATTCATAATTTTAATTTTAAAATGAACGAGGAAGTAATTGGAGTTTTAGAACTGAATGGAGAAAAGTTTATTTATTTCAAATGGTTTTATTTTAAAAACAAGGTTATGTTTTAGGGTCCCAAATGCGACCCCGTTTACTGAGGATTTAGGTAAACAGGTAGGTATAAACTGGGAAGAATTGGTTACAGGAGACACAGTTCAACAAGTCTCAGAAGATTCTGATTGTTTGAATTCTGGCGAACCAGTAAGTGGATCAAGGATATTCATGAATTCTTCGACTAATCTAGGTATATTAAAAAAAATCAATGTCTCCTATGAGTATTAGAAGATTTATCACACTTTTAGGTAAGAAAATATGGTGGAAAGATGAAAAAAAATTTGAAATAAATTGATATAAAGAGGAGAAGGAGAAATTCAATAATACGTCGTTTAAGAATAATGTTGTCTGGCAAATAATTTATCAAAGAATGAAACGCAATGGTTTCGATGATTCAGTCAATCAATTAAATTTAAGTTCCAACAATTAAAAAGAATATACGGCTGCGAAACACAATAATAAGAAAACTGAAGCTGCGCCTATTATATTTGCGTTTATGGAATTGTTTTCTAGAGAACACATTGTACGCCCAGTAGTTGTTGCTGAAAGCATGCAATATAGACCCATGCCAAGAACGAGCACAGGCGTTCTGGAGGAAAATCGCAAAAGCCCGAGCACAGCCGTTCTGGAAGAAAATCGCAAAAGCACGAGCACAGCCATTCTGGAAGAAAATCGCACAGTGTCGAAAAAAAGACTATCTACTAACAGAATGTTGCTGGAAGAGTTCCAGTTGTATGGAGAGGAGAAAGCTTTTAGGGAAAATGAAAGAAAAGAAGAAAGGAGTGCGGACAGGGATTAAAGAAGGCGACAACACGACCAAAGTATTGCAGTCATGATTCAGGCCGTAGAAACAGACAAGGAAATGATGAGCAAACTACTCGCAAACTGTAGATTAATTTAATTCTACGTTTACAATTGTTTTTTCTTTTCTGTATATATATACAATAGAAGTGTTAGTCGATTTAGAATAAAATATAAAAACCGATTGGTCGAAGTTTCATTCATTGGACAATTCTTGAGGCATCAAATTTCTCAACATTTCACCGGTTCGCATTGTTTCTAAATTCGGTGCTCTATATGTAGAGGAACTTGCTGCAGCCTTGGTATTCGCTCCCGAAGATAAATGTCTCTGCATTCCTCTGGAAACCTGAGTCACACGTTGTGCATCACACAACATGCTAAAATTGCTGCAGGAATTGCGTCTAATTTGTTCATGTCTAAATACCGCAAACTCCGCCAACGGCCAAAGAGAAGAGCAAAACTCCTCTCAATTACTTGCCTAGTAGATGAATGTGACTTTTTAAATTTTTTCTGCACTTCAGTCAGTCTTCCATTATAAATGAAAGAAAGGAGGGATGCACTACTTCATAAGTGGAAAAATGAAAAATAATTGTCAAATTCTCTTTCAACTTGTTGAAATATCAATGAATTTTTGAAAATTCGCACATCGTGGAGAAAAAGACTCAAACTAACAAAGTGAAATATTGCGTCAAAAACTAGTGAAAGAACGCTCAGTGTAGTGGGAAAAAATGACTGAATCACAGGTCAGTGTAGCCAGTTTTAACTTAAGTGAATACGAAGCAATATTGAACAAGCACGTGTAAAGACAAGTGACCATATTTTAAAAAAGGAAATGAACAAATCGAGATATAAGATCAGAACTGCCAAACAAGCAAAAAGGATGGAAATGAAGCCATACAACAAGGAATCTGGAACGGAGGACGACAATATGATCCACGAGGATATTATACAGGCAGAACCCCTAATAAAAGGGCAGTATAACCAATTTGACATAATAAACCAACAATCACTGCATCAATTTTCTATTCAACAGGAAGGGAACTAGCACCAAGTACAGGAGAGAAGTGAATCTCATCCAGCTGAAGTACACCAAGGAGCCCCATCTTTTATCAAGCCACCACCAACAACAACAAACCAGCAGACGGATCCCAACCTGAAGCTAAAGTATCAACAACTAGTTACAGATTATAACAACCTACAAGGTAAGTAAGTACTCAGAGCTTGTAGATAAATTCAATAATATTTCGAGCAGATTAGACTCTATTTCCGCAAATAAAAGAGTTAGAACTGTTTCCCTTAATAAACCGACAACTTCTGCTGTAAGCAACAACTATTTTGAGTTGCTAAACAACGAAAACGAGACAAACAACACAGATGCTGATATGCACAGCAACGAAGTCACACGCAACACTGGCAAAAAATCAACTAGCAATCCGAACTCCGACAAAACACATAAATTATCCCCAATAGTCTGTTATAACATTAAGGAATATACTAACAAACTAAAAACCCTCCTAGCACACAATAAGTTTATCTTTAAGAAAATCAACTCTAATGCAACTCATATCCTAACGAACAACCTAGAAGACGCATTGAAGCAGAACAACACCAGAAGTTTCTGCTATACCCCGAAGGAGGAAAAACTCCAATCAATCATCATCAAAAACCTAGCGCCAACCTACGACATTAACGACGTGCAAGCAGCACTAAATAATCAAAAATTAAATTTCAATATAATAAAACTTTTTAAACTAAAAAACACAGATAACTGGATAATACAGATTCATTCAAGTGATAATCCGAAGGATCTTTTGACACTAAGATATCTCCTTAACCAAGCAGTCAGGGTTGAACGATTTAAGTCCAACAAGATGACACAGAGCAAAAAGTATCAGTGTAGCACTTAACTGCACCATGGAATATAGGTGTGTAAATTGTACTCAGGAACATGAACCAGGACAGTATAGGCGAAATATTGATATTTAAAAGCCTTCGTTGCTTTTTAAAAGGAACAAAAGAGTTTAAATAAACAAGAAGAACTGTTCTTGTTATCAGTGCAGATTCTGATCATCAGAATCTGGTTTGTGTGTAAATCAGTACAAGCTCTATTGTGCGTGCTGTGTATATTCATACATACATACATATATGTGCCGCTATGTCGATCGTTCTCGATTTAATCGTTTTGTGAAAAGTCAGTCAATAAAGTCGTCTCGAGTTGAAAACATCTAATTGTTATTACTTGGCCCTTTTTCCTAGTCCCCTACAATAAATCAGAAGTGGGATTGAAAACACGTGGTTTAAGGTAAATTATTTTATACGGAAATTGAAAAAGTTAATCGCAAATTTTAATCGATTCATACGGAATTGAGGAAACACTGTTTAAAGCCATACGGGTGCGAAATTTTAATTAAAAAGCATTTTTTCTGTGAAAATGGATACGCATGTTCAGAAATTTTTGAACGAAGCAAGTGTTGTGCAATTTAAGGAGCTTTTAACTAAATTAAACTTGCCATCTTCTGGATGTAAGGCTGCGTTAAAGCTAAGAGTAGAACAAAATCTTCGAAATAAGTCTACGGAACAGATGCTGGAATACTTACCTGATTATCTTGATCCTCAAGAAGCAGTAGGAGAAGAAGATGAAGATATCTCTGAAAATACTAATACTTCTGTGGTGGACAGTCAAAGTGTACAAAGGGGTGAGTCACAATGTCATTTAGATAAAGAAATCGAAAATCTTTCTCAAATTGTTGCAAAAAAGAAAAAAATAATGGAACTAAAAAACAGCTATCTGAGTTGACCGTTAGTGAAGACCCGCAAACTGGTAGAACATGTGCTTTTTCATTTCGAGATATTGATGAGTTACTATATAAATTTAATGGAGACGACAATTTTTCTATCCAAAAATGGGTTGAACATTTTGAGGACACTGCCGAAATTTACGGATGGGATGATAATATGAAATAAATATATATGCAAAAAGATTGATGGATGGAACTGCAAAAATGTTTCTACGTACAATATCTGCAAGAACGTTGTCAGAGTTAAAGTATGCGCTACTAAAGGAATTTAGAAAAAATACTTCAAAGGCGGACATTCACAATATGTTAAGAAATCGGAAAAAACGAAGCGGAGAAACTTATCGACAATATGTCATTGGAATGCAAGGAATTGGTTCACTTTCAAATATTGACGAAACTGATATTATATAGTATATAATCAATGGGAAAACAATCAACGATCAAATAAAGTTAGTGGCAAACAAGTCATAAAATGTTATAATTGCAACGAGTTAGGTCACATCAGCAGCATGTGTAAAAAACGCAGGCGGGAGCCAGGATCCTGTTTTAGGTGCAAGAAAATTGGACATCACATAAATGATTGCCCGCAAGCAGCTAGTGTCAATAATCTGTTGGCATCGTCAGAATATCAGCATGCACAACTACATGGTGAAGATAACGAGTTTGAACAAAACAATACAATTTACATTTTTTTCAGACAATATTCATCATCATACCGTCTCATTGTATACACTTATTGATTCAGGCAGTCCAATAAGTTTCATCCAGGAAAGATTTGTTACACCGTACAGAGAAGAATCGGTTTTATGGCATCAATAACAGTCCTTTGGCGGTCATCGGAATCAAGAATTGTTAAGAACGACTTTATTGACTTTTGTTTATATGTAGTTAAAGATTTTACAGTGAAACATTTTGTAATTTTAGGACGAGATTTTTTGAAAACAAACAAAATGAGACTGATAAAATGTAGTAATGAGAAGAAAGATACTGAAGATGAATCAACCATGCATGCTCAACAAGAGAAGGAGAATATTGGAACTGTGGTAAACAGAAATCAGAATGACAATTTCGTAAGTGAAATTTTAAATATAGATGTTTTTGATTCATATCATAATTTACTTATTAACGTTAACCCTAATTTACCTAATGAAGTTAAATTACTTATTAACAATATTGTGTCGGAGGCTTTTTCTGCTGATCTTCCAAATGATCCAACCAAATGTCTAAACAATATAAGACTTTCTATTGAATTAACAAAAACGGTGCCGTTCTTTTGCACACCTCACTCGCATAAGATAGAGTTAAGGAAAATGTTAGATGATCTTTTGGAACGTAACATCATTAGGGAAAGCAACTCTCCTTATGCATATCCGATCGTGTTGGTGCAAAAGAAAAATAAAGAATTACGCCTTTGTATAGATTACCGGGAGCTAAACAAACATACTGTAAAAGACAACTATCCGTTGCCATTAATTGACGATCTTTTAGATACTTTAAGCAATAAAATATATTTCACGGTATTAGACTTAAAAAACGGATTCCATCACGTTGATGTCGCGGAAGATTCCATAAAATAAACTTCTTTTGTGACACCTGTTATGTATAAAAAACCTAGGTACATATATGTACCATATGTACATATATAAAACCTTAGTACCTAACATGTGAAGTTTTCCAAAAAGAAAAATTAATAAGCCCTGTATATAAACCTAAAGTTTAAAAAAGAAAATCAGAAATCAGAAATTCCAATAAACTAATCATGCACAAAACATGATTAGTTTATCTTCCAAAAAGGGTGAAGAAATTGCATCAGCAATTTTCTTCACATTCCACACAACTCACAAAATTTTTCCCATAAAACGACTTGGGAAAAACAAAAGTTTCAGTTTACAACCCAAGTCGTTTTACTTAAAAATTTCGCCACTCAAACAATTTAATCAAAAAATAAATCAAAAGGCAAATCGTACATTCAGTACGATTTGCTGCGAAAAATACAATATGCATGTACATACGTACATACATATTACGAAAAAAGCTTTCACGATAAGAAACGCGCGCCGCATAAATGCATGGTATGTATGTATATGCGCGCCGCGATTTCACACGACGGGATGTTTTTAAAAGTGTAAGATTACATTTTTTGAAGAAAATAATTCTGGACATGTTTGGACAAGTCCAGAATTAATCAGAATTTCTCAGGGTAAGAAAATGAAATTTAGCATTTTCGACCCTGAACAACGGCTCTTGATCACGATGAAGGTGATCAAGAGTTGAGTCGGTTTGTTTTAAGAGTTGAGTAGAGTTCGATTTTTTGGTTCTTGTCGGGTTAACCACGAGCGGCGCGATAGAAAAAATATTAAGTAACAACAGTAGATTTTTGTTCTCGAGTGCGGATTTGTTTTAAATTTGTAAAATGAAAGAAAGGAAAAGCAAAATAAAAATTCAATCAAGCCACGCTTAAGCGCTTAGTTAAGACGATTAAAAAATTCAGTAAACCTAGTGAAAAGTTAAAGTTTGAGAAAAGTTCAAAAAAAAAATGGAAAAGTTACGCATTTAGTTTTGTTTTGTTAAGAAAAATTTACCTAAGTTCTATTTTAAGAAGTAAAAAAAAGTGAGGTTTCAATAAAAGAAAATTATATGAGAACCTTTGTGTAGTTGAATATACCTTCCGGATTACGAAAAGCAACAGTCAACGCCGAGGTGAAAACAGTGAGTACTCTTATAAATCTACATAATATCCACATTGGTATACAACACACGTACTGGTCAGTTTGAGTACCTCAAGATGCCGTTTGGGTTAAAAAATGCTCCATGTGTATCGCAAAGGTACATAAATAATGTTTTTAGCAATCTAATTAACAAAAATAAAGTTCGAATTTACAAACTACAGACTACAATGCAAAACATCCTCTCTGGAACTTAGGAAACACAAATAGCAATCAAGCTGGTAAAACGTTGCATAGTTGGCTTATGGAAAATCGGCTGAACTACGACCTCAGATTAGAATCATCTCTGTACCCCGCATTCCGCAGATCCCAATTCAGCTCATACCTATATCTTTTTCTAATATCTAATAATCTCAACACATCATATCATCCCAACTTCATAGATAAATATAAAACATTAGATTTCGATTCAGACCACAACGCAGTTGAACTTAGCATACAAATTAATGACATAGCCCTAACACAACCAAAAATCATCTTTAATTACTCCCGCACTAACATCCCCTTATTCAATAGAACACTAAATATCGCAATTAGTAATATGAATATACCCATCAACCGAAACATAACCCTAGTCGAGGCAGATGAAAACATACTAAAAATGGAAGAGGCAATGGAAAACGCAATAGAATCATCAATTTAATAAGATACAAAAACTCCCTGCGAAGGAGCTGGCATAGGCAAAGGTGTGACCCTAACCAGCACTTACTAAAAGTGCAGATAAGAAACATCGGCACAATAATAAAAGCCAGGATAGATATTCACCACAAAATTTACTGGGAAAATAAGCTCGCCAACATATCCATGTACCGGAAGACGTTTAAGTCAATAAAAAATCTCGCAGGAATAAAAAGCACACTGGGCCTGCCAAGACTGATCAACCCAAACAACCCTAACGAGTACATCACAAATTATAAAGAAAAAATTGATGTCATAGGAAAACACCTGGAAAATATCCACAAACAAAATCTGAACATGGACAGAGAAGCCTCCAACTTAAGCAGTGAGATAAAGTCTACCTTCTACAATAACCACTCACCCCTATTTAACTTTAGCAATAACTATCTCGTAATCTCTACAAACTCTAATACTAACAATCGAAATAATCCCGAATTAATACTACCCAAGGGGATATACCAACTAGTTAAACGCAGCAAAAACAAAAAATCTGTGGGACCGAATCGTGTACCCTTAGAACATATAGCAAACAGGAATGCGGGTATCGTATAAAATTCGTGTACATGAGTGAAGCTTTCTTCTCCTCATAATTATCTCGAAGGGGGAGGCAATAACAAAGGACCAGTGATGGGACTTTGCTACAAAAGTAGCAAATTTGCTACATTTTAAGCATGCTTGCTAACTTGCTAACTTAAAACCAAATTTGCTACTATTTACCTTTTTTAATTAATTGTAAAAAAAAAGAAATTAAAAATATATTTTTTTAATTTTTTTAAAAAAATCTACTAATCATTTGAAAAAAATGTCTATTGTGAATTGTGAAATGTGTGATTTGCTTTGCTTGCTGCTAACTTCTCTACTTGCCTGTTGCCTCATTGCCTGCCTTTGGGCCGCCAACCCACACGCTTTAGGTCGAAGCGGGAGGATTTTCTTCCCTTTGTCTTAGACGTACCACCAGCACAATAATGTTGCTTGTCGGTAGTTCCTAATATGATTACCGAAATTATTTGTGTTCGTGGTCAATTAAATTACAGTTTTTGAAATAAACAAAAGTGTATCACAAATTCACAGCACGTAATGAGAATTTAATTATTATATTATCACACCTCAAAACTTGGCATTTCGGAAATTTTCCTACCCTAACTTAGCTTTATCTTGCCTTTCCGACTCCACCCTAGGATAGGATGAACAAATTATATTGAGTTTGTGAATGATTGCTTTTGCTGATGAAATTTGTTTGACGTTTAGCAAAGTGGCGGGCAAAACGACTGCGGCGATAACGAGACAAAAATCGCAAAATTTGCGCAGTATTATCATATCTGTTAAATATTTATTATCTAAATATATAAAAAAAGGGTTTTAATTAAAAAAAAATTGTGTTGTGCTTTGTGCTGTGCTTAGTCGTAACGTAAGTACATAATTATCATTTCAAAAATGATGATAACTTGAATTTGGTTTATCGTATAGGTCCTTTTGGTAATATTTCTTGGATTTTTTACTTTGTTAGTTTTCATTTAATAGGGTAAAGCTAAATCTGCTGCTTTAAAACGAATAATGATCTGTTCTACTGAAAAGTTCTTTAGAATATGAAATCCTATAGAATTTGTTATGATCATTCTTATTGTCTGAAGAACCGTTCTAGAAATTGATGTGAAAAAATATTTTAACAATCAAACTTGAACAGAGATGATACGAATTTTGATATGGGCATTCGGAGAATCGTTACAATTGGAAGTGCATAGACTAGATCCACAATGTTTTCTATTATTACAGTAATTGAATTACAGGAAAAAGGTTTTTGGTCTCTAGCTTTTAAGTTACGTCGGGTATTTCACATCTTTCTCGCCTACTATACTATCTAACGCATTTGAAATTAATCAACTCAAATTTTTATGCTGAATTATGCACTATAAACGAGAAAGTACTATAATATGCAACAACGTCTAAGTTTAATAGGCAAACATGCAAATGCATAATACAAAATAAACCCAATATTCGATATATTTTATCCAAGTGTGGGACAGTTTGCAAATTAATTTAACACAGTTATTAAATGAAAACCTCTGCTTATTTTTCAGAAAATGTATTTCAAAATGAACAAATCAAAATTTAAAAAAATCTTCCATTTAAGTATTTAATAAACTAAAAAATTTAATCTCAGTTCTGTAAAAAATAGGCTCTTTTTCTAGGTAATCTACTTGAAATTTTTTTTTTAAATTACATTTTTTGTAACTTTGAGAAAATTTATTTTGGAAAGCAAAATTGACAGACAAATATACTAGCAGCAGCTTCCGGGCCCGATATGTATTGAATTCCGTACATTTCAGAATCTTACACACCTTTACATGATCAATATTTAATTTTTTTAGATTAAGTGTGGGGGTATCCTCACTCATCTAACTTTTTCGTCCTAATAAAAAATTCCTCATATACTCAATATCTGACTGGTTTAAATGAGCTAAATTAGTATTTAGTTTATCCTTTTCTTTGAATATTTCCTCAGTGACCGCCATCGTCATTTTCGAGTTAAATTAGAGCTTATTTTGTCAATAACGGTCTTCGCTATATTACAAGACCTGTTGTGTAAGCTCACAGAAATAGGTTGCTCCTGATGAAACTTTTCAATAGTATTCTTAATACATGTTGAGAGATCAATACTTATATTACATGGGTTGAGTCTGCATTGCCTGAATCCATTTTTTTATACTTTCAGGCATATTGTAAATTTTTAAAACAATTCAACAAAACGTTGCTTTGGTTAATATTGTTTGGATTTTGTGGCCTAATAGAATAAAATTTTTTATTTGTTTGAGTATAATATGCAACTCAATTTAAAAAATGGAAAAATTTTTAATTCATCTATCGTCAAAGAGGTAAAACCTAGTTATATTTAATGAAAGATTTCTATATTCCTTTATGTACGATTTGCAGCAAAACAATTGATGAAATCAGTAGTATTTCCAAGCAGCCGAATCCGAGCTCGGCGGCGGAGTTATTAACTATAGTTTCTTCTACTGAGGAAGCACTGAGCACTGATAATGAATCCGATCCTAATGAAGAATTACCAAACATCGAGGTGAGAAAAATTCAAAATAAAACCGGGTCCAACGTACAAAAATTTCGTTCGGTATGGAAAGCAAATAGACAGTGGCAGACGGAGAAACAGGGTTTTGCTTATTGTGTAATATGTGATAAAAGATTATGTAATAATATTACGTTAATTCAAAGGCATTCACTTTGTTCAAGTCATCAAAAACTTGAATGCAATGCTAATAAGACACAAAAGCTAGAAGATGTGTTGAGAAACAGTAAAACTTTATCTGCTCATTTTTCAAAGCTGAATGCGGAAATAATTTGTGTAATGTATGTAGTAAAAAACTTTTTGCCGTTCTCAATAGTGGATTCAATGCCGGAGTTAATTAAAACGCTATGTTCAGAAGATCATGTAAAGAACCTTCAATGTTCTCGAAAGAAGGCTACGTCGATGATTAAAAATGTCATTGCTTTATTTTCAATAGAAAAAATATCTACTAACTTAAAAAACTCGAAATTTTCGTTACTTATAGATGAAAGTACAGATATTAGTACTCAGAAAAGTTTAGTATTGATCGTTAGGTACTTTAACAAGGATCAAAGCAAAGTTGTTGATCAATTCTTTGGGTTAATACAGCTGAAAGAAGCAACAGCCGAAGTAATTTATAACTCCATTATTAGTCACTTGAAAAATCTTGATGTCCCTATAGAAAACTTTATTGTCCTTGGTACTGACAACGCATCAGTAATGAGAGGTGAAGTTACGGGAGTTAGAGCACGATTAGAAAAACTGAATAAACATTTATTTTATCTTGGATGCACTTGCCACTCCCTCCACTTGTGTGCTGCGGCAGCAATGAAAAAAATTCCTCGGACAGTTGAAAATTTCCTTTCTTGTGTATATAATCATTTTGCCCACAGTGCTAAAAGGCAAAGTGAGTTGGCAGAATTTCAAGATAGTTTCAATTTGAATGTAAATAAGATTCTAAAATCAAGCGGAACACGCTGGTTGGAACTGGAGCAAGTCATTAATAGAATTTTAGATCAGTGGTCAGCTTTACTTCATTACTTCACTCTCTTTACTTTTGAAAAGCCTAATAATTGTGACGCAAATTCAATTCTTGATTGTCTGAATAGTTCAGAGATAAAATCATACTTGTTATTTTTGTGCTACATTTTAGGTGTGATTAATAATCTCAATAAAACCTTTCAATCTGAAAAAATTTTAATACATAAACTAAGACCTTTAATGGAAAATAACTTCAAAAATATTTTAACAAATTTTATAAAGCCAGAACATATTTCAGTTGACTGTGAATTTAATGAGAGTGCATTTTATCTTGAAAAATCAAGAATGTTTTTTGGAATTAAATTTGAACAGTTTCAATCTTCAAATATTTGTGGAAATACTAGTAATATCCAAGATAATCTATTATCATTTTACATAGAATTGTGCCAACAAATTAAAAAACGTTTCGATCTTAACGATCACAAATTGAGACTATTAGAGTATTTGGATCCACGAAAGATTAGAGCAGGCGAAATGAGTTCAATACTTCCTTTAGTTGAGACCTTTCCTTTTCACAATGATATAGATATTGAAAAACTTAATTCAGAGTGGAGGTTCCTCTTAATCTATGAAAAGTTAGACGAAATTGTTGATTGTAACGATATTACTAAGTCTTGGCTAAATTTATCAAAACAGAAAAATCTTTTTGAACAACCAATTTTTGAGAATCTCTACAATTACATAAGTACTTTATTTGTCCTTCCCCACAGCACGGCTGCAGCTGAACGAGCATTTTCGGATTTTAATAACTTAAAAAATAAAAAACGTAATAGGTTAAATATTGAAACAGTTTCGGCTGTACTTCTTTGCAGAGAACTGATAGGGAACGAAAAGATTTTTACGCCGTCAAGTGACCTTATTAAGTACTGCAGTTTGTATAAATTTGTCGATGGAGTTTTTATAAGAAAATAAGACCAAGTTCTCAAATAAAATTAATGGTATTATCATAATTATAATAATCGCCGGCAGCGATGAGCAAAATTCGTCAAGGGGTCATTCCACATGAATTCGAGAAATGTTCTGAATAAACCATCCCTGATTTTGATGAAATTTCACAGAAAGTTGGTTACATTGTTAATAGCGCTTTGCTGAAATATTTTTTTAATCCATTTTTGGCGGAGGTACGGTATCTTAAAATGGGAAAAAGTGGCTAATTTTGCTTGGTAGGTGTAAGTTGAAAAACTTATATCTCAGAATGTATACATCGCAAGCCCATGAAACAAGCGCTAGCTATTTAAGGAAGCTTTGAAGGTTTTGCGAAAAATTAATAAAGGTCCTTTTTCCGAAAATTCGTTTTCAGGGATAATGGATTTGTCCGTTATCCTTGAATGTTTCGAAACGAGCAGTCTAGATTTTTATATTTTTTTTGTAATTTAATCGTTAATCTAATGAATGTTGATTGCTGCAGACTGCATGTGGTTTTCCTGGTCTTAGCTTAATCTCCATCCACGCTATGAGATTAAACTGATAACGCTTAATAGCCGTTTACCTAAATCTGATTTCTTCACCTTGAAATCAGGCTAATTTAGTTCAGTAAATTAAGCTTGGAAACTGCTTTTGCCTGTCTTACTTTCCAGCTCTGCTTATTCTTCTACGAGACTAAGTTTGATGCTATCGGATTGTGTTAGTGCACCACCTTGAAATCAGGCTAATTTAGTTCAGTAAATTAAGCTTGGAAACTGCTTTTGCCTGTCTTACTTTCCAGCTCTGCTTATTCTTCTACGAGACTAAGTTTGATGCTATCGGATTGTGTTAGTGCACCACCTTGAAATCAGGCTAATTTAGTTCAGTAAATTAAGCTTGGAAACTGCTTTTGCCTGTCTTACTTTCCAGCTCTGCTTATTCTTCTACGAGACTAAGTTTGATGCTATCGGATTGTGTTAGTGCACCACCTTGAAATCAGGCTAATTTAGTTCAGTAAATTAAGCTTGGAAACTGCTTTTGCTTGTCTTACTTTCTACTTAGTCAGAACCAGGAAAACCACAAACATTCCGTAGCAATCAACGTTCATGGTACATTCATTAAGGATTAAATTATAAAAAGAATAAAGAAATCTAGACTGCTCATTTTGAAACATTCAAGGATAACGGACAAATGAATTTTCGGAAAAAGGACCTTTATTAATTTTTCGCAAAACCTTCAAAGCTTCCTAAAATAGTTAGCACTTTTTTCATGAGCTTGCGATGTACACATTCTGAGATATAAGTTTCTCAACTACCTGCCATGCAAAATTAGCCAATTTTTCCCATTTTAAGATACCGTACCTCCGCCAAAAACGGATTAAAAAAATATTTCAGCAAAGCGCTATTAACAATGTAACCAACTTTCTGTGAAATTTCATCAAAATCGGGGATGGTTTATTCAGAACATTTCTCGAAAATTCATGTGGAATGATCCAATAGCCACTCCTGGATTTTAAAACTACGACAGCGAATTTCGCTCACCGCTAAAATCTGTTGTGGTTATTGTGTTTATACCTTAAAGCGAGTAAAGTGATTGAAGATTTTCTCTTCTTCCTAATATAATCTATAAGGTTTGGTCAACTCTTTGAACTTTGAGTATTTTAATGAAAAATGAATAGATGCACATGTACATACATATTTATAGAATATACAACGTAAGCTTAACTTGCAGGGCAATATCAATTTTGTGATGAGTTCAATTTAATTTACATTGTAATGTAAGAATTAAGAGTACGTTCATATACCGGAATAAAATGTAAATAAAAATAAAAGAATAATATATATTTATGGAGTATATATGCGAGCCTAACTTGCAGGGCAATATTAATTTTGTGATAAGTTCAATTTATATACTGAAATAAAATGAAAATAAAATAAAATTATAATATTAAATAAAATATATGTATATCTGTACTCTGTAGTCTGTTTGCTACCTTTTTGCCGATTTTGCTACACTTTTTTCTCAAATTTGCTAGCATAATTTGGCAGGGAAGTCCCATCACTGCAAAGGACCGAATATATTGGAGAAAGCGAGATATAAGTCTTATCTGCCAAGTGAGTTTTTGTGTTTTCGTGACGGTAAATAATTTATGTTAATTATTTGTGATTTCGCAGTGAAAACAAACAACAGTTTTTTTTCAAAACTAGTCAAGTGATTTAATATAAACAATTTAAAACAATATTTAGTGTAAAAAAACTTGTGTATAAATACAATTTGAACAATGAAGTGCTCTGCTCAGTAAAAGTTGCCGGAGTTATAGAGGAAAAACTGGGCCGTGGAAAGCATTTTTTAGGCAAGTATATTCACAAATTATTTGTAATCCATTTACTTTTAACTAATAATACCAAATATTGCTGAATCATCTTCAAGCAAATATAAAAAAAAAAATTTGTTGTGCACTTACATGTAAGAAAAATTCTTGTTTACGTGAAAAGACAACTGTCAAAGTCGAAAGGCAATAAGTCAATGGCGGTGGGTTAAAAATATTTTTAGGGGACATTTGGAAAATTATCTGAATATTTTGATTTGAGTAGATAAATCAATTAAACGGAAAATGTGAAATAGCCTTTTTAAAAGTAACTTATTATATTTTATATATATATTTCATTCCTGTGATAAATTTGCATTTTGATTTGAATTGTGAAATTTGTTCTTGCTGGAAACTGCTATAAAATTTTCTCAACTAGGTACCTACAACACATGGTTTTGTTAATTTGGTTAAGACGTTTCCACTAAATTTACTTATTTTTTGATTTTAGGTTTCCTAAGGAGGAAATTTTAAAAAAGAAATGGCTCGATGCGATTGGCCGGCCAGAGTATAAGCCAGCTCAAAGAGACTCTCTTTGTGAGGACCACTTTTCAGCCATGGATTATCAGATCGTTGGAGTTAGACGGAGGTTGGTGAGAAATGCGATACCTTCTCTTAAAACAAAAGTGGTAGGTGGATTCATTTAAACTGAAATATTAATTTTTTTTTCTGATTAAATTAAACGGTTAAGATATATAATATCTTTATAATTTTTTATTTGTACAGGATCACGAGGAACGAGTGGAGCACATTCCTGGGAGAAATGCTGTGGAGAGCGCACCACACTATGAGGAGAAAAGTGATGCTAGAATTGACTTTCCCTAATTGAAGTTGCGGAGATTTATATAGAGGAATCAGTAATGGTAAGTTTAGATATGAAGGAGCTCAGTAGTAGTGGTTTCTTGTTACACTTTAGCTGATCGAATAAAACGATTAAGATACATAACATCTTCCTAATTTTTTTATTTCCGCAGGATCACGAGGAACTAGTGGAGCACATTCCTATGATAAATGCTGTGGAGAGCGCATCACACTCTGAGGAGAAAAGTGATGCTATAATTGACTTCCCCCTAATTGAAGTTGCGGAGATGTATATAGAGGAATCAGTAATGGTAAGTTTAGATATGAAGGAGCTCAGTAGTAGTGGTTTCTTGTTACACTTTAATTGATCAAATTAAACGATTAAGATACATAATATCTTCCTAATTTTTTTAATTGTACAGGATCACGAGGAGCTAGTGGAGCATGTTTCTGTGAGGAATGTAGAGGAAAGTGGTTTTATCGTTGGAAAATCATCGAAGTCTTATATGAAATCACAGCAAACGCTATCAGTTGTAAGTAAAAAGTGAATTTTTTTGCTTAAATTCTAGTTTATGTACATATGTATTTTTTGATTGTTTCAAATGCTGCCGAAGGAAAGTTGGAACGTTAAGGTGCAGGTCAGATGCTTCAGCTTGTCTACAAATTTCACACCAAGCGATGTTAGTAAAACTTGGACTGAAATTTCTATCTGTAACCTTATAAGGAATGGTTTAAATTAAAGTCCCAGCTGTGCTAACATCACTTGGCACACAAGGCCCTTACCCGATTAAGGATTTAGAACTTATGCGTCATTGATCGTTTTAAAGGTTGCAGTGTAGCAGCGTGCAAACACGTCTGGGCCGGATCTTACGACATGAAATTGATCTATATATATTTATCTATAATATTTATATATTTTTCCAATAAACTTGATCATAGCATTGTAGTTATCGTTGCTTTGCATGAAAGTTTCCCATTGTTTAAAAAAAAACAATTATGTTGCTAACATTATCCTTAAATTGTGTCGTCGCCAGTAGTAGTGCTTGCAGAAATATGTAGAATTTAATTACTCTTCATAACTAAGATCATTTACTTCGTTAGGAGGACTTTGGGAATAACTTGTCAATTCAGAATTGTATGGAGACATCTAGTGACAGCTGCACGGAAATTTCTGATTTTTGATGGGGCGGCAGTCAATATTTCCGCCGTTAAAGCTCTGGGTTGTGATTTAGGAAACATTAAGGACCGCAGTTACTTCAATATGGATAACGATGACAATAACCTTATAGTTCACCCTGATCCTTGCCACATGATCAAGCTGATCCGAAATACCTTAGGAGATATGAAAAGTATTACCAACGGGGAAGGAGAATGCATTGCATGGAAATATTTGGAGAAATTGGTGGAACTACAAGAGAAAGAAGAACTGCATCTAGGAAATAGATTGAAGCAAGCTCATATATATTTTGCTAAAAAAAAATGAATGTTAGACTTGCTGTGCAGCTATTTAGCAAATCGGTTGCAGATGCCTCGGATTTTTGCTGCGATGTACTAGAGTTGAGAGAGTTCCGTGATTGTAAACCACTGTCTAAATTCATCAGAATTATCAACGACATATTTGATATATTAAACAGTAGGAAAGTATCGGAGTTTGAGTATAGAAAACGGGCATTATGTGCAAATAATAGCGAGGAAATTTTATCCTTCTCCGTATCTGCCATAAAGTACCTGTCAGAACTAAAATTGCCATCTGGTCAGATCATCATAGAGAGCAACAGAAAAATGGGTTTTATAGGGATTATTGCATGTTTAAAAAATTTTAAATGAAAGATTTATAAACAGCAAAAAACTGCAATATATTCTCATGTATAAAATTAATGAGGACCATATTGAACTATTTTTCAGCTCCATTAGGTCACATTTAGGGAGAAATAATAATCCCTCCGTTAGGCAATTTATGAGCGCCTATAGAAAACTTTTAGTGCGTTGTCAAATACGAGAAGGTGGCATCGGCAACTGCATTCCGCTAGATAAGATTTCAGTACTAAATACAACAAAAAAGGTAAAATTAAATTCCAAACCTGCAGAAGAAATTAATAATACAGTGGAGAGACGTCATCTTATAGAGCAGAAGGATATTTTAGAGGATAGCATTGCTTTGGACCAACAGTTTTTGGAAGAACACAGTTATGTTACACACCCAGCGAAGCTGTCCGAATATGTTCAACACGTTGTTTCGTACATAGCTGGTTTTGTGGTATTTAAAATAAATAAGATACTGAACTGCCCAGAGTGTTTGTCTGCACTTCAAGGAACATACTCCCCATCGTCTCTTCTTGCTTATAAAACAAGAGGAAAACTTAAAATACCGTCCGAAAGCGATATTAGCATTTGCAGAAAAACTGAGAGCGCCATGCGTGTAAAAATGAACTCTTTAAGCGGAAATGATACAGTCCTTAGAAAAAAAATTTTTCTGAGAATATTAACAGAAGTTCAACAGCATTTTTTAAATAAATCTCTATTCCAAGATCAGCAGACTCATATGGATGTCAGCAACAATCATTATAGTGCTTTAATTAAACTTATAGCTGAAAAATAGCTTCAGACAAGATTTTATTTTGTTGCAAAAAAAGCATCAGAAAAAATTTCACTCAGACAGCATTATACAAAAATCGTGATATTTAAAGGTATGTAAATGTTTAAACTCCACCATAACGCAGTCCGAATTTTTAGAAAAAGAGATGAAGCAAAAGCTACAAGGACTGCTGGGGGCGTGTAAGAAGTTTGAGTTAGTATCATTTCTGTGCATACAAGTTTAGGTAAATTTAATTGTTTATTAATCTTTTCACTTTTTATTAGTCTTCTACCTTCAATTGAGCGAATTTATTAATTTCAATTAGTAAGAACTGGATTTCTGAGATATTATGTTATCTAAGAACTTTCTTATGCTCTAAGTGAATAGCATCTAATGTACGTGAAACTGAAATAAAGTATAAATAACTTAAAAATCTAGGCTCTAATGGCTGAAATAGTTTGCCCACAGTAACAGAAAAGATACTTTTGCGAACTTCTTACATTTTTACACCTACCTCCTCGTGGTCGCTCCTGGTAACTTAGTGCAATAAGGTTCACAAGCTTATTATACTATGGCTAAAGGTGTAAAATCTGTAAATGATTTAAATTTAATCATTTAATCATTTTGTTTGCTAGTGTAGAGATGTACTTTGTTTGCATTCTATTATACATATTAGACAATTTTCCACTAAAATACACAAGTGATCAATATTAACTTATGCTTTTGTACATATACAACAAATACTTATCATTGCTCATTATCTTGCTTATGTAATGCCTTGCTCATCATCCTGCGCGTGATCTGTATACACTTACCTATGTAGTGCAGAGGACTAACAATAAGGAAGTAGCGTAGCTTTTTGAAAATCGCTATCAGTGGATCGGATTTTTTTTTTCATTTCTTAAAATAAATATAAAGCAAAAATAGTTAGCACCACAGCAGATTCTTACACGTTCGGGTTCAGTAGAGTGTACTTCTTACACGTGCCGTAAGAAGTACTCCCAGAGCGAAACCCATCTATAACAATTAATATTCAATTAATTTTGAATACACAATAAATCGTGTTTACAAATTTGAAATGGAAAGATAAAATTAAATTAAAACAACAGTTTCAAATTTTCCCGCCACGAAGATTTCATGTGGCCCCAGTTATGAATATGATATTTACCGTCCCCACTGCGGTACAACTACAAAGGAGACATACTCCAACACATACAAGCTCGGCTTCACTAGATCGAACTTATCAGCATTCCTGTTTGATATATGTTCTAAGCGTGTACCCAATTACCTCATAAGAAAAACAAGAAAAGAGTTCTGGACCTTCCTAGAAATCCTCTTTAACCAACTATACAATATCGGATACTTTCCCCAAAAATGGAAAACAGCCTACGTAATCCCTATTAAAAAAGCCAATAAGCCAGCTAATCAGATCACCAGCTATAGACCTATCTCACTACTACCAGCAATAAGCAAGATTTATGAACGCTTCCTTAACGTAAAATAGGAAAAAATCTACTCTAATGTGCAGCATAGACACCGAGAAATCGTTCGACACCACTTGGATAGAGGTACTCATATTAAAATGAATTATACCTACATATATACCGATTCAATCCACATCTATGCAAGAATATACACAGCTACTTAACTAACAGGAAATTCAACGTAAAAATCAACTATACCATTTCGGAAGCCTTTAACATCGCAGCAGGAGTACCCCAAGGATCAATCCTCGGCCCCACACTATATAATATCTAAACAGCTGACATCCCTCCCCCGGCCAATCCTTTAAAAATCATTATATATGCAGACGACATAATCCTCTACACAGCAAACAACAAATTTCACCCTATGTAATCGCAAATAAACAGCTACCTAGATACCCTAGTTAAGTATTACAAAAAATGGAAACTAAAAATTAATATAGAGAAGTGCCAAACAATAATAATAAAAGGAAATGCAAAGGACACCTACCCAAATATTTCAAGAAATATTAGAAAGAATAAGGTAAAAATTAAAATCAATAACCAAAGCGTACAATACACAAAACAACTGAAGTACCTGGGAGTCATCTTTACAGAAAATCTAAAATTCAACAGTCACATCAAGGATAAACTACACAAAGCCAGCTACGTCTTCTCTTCTTTCTCAAGAGTAATAAAACCTAGGAACACCATTCAAAATAGGATTAAAACCATCTGCTACAAGCAACTAATACGCCCAATATTTGGATACGCATTTCCCATCTGGTTTGACATAAACTCGACCCAAATGGAGAAAATAAGGATATTCGAGAGAAAATATCTCAGGTACTCAATAAACCAAAGACGTACAGAGGCCAACATCTACAAAGAAATTAGGAACCAGGAACTCTCTCTTCACAAAATAAGGGCACCCATTCCAGACACAACGAAGTCTATGTTCAAGAAGAGCTTAGAGTAGTTTGTTAACTTTAAGGCAAGACTTGGACGAATGGGGACGCAGGTCCTTCTTCCTTTTTACCGAAACTACCTTACATTTTTGCAGAAGAGCAACTCTAGAAGGCCTCTTCGAGATTGTCAACAAGAAGTAAAAGGAGATTTTGGTGAGTACCCCACTCTTTCTATTCGTCCAAACGCAAACGTAGCTTAGAACAATAATCAAAAGTTTTAAGGAGGGAAAAATTTTCTTCTTCATGTATCTATGTATAATATAGAACAGGTAGGTGTGCAGTAATTCACATATGCAATACGCACCCAAATATATATATACATACTTAGCCTTCAAAGAGTCGTGTACATACATACCTGGATTTAATAATTATATTGATTTATTGAACGTAACGTAAATTAATGATGAAATTGAGTAACTAAGACATATGGCAAAATCTAGTTTTATTTCGTTCTTATTTTAGACATATATAATTATATATATGTACATACATACCTGGACTCATATAAGAGTAATCAATTTGTGTTGATCGTAGTGATTTTCATTAGAACCAAACTCTTACTTCGAAGTTAGATTATCCTGTAGGCAAGTAAATTCAGCTGGAACTTTTGAGTTATGAATTAATCTACGCATATAAAAACTAAAGCTATGAATTCTGAGCACATGGTATATTTTTGTTTATTCCTAAAAGTTAACCTGTAATGCTATGACCGATCAATTTGTAGGACGATTTGACATTAAAAGTCATTACAAAACATATATAAGAGAAACGATGTTTTGCTGAAGCTCCGAATTTCTCCTCCTTTCGCCCTCCCGGAGCCCTCTTAGTGTGGGAGTCGTCTAGGTCCGCTACTCTTCTCCTTTCAGGTCAGCACTGGGACTCTGAAAATTATCTGCCCTCAGAGTCAGTTGGGTGGTTGGGGCAAGCAGACAAGGCCAAACATCTGTGCCTTCCCAATGGATGTAGGTAAGTGGTGTAAAAGTCCCTTAAGAACCGAATGTGTGCTACGGCCTTTTGATTTGTAGGCACGAAATATTTTGTATATGGCTGGTGGCAGCGGCAGGTCTTCGTGGAATCTCCCCACACTCTCCGCCAATAGCCGAGGCGAGCTAGCGTGCGGCCCTGCAGTCAACGCTGTCCACCGAGTGATCTGTCAGCTCATGCTGGCAGTCTGGACTTCACGTCCAAGCAAATCACTCTCAACAAGGCACCTCATGTCCTGAAATGGCTGCAAAATAGAAACTTATTATACGACACAGACAATAAAGTTACCTACTACCACAAATCCGTTATGGGAAACAGAATCGTGTACAATTTAGATCAATAAACTCAAACAAGCTTTGAGTACCCCAATAAAATTCGATGTAAATACTAATTAAGAATTAGGCTTAGTACTCATTAGTGCACATCTTGTAAATACTAGTTTTTAGAGTTTCCCTTTTCTAGGTAATAATACTTCAATCGCAATTTTAAAAACACGCTGTAAGGCACAATAAAATTGACTTTCTCTGAAAATTGGCTTTCTCTCGCAAAATGAAGGAGAAACCGAAGATTCATCTTTGACTTCTCCGATAAGAAGGCTACCTATTAACAGAATGTTGCTGGAAGAGTTCCAGTTGTATAGAGAGGAGAAAGCTTTGATGGAAAATGAAAGAAAAGAAGAAGGAGTGCGGACAGGGACGAAAGAAGTCGACAACACGACGAAAGTATTGCAGTCATGAGTCAGGCCGTAGAAACAGACAAGGAAATGATGAGCAAACTACTCGCAAACTGTAGATTAATTTAATTCTACGTTTACAATTGTTTTTTCTTTTCTGTATATATATACAATAGAAGTGTTAGTCGATTTAGAATAAAATATAAAAACCGATTGGTCGAAGTTTCATTCATTGGACAATTCTCGAGGCATCAAATTTCTCAACATTTCACCGGTTCGCATTGTTTCTAAATTCGGTGCTCTATATGTAGAGGAACTTGCTGCAGCCTTGGTATTCGCTCCCGAAGATAAATGTCTCTGCATTCCTCTGGAAACCTGAGTCACACGTTGTGCTCACACAACATGCTAAAATTGCTGCAGGAATTGCGTCTAATTTGTTCATGTCTAAATCAGCGTTGCCGTTTTACTCCGATCGGAGGATTTGTACTACATTTTAGGGTTTTGTACTCCCGTGCTCCTCCATTCGGCTAAGTACTCCTTTTCTTCAATCATAAAAATTACTTATATAATAAATAATGAAATAATTTATTCTAACAAATATTTAATTTTTGTAAAAATCCACCTCATGAATACGGCCATACATTTATTCAGTTCATGCAACTGAGTGCACAGTTCAGCTTTATGTAGAAAATTTCCAAACTGCGCAGTAAACTGCAGAAACTGAATATTTGACCACGGACCGCACCTTATTATGCATGATGTAGTATTTTGCTCCGACTGGCGCAAGCCTAATACGATGAAAAGAAGAAGAATGATAATTTCAAACTGATGTTGTCTTTGACTGTTGTTAAATAGGAGACGCTTTTATTGTGTTTTGATTATTGCGCGATTATCGTTTGTTTTATTTCACATTTTAATGGATAGGTAATTGTTATAGATCAACATTATTTCTTATGACAAAATAATAAACAAATTTCCAGATTTATAGCAAAAAGGGCAAGTCTGGCAGAATCAATAAATTCTACTGCAGGTGGCTGCTCATCTTTAGAAGCAGATAATCAGACATTAAACGATGGCACCGACAAACAACATCCGTTTAAGAACACTTCTAGAAATCAGAAATTTAGAGAAAGCTGGAAAGGAAAATATAAGTGGTTGGAAGAAAAACATGAAAAACCTTATTGTAAAGCTTGCCAAAAACTACTATCTAATAATATTTGCCATATTGATAGGCACAAAAAATCTCATCTTCGTGATACAAATTTAAGAGTTCTTAAAAACCAATTGAACATTGAAGAAAGCTTACAGAAAGATAACTTTGAAACAAAAACTATACTGGTCAAAACTGCAGAACTGAAAGTGATTATGTTCTTAATACAGTATAATTTGGCATTTAGCCTTATAAAACCTATAATTAGTTTGATAAAAGGTGTAGCAAGTGATTCATCTATTGCCAAGGAATTGCATTGCGGTAGAACAAAAGCGACCGAAACTGTCATGACTATTTTTCAAGATGATTATTTGAAGTCTATCTCAAATATACTAAGAAATCAAAAATATAGTCTTATAATCGATGAAACAACTGATGTAAGCACAACTAAGTGCTTAGCTTTGATTGTGAGATACTTCGACAGGGATATTAAAAAGGTAAGACACAGATTTCTATCTTTAATAAAGTTGCACAAGTGTGATGCCAAATCTATTTATGGGGAAATCATAAATTTTTTAAAAATATCTTGCATTCCAATTGAAAATCTTGTTGGTTTTGCTGCAGACAATGCATCCATAATGATGGGTGCTAAGACTGGTGTAAAGGCTTTATTGCAAAACACTAATGCGCACTTGTATGCTTTAGGCTGCACCTGCCATTCACTACATTTGTGTTCATTCGCAGCTGCAAAGAAGTTACCGCAAAACATTGAAGCTTTAGCAAGAAATGTGTATTTCTTTTTTTCTCATAGCTCCAAGCGTCAGTTAGAATTTCAGGAATTCCAAGAGCACTTCAATGTAAAAATACATAAAATCTTAAAAGTTTCAAACACAAGATGGTTATCCTTAGGAAATGTTGTATCACGTATTATTGAACAATGGAATGCACTGCAACATTATTTTTTAAACGAAAATTTCGAAAATCATCAAGACTTAGCCGGTAAAATTAACGATGAATTGAATGATGTGAACAAGGTTTATTTTGCATTTTTGGCTTACATTTTAAAGATAACTAATAAGATCAATACTGAGTTTCAGTCTGAAGGCCCTAGGATTCATGTTTTATTAACGACAGTTAAATCGTATTTTAAAACAATATTGTCAAATATCATAAAAAAGGAATATGTAGATAGAACATCAGATAATTTTTCTTTGACCGATCCGGCTTGGTACAAAGACACAAGAAATATTTACATTGGTGCGAATGCTGAGTTAATTATTAATTCTGGTGTGCTTTCCGAGATTGAAGTAGAAGTAATAAAGAAACGATGTTTAGAATATTACATTGAGTTATGCAAGCAAATTTCTAGTCGAATAAAATTTGATGATAAAGTTTTGATGGCAATAGAAGGAATTAATCCTTCGAAATTATGCGAAAGTCTAACGCCGTTAATTGCCTGTTTTCCAAACTTAGTCAAAGAAGATGCAGTCGAAGACCTAGATTATGAATGGCGAAATTTATTAAATTCATCGTTGGTTGCTGATTTAGATTTAGAAGATTATTGGAGCAAAGTTTTTAATTTAAAGGATAGCCTTGGTGAGAAAATGTTCCCGAAAATAGAAGAATTTATTGGGTCTATTTTATCTTTGCCTCATAGCAGTGCTACCGCAGAAAGAATATTTTCACAAGTTAATTTAATTAAAGACAAAAAACGGAACTTGTTGAGCATAGAAACGCTAAATTCAATTATGTGTGGAAAAGAATTATTGGGAAAAGTAGAAGCAGCTACTTGGAATCCTTCGATTGGGTTAATAAACTTATATAAAAAACGATGCTGAAGAGAGAGACAGATGGCTGAACATGACAGCAGAGCTGATTTTGTTGCCAGTTTTTTATTTGAATAATGTTGTTTTTTTAATTCTGTGATTCGCTATTTAAAAACTGAATTTTATCATTTGTTTTGTTCTTTTTTGTATGAATATATATTAAAGTTAAATAAAATATAATATATATAAAGTTTGTTGAGAGTACATGTTTTAGTATATAATAATACGTAAATGACAATATATTAATTCATGTATTGTTAATGTTTACTCCGTTTTAGTTCAGAGTACTCCCATTTTCAAACCTGTATACACCGATGTCGAAATACTAAACGGCATCACTGGTCTAAATACCGCAATCTCCGCCAACGGCCAAAGAGAAGAGCACAACTCCTCTCAATTACTTGCCTAGTAGATGAATGTGACTTATTAAATTTTTTCTGCACTTCAGTCAGTCTTCCATTATCAATGAAAGAAAGGAGGGATGCACTACTTCATAAGTTGAAAAATGAAAAATAATTGTCAAATTCTCTTTCAACTTGTTGAAATATCAATGATTTTTTGAAAATTCGCGCATCGTGCACGGAACTGGGATATCCAACAGAACAATTTCTGAAAACCATTTTGTGGTCACATATTGCCTACAAGGTTATCGAATGAAATCTCTTGCGATTAGTGTAGGAATACGCATGCTCTTTAGGGACTTTGATTGGAACATATGTACCATTTATAGCACCTGTCACATTTTTTAAGCGAGCAAATTTTGAGAATCCTTTCTTAATAACTGCCTTTTCATCAGAATCCGGCCAAGCTATCATAGTTGCAGCTATTTGGTTAATGGCATCTTATGCGAAAAAAACGCTCGAGATAGAGTTGCATTTCCAATATCAAATCTTTCGCCAACTGATCTATTCATGAATTACGTAATAATAGGTGGTTTCAATGTATTATAGAATTGCCTGTGTTATCTATAACTTTCCTGTGTTACAAACAGCCAGGTGACTGCAAGTAAATGCTTCTTTATGTCTTTATGATCTGTATCATTTCACTCCAGTTCAAGAATTGCTTCAAGCCTGATCTTGAAAAGCGGCGGGAATATTGCAACTGGCTTCTTGAATGGAACTTCGATGATTATACATTTCTTGAAAGGATAATCAAAAAAGATGATAGCCAGTTTACAAAAACTGGATGTCTTAATTTCCATAATCTCCATACATGGGCGGCTGAAAAGTGCATGGCTCGAAAAGTAAGAACGTCTTCAACCCAGCACAGATTTTCTGTCAGTGTATGGGCACAAATAATCCCTGATAGGATGAATAGCGAAAACTATTTAAGTTTTCTGGAAACCATAATTTCCGATGAACTTGAAAACATTACGTTGTCAATATGGAGGAATATGTGGTACCAACATGATGGTGCTCCAGATCACTGTGGACAAAGCATTAGACTGTGTTTAAACCAAAACTTTGCCAATAGATGGATCGGTAGATTGGGTCCTATTAATTAGCCTCCTAGATCGTCAGATCTTTCGCCTCTGGATTTTTAGTTCTGGTAACAAATGAAAGAAATTGTCTACCAAAAGGATGTAAGTATCAAAGAGGAGTTAGTATATCGTATTGAGGAAGCAACAAGCAAGAAATTATAATGAAGTCCATAAGAAAAAGGTCTTTGTTATGTCTGTAGTCAGATGGGGGCCATTTTGAAAAACTTGCTAAATTAGACTAAATTAGGATAGTTGTTGTTCTAAGTTTGCATGTAGAAATGTAGTTAGGATGTAAGTAAGTAATACGATAAAATTAATAATAAATTGTATATTATGTAAAATTTACATGATTTTTTTTTCGTTTTTGCGTTTTTGAAACTTTGGCTTAAGCGTTCAAAACATAAGCAGCACGTCAGGTTCGCTAATTTTTGAGTAGACAAAGATAAAGGGATAAAGAAAAAAGCAGTTAAAACAAGACAAAATTGCGCTTGGGTAATAATATAAAAAATAATTATAAGATAAATCTCTGAGACTTTTAGTACAAAAATGTGATATTTCGTGCAAAAAGCCTAAATTTAAGTTTTGATACTCGACAACTATCTTATGGAAAGCCTTCAAAACTACCTCAATTCAAAAATTATCTGTCTGCTTTAAAATTCGTGTTTCGTTTCTCGAGCTTCCCTATCACCTCCTGCAAAGATGACATCCTTACGTGAAACACCCTACATATTGATACTCTTCGGCGCAATCATATTAAAAATTCTGAGAAGAATGCAGTGGAATGGGTCTTTTTCTGGTTTTACACGTTGACAAAGCAAGAAGCTGAGCAGTAGCAGGCGGGGATAAGAGGTGTCAAAAGAAGATTAAATCAGTTTGTTTTTCCAAAGAAGTTTAGTCAGTTTCTTTCCCTATTTATGGTAATAGTTTAAGATTGCAATCAAAAATTTTTCGGCTGTGTTAAAGCAAGGATGGCGTATTGATGCTTTAGTGGTGAATTGGAGAATTAATTCCATTACCAAAGCTAAGTATTCTAGTGTGAAATTCATTCTTTGGTTCTGAATGTACCCGGAAAAAAATTCTTTTGCAGTCTGTGCTAAATTTATTGCACTTCATTTATAGCGCCACTACGCATAAAATATTTCACAAAACGTCATATAGTTTGTCATAACGTAATACCATAAAATTGTGGTAAAAAATCATTCATATAAAACAAGGCCGCCCAACCCCAGGCCCCATTTGAATTTGCCCGCCAACTCACACGGTTCTGTTGCACTAATAGCCTGCGAGCGCAGAGCGAACGGGATTATCTAGCGGACAGTCGCCACTTTCAAATTTAAACCTAAACAAACAATGAAAGAATGAGACAGAGTTATACGTAATTATTTTCTATCTCTTCGCCTTGGTAATAACTAAAGAAGATGAAAATGACCAAATATCATGTAGGTATTTCTAACACATTGACACTGATATTGTTTGTACATAAGCGCTGAAAAACTTGTAATTTTTAAATGTCAATAATGTGAGTGAGTGAACTTTTGCGTTGACAAACAGATTCAAAAATTGAAAATCATTTTTGGTTTCGTGAAGTATTTTACCTTTATTTGAGTTCAGTTACCTGTCAATTGGAGTGGTTGGCTGGCACATTAGCTGCCATCTTTTGAAGGACCTAATACTGGAATTGGTGTTTTAGTAAAAACAAAAAGGAACTAGGTAAGTACCTTCATACGAATTTATAGTTTCGTAATTTTTTACCCGTGTTGAAACTAGGACCTACGATTTCCTAACCTATCTACCTTCTTACTATGTTACTCGAAAAGCTTATGCTAGGTAAATTGTGCCTTAGTGCGTGTTTAGGTAGGTATGCAGTTTAGTGATGTGACCTGTGGACAGTTACATGTACCTAGCTAGATGGCAGGTAGGCACGTCTTTAATTAATTGTAACAAGCTGCTATTGAACATGTCTTGTAGGCAGTAGGTAATAAATTGGAGTTTGTGCGTTGACATTCTTGCAAGGTTCTGGCACAGCTTTTGTTGACTTGAAACTAAGCATGCCAGTTGTTGCATATTTATTGATTATTTTAATCAATTTGTGGTAACCATTAATTACAGAGTTTATATAGGCAAGTAAAATTATTTTGATTTCGGTAGGTATGTAGATTAGGTACCTAGGTATGTACTTAGTAGGTATTTTTTAGGTTTTTCGTTAAATTAATTCGTGATCGTACGGTTCATGAAGAATGGGAATGGAAATATTGTTTTACTGAAATCAAGGCACTGAAGCCAATATGTCTCACTTGCTTTTCTACGGTAGCTGTTTCAACAAATAATAATTTAGAACGGCATTTCAAACAAAATCACAAGAATTTTAACAAAGATTATCCAGAGGGGAGTGATATCAGAACAGCATTCATAAAGAAAAAAAAATATTTGCTCAACAGAATGTTTTTGTAAAGAAACATGACGAATTAGTATTTTTGGTGAAAGCATCATATGAAATATCATTACTATTAGCAAGAAAAAAAACTGTTTTCGGATGGGGAAATCGTGAAAGAAGCTTTGCTAATTTTCGCACACAACTGCGATGATAAAAAGGTCATAGATATGACAGACAGTAACGAGACGTGTGGAAGATATGTCAAGTGATATTAGCAGCCAATTAACAGAGACAGTTTCAAAATGTAAATACTTTTCGTTGGCGTTAAATGAAACTTGTGATTTCACGGGCATGTCACAGCTAATCATCTTCGTGCCGTGTGTTGACGAAAATTTTAATGTGTGTCATGATTGACTGGCGCTCTGCCAGCTAGAAACCATAAGTACCTACTAGAAAGGACATATTTATGAAAATGAAGAAATGTATAAAATAACCTCAAGTGCAAGGAGTATGACAAGCGGCACTAACCGGTTAGCTATTTAACCTACAATGCAATTTATTTTTATTTATATGCTCAGCATAATTTAGTGATAGTGAACTGTTTGATTATGGTTGAATTCCTAAAAAGTGCGTTAAGTGAACTCGGGTTTTCCCACTTAGTTGAGAGATTCCAATGTGAGTTTATAGTAATTTGAGTGTGTTTCAACCATTGTAGTCAAGTAGTGAACTGTGAAATAGGAATAATTTCCGTATGATTTGTGCTTAAAATTTTTGAAGTAAAAAAAATATAGTGATCCTAATTTTCTTCTATTTCACCATAAAAGAAGAAGAATTTGACCAGTATTCATTTGAAAATCTGGAGTATGAAGTTTTAAAAGATATTATCCCTAAAGCGGGACACCGTCAAGAATTTTGGATAAAATTTAAGAAGCGATACAAAAAATGTTTCTTTGTATCATCATTGTCAACTTCAAGCCTATCAGAATTATTAATTTCTTGTAGCAAGAACGAAAAGTGCAACTTAAATTCAACAGAAAATGTATGAAATAAATTCCAAATATTTTCTGCTTATCAGATCATACTGTCCAATTTTATCTGTGCGTTAACAGCGTCACTTCCAACGGTTAAAGAATCCATGAAAAGTGCTAACGGCCAAATAGTTTCTAGCTAGCTCGTACAATAGTAATAAAAAACTTAACAACAAGGAAAGAAATTTGTTGACAAATGTAATTTTATGTAAGAAATATGAATATTTTGGTGATCGACAACAATTCAAAATAACGACAGCGCGATTCAAGGACATATCAAACCAAATTGTGGATTTTTTCCCAACTGAGAGTCAAAATATATACTTTGTTGCATATAATCCCATTTCAAAGTTACCAGATTCCGGTAAATTGCGGGAGGCATACAATAGATTGAAAAGAATCGCGGAAATAAGTCAAAAGTAGAAAATCCTGAGGAAACGGTTGTAAATGTTGACGTTTTGGAAGGAAAACTGAGATTTATTGAAAACAATTTGACGCCGCAATCAAAATTAGAGCAATATTGAAAAGAAACTTTCAAATTTCGAATGAGGGAATCTAAATCAAATTCTTCTTACACCTACTTACATAAATATGCACCTTTAAAAAGTTCATATGGATGTTATTTGCTAGCTCAAAATTTTGATCAGCTAATAAAACAAGTAAACTTTTTACAATTTGGCCTTCATTAAATCAAAGTCTGATTTCTTTGTTTAAAAAAAAAAAAAAAAAAATAGATGATACTATCCTAGAATCACCGACTGAATTAACTGGTTTTTTCTTGCTTCCCAATTTACTTCAATCTGCTGGTTATGGAAGAAAAAGGAGTCACGATTCTCGGCGAACTAAATTTACAACTGTTGAAGTAACAAAATCCTTTATTCTTCATATCACGGTAAATGCTTATTGTAATTTATATTGTAAATTGGTCATTTTACTTGTCCTTGATTTTACAGGACGGAAATTTGCAAAATATAATAATAGATTTACACAAGAAAAAACAACAATTTCAACCAACGATTGGTGTTGTAGGTGATGCGTTAGGTAACTGAAATTACTTACTCTTAAAAAATAAAATTTAATATGTCATAATTCCAGATGAAATTACAACTTCATAAATTGCTGTGGACGATATTATATATAATATTATGGATTCGCCGCTAACTGCTGTCGATCATTGTTTTAAAACTTCCCAAGCATTGCATGCTAAATACCTTGATGCTTACAAAGCAAAGTGTATGACATTACAACACCACCAGATAAAAATTCCGTTTCTGTAAATACAATTTAGTGAAAACCTCAATCGGAGTCGGTCGAGCCTCGTAAAATATAAAAGAATTTCTGTTGAAAAGTTTAATAGTTTTGAAAAAGTAGATACTATCAATATCAAAGTTATCAAAGTTATATATAATAAAAACAAAAGATTTGCACGCGATCGAGTGACTTTTATTTGTTAACCAAAAATTAAACATTATTTCCAGAGAAATTAAACAGAAAGATCAAGACTCCGAAAGATACTGGACACCGCCTGGGCGTTCTTCTCGAAGAAACGAAAGCACGACGCCCCTGGCTTACAACAATATTAAGTTAATATACTTTGGAAGGACAGCATTACGTTTTATCAAGTTATTTTTAAAAAGTATTGAATACTACACATAATATAATTTGCTTTGAACATACAACAGTCTGAACATTTTTCATGACTACAAAAATGGATTGCTTTAAATGTAAGAAAAAAATTAAAAATATTCACACATTACATGAAACATATAAACATATATCATAAATTAGAAAACATATTAAATCAATGTAATGCAAAGAGGTATTTTAGCAACAAAAATAGTTTTAGAAAACATTATATGTTGGGTCACATTTCAAACAACCCTGTTAATAATAACGTAAGAAATTTGAAAGAAGTTAATGAAAGTGAAAGGCAGAAATAAGGAAATAAATATTTTTCTTCATTTTCTACAATGTTGTTAATTTTTTTTAAATATGAGAATAGTTTCCCATATTCCAAATTTCCTTTTCTTTACTGCATCCCTAATTATGTATCCTTGTAGGAATTTGGGTAGGCATGTGCATGCGGTAGAATGTGTCCCTTTGCGTCGTTGATTTGTCCTTTTCCTTACCCAAAATATTCTAGGAATGTAGCAGGAGAGTGCAGAAAGGAAACGTGGAGTTGTATTTGTGCTGGGTGGTATTGCTGTGGCAAATACCTAAAGGAAGGTAAAAACCTGTTATTTGCGGTATCATTCACTGAGGCAGGATGAAATCAGGAGAAGATATTCATTCAGTGGTCAGGAATTGATAATCTCTATCTCTAAGCGTACATGTTCGCGAAAATACGGTTAATTAGTGAAAACATTTTGATAGACAATTTTAGGTGAGTAATTCTCACTAAGCTCGTGGGTGTATTTAGTGAATGCTTGTGTAATTTTAGTTAGTTTTACACTAATTTAATTTATGAGATAGAATGTGTTTGTGTGTGAATGAATGTTCAGTGACCTTTAGTAGTGTTGTGACTCAGGTGCCCAATGCTCCGAATCACAATCATAAGGTCAATACATCAATATATTGTCCTATACAATATATTGATGTACCTCATAAATGACCCTGAAAATGAAAAATCAACCCATTTTAAAATCTTAACATAAATTCAAAATGCATTTAGAAATGTATTCCTATATTATAACAAAATGCAATTTAGCATAAATTGCATTTTGTTATCAGACACACATTCCACTCACACGATATGCACACTTACCTACATACAGTGTCGTCTTACTTTTTTTCCGCATGTACATACGTACAGTACCTATTTTTTCCAATCTAATTGTATGTACATACATACATACAACTATCAGAATTATTCCCGCCCTCTTAAAATTATTATTTCAAGCCGGGCGCACAAGTGCATATCGGATTACAGTTTTGCATTGATGCATATAGCTCGCATTAAAAACTTTTGCAAAACAATAAAAATGAAAAAAGAGCTTTTGAAGCGATCACGGGTACCTGAGCGCAATGTGCCTAAACCTCGAGAAGTTGGATTTTAAAAACGGTCGAGATAAGTGAAAGTGCCGATATTGTGGAAATCTTAAAAAATTAAAATTGTTAGATGGAAATAGTGAAAATTATTAAGATTATAAAAAAAACAAATAATTATAAAAGGAAAATAGTGAAAATTATTAAGATTCAAAAAAACCGACAATTATAAAAGGAAAATAGTGAAAATTATTAAGATTATCAAAAAACCAATAATTATTAAAGGAAAATAGTGAAAATTATTAAGATTATAAAAACGTAATAATTATAAAAGGAAAATAGTGAAAAATATTAAGATTAAAAAAAACCGATAATTGTTAAAGAAAGTTAGGGAAAATTGTTAAAACTCTCAAAACCGAGGATTGTTAAAGTTCTGGGATGAAATAAGGAAAAAAAGGGGAAAGTATTTCGTTTTGTTAATCGAACTTTCGTTTAAACCTGTGGCGGTAACCGTGATATGGATTGTTGAACCTCTGACCGTTTTGTTTGGCATCACGTATTGTGGATTCTAGCATCAAAGCGCTCGATAAATTCGCTATCACTTAATCTAGCAGATTGTTGCTGAACAGAGTGGATTACATTTGAGAGATATATTTTTCATGTTTTTTTGAGTAGGCTGAGTAATATGTAAAAATACTTTTTGTTTTAGTTATCAAAAAAAATTAATTAAGAATGTTTTTGACACAAAATATAATATAAAAAATAATTAGTTTCTTTCCTTGTAAAAAGTCAAGTTGTGTGTGAAAAAAAAGTTAATTGTTAATATTTAAATAAAACAAAGTTAATCGTTAATATTTAAATAAAATTTAACATTTGCGTTATTAAGAACGTTCGACTTTTATTATCTATCTGGATACATCCAGGTCGTATTATAGTTGGACCTGCAACAGCCTGCAACAGATAGCACAAGTTGGTAAAACTAATACCACAAACCCTTCCATCTGACCGCTTCTCCCCCTTTACTCGGAAAGCACGAGCGGCCAAGAGACAACAGTAGTAGTGTGTAGTATATTTAATTTTGTGAGTGCGTTAATAATTAAAGAGTAGTGGTATGGTTTTCTCCTGTACTCAGTCATCTGTGTGTGTTGATGGTTTACTCCATACACAGAGGAGTGGTTGGGTTTTCACCACTTAATTTTTGTTTATGCATTAGTATAGGAAGAGTGAGGTACGGGTTTCTCCCGCCCTCCCCCCATTCGGTCTTGTAGTAGTTTTGAGCAATGCATGCCATAATTTGAATCAGTCGGCAAATACTTGATACATCGGCTTATTAGTGTATTTATTTCTACCTTTTTAGATTCAGGGAGTAGCCTGCGTTCGGTCTCTGCCTACCCCTCGGAGTGTTTATGCGAGTAGGTATTACAGAATTGTCTTTTATTAGTTTCTATTCCTTACAGGTGAATTTGATCCACAATATAATGAAATGTGGCAAATATTTATTTTAATGAGGAAAATACTTGACATAGCACTCCTTGATACCGTTACTGAGGGTACACCTGAAGTATTAAAACAAGGAATTACTGAACATCATCAGTTTTTTCTAAAATTATATAGTTTGCCTCTCAAACCTAAACACCATCTAATTACTCACTATCATATGATAATGAGAGAAGCTGGACCCTTGAAACACACGTCTTCTATGAGATTCGAGGGAAAACATAAAGTATTAAAAGAAATACGAACATCTACTACTTCCCGAAGAAATAGGGTAAAGTGTCTAGTAACAAGCACTGTCCCCTGTAACGAGCACTCTCTCCCTTTTAGTCGCTTTAATTAGTTATTTCTGCGAATTTGTAACCATTCTTGATATTTTCAGATTCAGGTACCTAGATGTATCCTTTCGAATTTTGTATATCCTTTGTATCGAAAGGACAGTGGCATTCAGTTGTTTGAGTCAAAAGTGATAGGTAGTGAAAAAGTTTATTAGCGTAAAGAATTTAGCAAGGCTATTAGGTGTGTGAACGAGACTTTTAAAATATCTAAAACGTGTAAGCTAATTTAAAATATAAAATCTACGTTGTTAAAAGAAGTAAAAATTGTGTTAAAAAATATTTTTTTAAAAAAATTGTATAGTTTTGATGTCATAACAGTGCTCAATATTGGATACTGAAATTAGCATAAAACCAGTAACGAGCACTATACAAAATAACAGCAGAAATCGAAAAAATATTCCAGGATTTACAGGATAAAGTTGACGAAATAGAGAAAATAGGAGTAACACCACCAAAGGTGGATGAAAGTTACCAAAGGCCATCGACAATAATGGACAGTAAGGACCGTATTACATTAAAAAGGAAATCAACTAAAGAAAATGAAGCATATCCAAACAAAAAAATAATTATTAGGTATAACAAAGTAATGAAAATTACATTTATTTTTTTTCAAATTTTCCCACTAATCGTGTATTTTTGTTCAATTTAAAATGACATTAACTCTTTAAAAATATAATTTTTCAATATAAAAATTGGATGCTCGTTACTGGAACACCAGAATGCTCGTTACTGGTCCATAGGACTTTTATGTTGTTTTTTCCCCCTTTAATAAAATCTAAATATAAAATTTATTTTTGATTTCAAATTGTAAATCGTAACCCTACAGAGAGTGTAAAACGGTTAGCTGCTAAAAAAAAATAATATAATCATTTAGTGAGAATATACACCGCAAAGCTGAAATTCTCTAAGGGTGCTCGTTACTAGGTACTTTACCCTATTTGTCATACCATAATGGAACAATATTTATTGAGCGAAACAATAAACCTATGTTCGGAAGACTATCTCAGCCATAACAGCGTTACAAAATTGCAATCAACAATAGTTCTGAATTGCTAAACAATAAATATAGCACTAGCAGCAGTAAAAGATTCACTTTGAAGAGTGCCTTGAAAGGTGTATTCAGACAGAAAATCAAATCCTGTAACACTGATTGCGTAATTGTGATTACCCCATCGCCTTGTTGTATACCTAAAAAGGGTTAAAAACGATAATTATAATTAATAATTATCATTAAAAAAAAAACATGGAAAATATTTGATTTTCGTAAACGGAAATAAGCTAATCATGCTTAAAACACGATTAGCTTATCTCCTAACAAGGCGAAGAAATTGCCATCAGCAATTTCTTCAAATTCCTTTGCAACAAATAAAAATATTTTCCCACAAAACGACTTGGGAAAAATAAAAGTTTTAAATTTCAACCCAAGTCGTTTCAATAAAAACAAAGCCCCACGACAAATTTTACCTTCAGTAAGATTTGTCGAAAATACGATATGTAGGTATGTACATAATACATACATACATATCGGGCGCATGAAAATTTTACGTCGGTGAAGACTGAAACGATCAAGTCTTCACCGAAAAAAGCTCTTATCAGCAAATTGTCGCGAGCTGCATAGATTGTGATCGCAACAATGTATGCACGATAGCACGACGATGGTTGGATATTTATGAAAATATCAAATTTCAATTCCAACCATCGTCCGTCGCGATAATTCTGAGCATGTTTAAACATACCCAGCGTAAAACAATTTTCTCAGGATAGGAATGCTAATTAAGCACTTTCCTATCCTGAACAACTAGACTTGCGATTAAAAAGATCCAAGTCAAGTGCAGTCGATTTTAAGCAGTAAAAGCGGCCAGGTTTCAGCAGTGGAGTTTTAGAGTTTTTTTTTTAAATTTTAGAGTTTTTTAGAATTTTAGAGTCGCGCAGTTATTTGACAAGGTACGAATCCTCTAAAGTATTATCAGAGTTCGATTTAAGTTTGGTTTGGCGAGTACGGCACGGTTTTGGTCTGGTATTTTTATTAAACAAAAAAAAAAGCTATTTGTATCCGGTAAAAGAAAAGCTCGACAAGAGAAAGTGTAATAACCGGTGAAACAACGAAAGAAACTGTACTCAATAAAAGAAGATTTGTGAAATTAGTTGTAATTAGAATAGTGAGTTGTGTAAAGGAAAATAAATATCCAACCTACTATAGAAAGTGAAGTGTGGTTTCAATACTCCCAAAGGAATACAACACAACTAATTCCCGCGCACAACTTGGTAACAGTGAGTACCTCCCTTAATTACATAACAAAATTGGAGTGTGGTATTTTAGACGCCAGAATATACAACAGCTTTCTATTTTGCACGAGGAAGTCTTCTTTTATTCGCAACATTTCGACCTGGGGAGGTTAACCCAGCACCAAAAGAAAAATTAAAAAACAACGTGGTCCAGTTATATCTAACCTAAAATCGGAAGCGCTCAAATGGAAGAAGATACCCAGTGGGGGTTATAGTTTTTATATAATTTCAGAATAAATTTTAGTAGTTTTGCGCTTTAAATTAAAAAAACTATATTGAATTTAATTTAAATTAAGGGGTAACGCCACTGTAAATTTTTTGAAAAATCGATTTTGTTTTTATTGGCTTAAAAAATAGCTTAAACCCTCTAGAATAAAAAAAAAATGGTCCCGTGCCAGACAAATTTTTTTTTTCCTTTGAAAATGGAGGTCGCCAGCAAGCGCTTCAAACTTGCTCCGAAACGACTACCTGAAGCCTGAAACTCAATGGAGCTTTTCAGCCAGCTTTATCGCCAGCTTTCTTCTAAAGCTGACTGAAAAAGCCGAATTGAACACAACTGACCGTTTTGACATTTGCAACTTTAACTTGTTTATCGGAAAACTTTTTTTTTTTTACCTTCATTTTTTTTTTTTTTTGATAAAAACTTATTCTCAAAACTTTAAACGCGTTTTTCTCGAAACACGATTTTTCAAAATGGCACGCAGCATAACTCGAACAAATTTCATATTTTCGACTTGAAATTTTGACCAGATGTGAACATTAACATTATCTAGAGAATGCCGTACGGGATTTTCAATAACTTTATTTGTTGATTTTTTATTAACAAAAAACCTGCCGTTTTTTCGTCAAAAATCAAACTTTTTTTTCAAACGCGCGCCAAATCTACAAAAATTAATATTTTTAAAAATCCGTACGGCATTCTCCAGCTATAAGCCTCTGGATTAATGTTTATTTTTTGTTTTGGTCTAGATTCAAATGTGCATCAGTGGTGCTGCGTGCCGCGGAGCCCTGCAAGCAAAACATGTCCCGGGAAGATGGCTGTGGAGCCGCCATTTTGTTTTTTTTCGCTGTCAAAAAATTTAACATTAAAGTTCAATGTATGCCCGATAATACCCTTAAAAGGTTTTTTTTCAAACACCTTTAATTTTGCGAGAAAAAAATTCGTGAAAAAACCTTTTTTTTAGCCGTTACAGTGGCGTTACCCGTTAAGAAACTATATTGAATTTAATATTATTATCATACAAATTTACATAGCAGTCTAATGAACTGTGAATTCATCTTTTTAGCGTTATTGTATATTTCAAAGCAATTCTTGTTCGATTTGTCTGTTGAAATGCAACTTGGGTATACTATAAACGTAGTAGTTTCCAAAATTGAATTTGTGTAACTACTATTATAATTACTCATGCAATGCAGGTCAAAGTGGAACTTGTGTGTTAACTTCGGAAGCTCCTCATGCAATAACGTTGTTACTTCCAGCATATATAGTTTCTCGTCTAGATCTTATATTAGATTGAATAATTAAATCTCGGTTGAATAAGCAAACCATGAACGCCTTTCCTAACACATACCTAAGACATAGAGGATATGTTAGAATGATTTGAATTTCAATGCTAATGTTGTCGCTATAAATATCAACCTAATTTGGGTAAACGATTCAGTTGCTTGAGGCGTTACTATAAACGCGATAAACTGAAGTCTCAAGAGTTAGTAACAATTCATTCTCTTTTGGACGAGGTTACTTTGCTTGGAAGGCATAAGTGATACACTCACCACAATCCTTAGCAAGATAGCTTGCCCTGCTCAGCTATACATATATGAATCCACATCATTAACAAATTGCAGTTGTATTGCATTGAATATTAAAGTAGAATATCGTGTCAGAATGGAAACAATATTCATTTATTTTGACTCTTATGACTCGAAATACGTATATCACGGGTTGCAGGTAAATAAACAAAATTCTATTGGATTTTTTGGTTGTGCGTTAAGTGCATTTGGGTCCAACAAGAAGCAATCTGATCGAAAGGATCTGTGAGATAATTTGTATGTTAGCGTAAAGCCCTTAGTGTATTTTCAAGAATATTTCGGTGACGTACGGTACATAGGCTTCGGGCTCGAAAACTTTTTCTATTTTTATTTTAGCCTCAGTACAATCGACGTCTGAAAATAGGTATAATCGTTGGGGTTAAAGTTGGGTTAAAAGTTTGTGGTGTGAATCACTGAACTAACGGCATAGAATGACTCCTCTATGAATGACTAAACGTAGGACACAAGTATACATTAAGGCATTTACAACAGCTTTAAATGTTTTTTTTTATTTTTTATTACTCCTTGAACTTTATAAACACTAAACGTAATTAACCCTCAGTGATTTAAGTGAGTTGAGTGGTGATTGGAAGACATCGTGAAACTAAATGAAATAAATAAATGAATTTCCAAAACTAGATTTACAGTTGAAAATTTAATTAATAGGGATATCTACACTAACCGAAGTATGAATTAACAAGGGACACTTAAACATAGTAGCTGTACCTATGGTGCATCGGGAATACCTCGAAATAAATCCGATCGTATTAGTCCAGCTCATTGGGAACAATATGTCAGAGGTTTGTTATCATGAAAAGAACAAAAACAACCTCAAGATAATAATCCTTTTGCAGTGAGATAATATAATACGCCCGTAAAGAACCAAACGAACAAAAACGTCAAGTAGTTCGAGTAGTACTGGTCTACTATAGGTTCACCTTGTTTTTTTTTTTTGAAAGATAAGCTGAATAACATTTTGGTGATAGCGTACCACTGAAACTGTTAAATATCCCAACAAGTTTGATTTTCATGATAAATGAGGCACTCATTTGAAATATTTTATTTACAACTGTGTCGATATTTTTCTCGGTAATACGCAAAGTATCCTTAAGCTAGGGGAACAATCCAATTTAACCAACACGAAATTAGAACAGTTCTTACAAAACATGGAAACCCAAACAGCTGCCTTGAGGGATCTGGCCCTCTCTATCCGTCAACAGGCCCAGGATATAGTGGAAGACCGAAGTAACAGCTTGATTAGTTCTGCGGTTACATATTTTTTTCTTATAATCCCATCAGAAGCAGGGCCAATAACATCTGTCTAGTGCCGCTTTACATAGTGGTGTATGAGCTCTTACTTTTACAGAGTCTTGGCCCATATTGGCTACACGGGTGATAATGTCGCCATTTTTGCTGTGGCACACGCCTGGTATAAGCCAAAGACTAGGTGGTATTTTTTCTGAAGGAAGTATTACGGTTTGGTTATAACCCAATTGAGGGTTAGTCAGACGCAAAAATTGTGTAGATCCCGCCGGGATAGCACAGTCGCAAATAGTTCGCATGACAAGGTTGTCCTGGCCACTTCGGAATGGAATGCTCTCAGTACCTACTAGCAGAGTGGGGGTTTCTAAATTAATCCTGCATTTATGACCTGCTAAAAAATCCATTCCCAGGATGCAGTTGTCGAAGATTTCTGCTACATAAAATGTGTGAGTTGTTGTGTACCGCTTAATGACTACTGGCAAGAGTACTCTTCCTTCCACTTCACTGGTTTTGCCCGTTACATTTCTTAGAGACGTTAAGCATGGCTGAAGGTGTGATTGGTACTGCATGCGTCTAAAGACTCGTCCGTGTAAGATCGAATGTGTCGCTCCTGTATCAATTATCATACTACATGTAATCCCTCGTGTTCGTCCCGTTATTTTGATGGTATTAGTCATCGTACCTTGGCTTACCGTAATTATGGATGGGACTGGCAAGGTTGAGTTTTGTGATTGAGATCGGGTAATCGTGGGTGGAGAACACGTGGAAGGTGGTGTAGATTCGCTACTGGGCTTGGTATGTATGATGGCTTGCGTACGAATGATTGACGTCGTGTGGGTTGCTGATGAAGCTCTTTGGTGGACAGTGGGTAGTTGGTTGATTGACAGTGGGTAGTTGGTTGATTGTTAGTGGTTTGGTGGTAGTTAGGAGGGGCTTGAGGGTGATATTGTTAAGAATGTTATCTTGCGTGAATTGTGAATTCAAATTGTTTTTATCGTTTAATATGCTGTTGCTTATAGACACTTGATCTATGGTTAGGTTGTCTGAATCTGGACTTGGGGGACACATCTTGCTAGGTGAGACGGTAGTGTTTAAAATCAATTATGCATAGTACATCAGAATTGATTGAAGATGGAGTTTCGGTGGATTGAGATATTATTTGCATGGTAGCTGAGTTAATTGATGCTGTTGACTCTGAATTGGGTATTATGTCTTGTGTAATTGGACAAATTCTTGACGCTGATGAATTTGATGAGGGACTCCGTACACAATTCGTGGAGTTATTACTTGGTAAGCTTAACATTGGTGTTAAATTCCTTTCTGAAATATTATTGAGGGATCCGTTTTGTGTAAAAGACTGTTTCATACCTCCAGCCTGATTCGATGTATTCACAGTTTTATAATTCCTTTGTGACGGTGGGACTATACTACTTGAGCTTGTATTTGAAGAGTTCACAAATAATGAACTCATTATATTTGAATCGCCTGAAGTCTTTAGATCATCCTACTTGAATCCAAATTTGGAAAAAGTTTATTAACCAGGTTTCCAGGTGTTTTCGTTTGACGTGGAGCATCTACCGTCCACACTGGTCCCTGCTCCCGAGGCCCAGGGTGTCGATGTTTAACTCTTGTGGTAGCTTAGATGTTATACTTAATGTATTGCTGGGTGGGGATTGTTTTATCGTAGTGTGTTTATTTACGAATGGTTGTGGTGGAATATTTTGATATTCCTCGAATCTTGAGCGTCAGCAGCAGGGTTCATTAAAATAAGCTCTCTGCGAACATCAAAACATTTTCGCACAGTCCAAGCAAGATTTAGGACTTACCTCAATTCTGGCGATAGTAAGCCAATCAAGCATCCTCCGCACAGGTTTCGACTTGCGAAACGGGAAGAAGCCGAGAAACTGGTACAGGAAATGAGAGAACAGGGCATCATTGAACCATCTAACAGCCTCTGGGCTTCTCCCGTCGTTTTAGTTGCAAAAAAGGACGGCTCTACTCACTTCTGTGTAGACTATCGCCTATTAAATAAAGTGACAAAAAGGGACTCGTATCCACTACCGCGGATCGATTTAATGCTTGATGCCTTAGCAGGGTCGAAATGGTTCTCTAAGCTTGACTTACAGACGGGCTACTAGCAAGTGGAAATGGAAGAAGGGGACAAGGAAAAGACGGCATTCACGACTGGCCGTGGACTGTGGCAATTTAATGTTATGCCTTTTGGCTTGACCAATGCTCCCGCTACTTTCCAGTGGTTAATGGAAGTCGTACTACAGGGGATAGCTACACAGGCATGTTTAGTATATCTAGACGACGTTATAGTCCACGGGTCAACTTTTGAAAAAATGATGGAAAACCTAGGCATGGTCTTAGAACGCTTCAGATTAGCAAACCTAAAAGTCTCTACAAAAAAGTGCCAGCTTTGCCAACGAGAGGTCAAGTTTCTTGGTTACGTAATAAGTTCCGATGGTGTATCTACAGATGCAGGGAAGACCGCTGCTGTTCGAGACTGGCCCGTACCACAAAGCAAGAGAGATGTTCAGTCATTTCTGGGACTGTGCGCGTATTATTGTCGTTTCGTAAGAGATTTCTCAGTCATCGCAAACCACTTACGGAACTAACTGAGAAGGGTCGTAAATTCCTGTGGACAGAATCATGCAAGCAGGCATTACTTTCTCTGAAAAACAAACTCACTAATACACCTATTTTGGTACAGCTGGATGAAAACCTTCCATTCGGGTGCGAGTCACCACGCTTGGAGAGCGGTATTGTCGCAACCAAGAGATGAAGCTGAGCAAGTAGTGAAATACTACAGTAAAACCTTTAGCAAAGCAGAGTGTAACTACTGCGTAACCAGGAAAGAACCGGTAGCCATTGTAAAAGCATGCGCACATTTTCAGCCCTACCTGTTAGGAAAAGGTTCACTATTCGTACAGACCACGCCTACTTGCGATGGTTGATGAATTTTCGGTCCCCAGAGGTGCAGGTAGCTCGATGGATAGAGCGGATGCAGGCCTACGATTTCGAAATTCTGCATCGACCAGGAACCATACACAGTAATGCTGATGCTCTGTCAAGGCGACCTTGCTCTGGTTCAGAATGCCGCTTCTGCCAGCATCTAGAAGAGAAGAACAATATAACGGTGCGATTAGTGACTGCCCAGGAAAATGTAGCCGAACATCAAGAAAGGGACCCAGACCTCCAGCAAATCCGAGCCTGGCTACGAGCAGGTAGCCGACCTGATAAAGACTCCATAAGAAGCCTGAGCCCAGGAATAAAATCTTACTGGTCGATGTGGTCAACTCTTCGCTTGAACAATGGCATCGCATCTCGAGTATTAGATCAAGTAAATTACACAATTACGCAAATACTCATACCAAAGTCGTTACGTAAATTGATTCTAACTCAAGTACATGATTCACCTTCGGGTGGACACTATGGTGTCGACAAAACCCTTGGAAAATTGTGACAACGATATTACTGGATGGGTTCAAGATATGACGTGAAGAACTGGTGCGCCTCTTGTTTGCAGTGTCAAGCACGGAAAGGGAAAATACCGAGAACAAAAGCTCCGTTAAAAGTATACACAGTTGGTGCCCCATTTGAGCGAGTCGCAGTAGATATTCTAGGACCTTTGCCAAAAACCCTGCGAGATAACCGCTATCTAATCGTCTGCATGGATTACTTCGCGAAGTGGCCGGAAGCGATTCCTGTACCGGATCAAACGGCTGAGACCGTCGCCGGAGCCCTAATAGCTAATGTTTTCAGTCGGTTTGGAGGAGTGCAGTTAAACTCTGATCAAGGTCGGAATTTAGAAAGTACCCAGTTCCGACAAGTTTTAAGTCGGTTCGGAATCGAAAAAATACGTACAACGGCTTTACATCCACAGTCGGATGGATTAGAAGAACGGATTAATAGAACGATGCTGGACTATCTGGCCAAATTTGTGGATAAGCATCAACAAAACTGAGATGATTATACACCTCTGTTGCTTCTTTCGTACAGAGCGAGTATACAGGATAGCACCAAACAGACTCCCGCCCGGTTACTCTTTGGGAGAGACCTGTGCCTGCCGCTAGAAATGGTTATGGGAAGACCCCCAGAGGGCCCTACCACGATTAATGAGTACCTAGACTAATACACTAAACGATGTACACCAACATAACCGCAAAATGTGGAATTCCGCGAGTCGACACATGAAGGAGTATTATGACTTACGATCTCGCCACCGCAAATATGAAGCGGGGCAGCTAGTATGGTTGTACTTTCCACGACGGCCTATTGGTCGATGTCCGAAACTACAAAGCGATTGGGACGGCCCGATAAAGAAATCGAACTAATAACGGAAATTGTATATAAGATTAAGAAGTTCCGGGGCGAGAAAAGTCTAACAGTCCACGTAGACCGGTTAGCACCATATCGAGAACGTGACGAACAAGTGTAGAAAATGGCTCGTCACCCGTGTTTTAAGACCAATCCGTACAGGAAATCTTGTGTGCCGGACAGTAAAATAACACTAATCATACCAAAGAGGTGCGTGTTTCACAAAGGTCTGCTGGTAAAATTACAAAATATAATTGGTAAAAAAAGCATTGAATATTTCTTTTCTTTCATTTGGAGCAAAACTAAGTAATTGATTTTCCAAAGATATTCTTGATTTACCGCGTTTTCATTTTAAAATCACACTTTGCGGCCTGGATTATCAGAGACATTTTCTCATCACAGTAAATTTCCGAACGTGGTTAGTAGTACCGAACTAATTCCCGTTAGAGCCTAAAAGTCTATGGGACGGAAAAAGGCAGCTTGGACGGAGCTACAAGATATAACAGAGTGGAGCAGTGTTACAAAATTGCAATCAACAATAGTTCTGAATTGCTAACCAATAAATATAGCACTAGCAGCAGTAAAAGATCCACTTTGAAGAGCGCCTTGAAAGGTGTATTCAGTGTTATGATATATCTACATATCATAACCCGCGTTCAATTTTGCATTCATGCATTCCAGGTGCATACGTTTTTTACTTGCCCTATTTCAAGTGCATACACTAAAATTCGATTTCATTTCAGGTTTCTTGAAATGAAATCTCTAACTTCCACTTAGGTTTGTCAGCACAAATTTTCCTTTCTTAATCATTTAAATATGCACACGCTTCATTTTTCATAAACACAAAGTACCTAAATTGTAACTTTGTTGCAACATATTTCCTCTTGAACACTTGCATATGCACACGCCACAAGTGGCGTATCAAATAACATGCCTCGCTTATCAACAGAAAAATGCACCACGTGATCGATGCGATCGTGGGAAGTTCTTGCTGACGGCGCGAGCGTAATATCCAAAGGAGGAATAAAGAAATGATAGCGGGCAGTCTTGGAAAAAGTCGCGAGATTTAAACATCGAAGTTGGTTCTGGGGAGGTAAAAATAAATTGAATTAAAGTAAAAATAAATTGAATTAAAGTTAAAATAAATTGAATTAAAGTAAAAATAAATTGAATTAAAGTAAAAATAAATTGAATTAAAATTAAAATAAATTGAATTAAAGTTAAAATAAATTGAATTAAAGTAAAAATAAATTGAATTAAAATAAAAATAAATTGAATTAAAATTAAAATAAATTGAATTAAAGTAAAAATAAATTGAATTAAAATAAAAATAAATTGAATTAAAATTAAAATAAATTGAATTAAAGTAAAAATAAATTGAATTAAAATTAAAATAAATTGAATTAAAGTAAAAATAAATTGAATTAAATTAGAATAAATTGAATTAAAAGCGGATCAAAAATTGAATTTTGAGTTTTTTATAAAAGACCCTAAGAATCCAACTCCAAGACTCCGCCGTACTCTCTTCTCCCTGCAAGCGGGAAAGCACGGAGCACACGCGCGTAACAACTGGTGGCAGCGGTGGGATATTTTTTTTTATAAAACAGAATAAAGCGGTAAAACTAAAGTGCAAAAAACGAATGGCAGCCGAATAATTTGTGTTTTACCTTTTGAAAATATTACTAATGTATAAAAATTGACCGAACAGCAGCAAAAGTGGCGCCGAATAATAAAGCGGTAAAACTAAAGTGCAAAAAACGAATGGCAGCCGAATAATTTGTGTTTTACCTTTTGAAAATATTACTAATGTATAAAAATTGACCGAACAGCAGCAAAAGGTTTTTATTAAACATAGAGCTGCAGATTTTTAGCTATGTTCTGATCAAAGTGAACAGTTTATTATACTACTTCTACCAATGTATAGTGGCGCCGAATGTAATTGAAATATTCAGAAATAAGTATTCATAAAAAAGTGTTAATACGATACATATCATGCCGTTTTGAATAAATAACTAGATTTACAATCATTTACAATCGTAATTAAACATAATAGAAATAATAAATAAATAAAAAAGGAAGAAAAAACATATATTTTAAAATTGGGCTCACTAGCTCCCCCAATAAAAGCTAAACAGTGAAAAATTTTTTAAGTCAGAGGTAACATTCCTGACCCGTTCTGGTGTGATCCAGTGGGGTGTCGTGCCCACACCGAAGGAAGGAAGCCCAAGGATTTCAACCCAAAAGCAAGGAAAAATTTTTCCTGATCGTCGCGCCGTGCAAACAAAGGAACAGTGATTTTTTGAGCTGGAATAAGGACAACCAATTAGGGTAAATCCGCAAAAACTAGAATTGGTCCCAAGTAAGATTTTAAGATTTCAACAACCAATATCTTTAGATTACCATAGCATAAGCTAGCATTGTAGAATTTTTGCGTATATATAATGTATATAATTTCCTTTATTCCCTAAAAAAAAAAAAAAAAAAGGAAGAAGAAAATTTTTTTTTTCAAAGCATTCGAATTTTTATTGCGATGCTCAAGTGACTTTCAATATTTTTAACTCTACATGTTTGCCTTAATTTTCTATAATTTACTCCCTTGTGAATAAATTTTAAAAGGAGTTCCAATAAGTGTGATATTAACCAAGATGGATTTAAATCTCATGTGAACTATATATATCCTGATTATTTTTTTTTCTCTTGGCGGATAATACAAAAGATCTAAAATCCATACTAGTATCAGAATTAAGTGATATTAAATCATAATTATAAAAAACAAAAAAAAGCAAGAATTCCTAAATTATATCTTTGTGTTTCGCCAAGACCCGCTGTTTCGACGGAAGAGCTGAAAAGGGGAATCAAGTGTAGGGAAGTGTTTGCGTGTGCAAGGAGGAATATATTTGAACTAGTGAGTTCCTCCCCATATGATGTATCTAAAAGGAAGAGAAAATTTTTTTGTGTACCGTGATCGCTGATGAGACGAGGTGTGCTGTGCTTTATTCTTTTTTTAATTCTATTCTTCTACTGTCCCTGTTAAGTTGTAAAATTCGTAGGTCCCTCTCGGGATCGCTGAAATTACTTGGTCACACAATTTATCCTGATTCCTTTTGTAAAGCTAAACTATCAAAAAATGTTATATATGTATATCAAGTAGAACTAATCAACTTCTTAAATCGTGTGCTGTACATATAAAGGAGACAAAGTTTCAGTTTAAAGGTATTGTTCGTATAGACCCGGCAGGATAACCCTTCATTATCATTTTAATAATATATATATATATATATATATATATATATATATGGAAACTATTATGATACTCTCCTCATACCCTGATGAAATCATACGGTATGAAGTAGGGTTTCAGAAGTAAGACAATCCTTATAGAGTTCACTAACAACATTATTCATGTAATCACTCCTTTTATAAAACAAAACAACTAGCAGCAGTAAATACATCTGGATATTATTTCAATTAGTGTAGAATGTGTATTGACTCCTAGTAACGTGCGGACAGTCAGAAAGATATTATCAAATATACTTGAAAGTGAACCAAACTCTTTTCACTACGTTATATTGACTATAAAATTATTGTCTGCTGAATCACAACATAAATAACTAAAATATTAAACGTAACTTTGACTAGTCACTTGAACACGCTCAACATTTATTGGCAGCGTATCATGGGAACTCCATATTATCCTTGTACAATTATAAAATCATAAAATCATTCTAATTGCCAATTAATAAAAAAAAAGAGAGGTACATATATGATTATAGCAACATTTTCGTTGAGCTGGTTGAAAATATCTTGTTGGCTCGTAAAGCTACAGTGCGTTTTTAAGCGTAGTAATAAAATTTAACCGAAAAATCAGTCTCGTAAACTCGTAAGAAAACTTCTACAAAATTCTAACTCGAAACCAAAAGATTGTTGTGGATTTGTACGAAGAATTGCCTTTCCACAACATGACAGAGGAATCTAACCCAAATTCCGCAGAAATGAAACTAAGCATATCAGACGTGCATAATCTAATCCCCACATTTAACGGCGACCCAGGGGAGCTAACCAAATTTATAGCTTGCGGAAACGTATTATTTTCCTCCTCGAAGTCGGATGCAGAGCAGAAGCTCTTTTTAGAAATTGTAAAAACTCGACTGCAAGGACCGGCCTTCGAGTTAGTCCAGTATAAGTCTTGCGCTAAGTGGAATGACTTAGCACAAGAATTGCAGTCTCAATTTCAAGAGAAACAATCTAGAACCTCATTCCAAAATGAAATTCGTTCTACTAAACAGAACTACAGAGAGACCGTTAAAGAGTTCGGCGAGAAGCTATGCCAACTCCTAACATCGCTCAATTCAGCTACGTACCAAAGCTCAGAGGAGCGAAACGTACGCGAATTTTTGATTGTTGAAAATACTCGGCTAACCATCCAGGCTTTCGAAGACGGGTTGAGAAACAGTAGCTTAAGGCTGCTAGTAAGGGCTCGCGGAGAAACAGACTTAAAGACGGCAATTTCATATGCTATAGAACAGGCCTCCCGACTCGAAAGGGAAGAGCCAACTTTCTCAAACCATGCGAAGAACTTTCCTAAACGCATGCTTAATTGTCAAATATGTCACAAGGAAGGACATACAAAAGAATTTTGTTTTAGAAACACAAACCTGCCGAATTTCGCTCCCAGGGAAGCTAAAAGAGAAGCCCAGTTCTTGACTTGCTCTTACTGCAGGAAGCCAAGCCATTTGGCAAGGGATTGTCGATTACGATTATCGCAAAACTTCCCAAGGGCCCCAACGGGTAACGGCAACTGGCCCAACCGAGGTCGAAACGTACAGAACAATTTTCCTCAGTACAGCAATACACGCAATGCACCTACGAATTTACCGATAGAGTCTGAAAGGAGACAACGGCAGTTTAACTCAAACAACCCAAACGTTAATTATGTGCCGCGACAAAATCGCAAACACGTGAACCCAAATACGAGAAAAGAGTGGGCGCATTCGGAAAACTCGGGAAGAATGGTGGAAGATTCGGGAAACGACATTCCTCAGATGGAAGCAGTTGGCGTTCCATCTCGAGTGAGGTGCCTAGCCGACATTCACGAAGCCTAGATCGTGCGATGTCAAATGACATTAGCATCAAACCCATAAAATTTATGATATCCCTAGATATTTCCAAGGCTGAACCAACTATCTGTGTCCCCTTTGAACCAAATGCAAAGCTATACTCAACATTTCTTATCGATACCGGCGCAGACGTAAGTCTAGTAAAATCTGACATTAATTATAGAATAACAGGAAAACCTCCTGGTGACTGTACGCTATCAACGATTTCAGGCGAGTCAGTACCAACATACGGAATACTTACTGGCATAATTAAATTGGAAACTTCAAGCGGAAGTTTTTTCTTTAAGCACTCCTTTCATTTGTTACACCAGCAAACTAACCTTAAATATGACGGAATTATAGGTAATGATTTCCTGCGTAAACATAATTGTACACTAGATCACGAAAGAAACGTTTTGGAAATTAAATATCCCCGACTTTCTACAGAAGTGCAAGATACCGGGAGCCTTGAGGGAACAAAAGCTCAGTTCCAAAACTCTAAGGAAAACTCCAAACTGCAAGAAATCGGAAACCTCAAGGGGACTGTCAGGGAAAATCTTCGGTTTTCAAATCCTCGGGCCCAAAACTGTGAACAAAACTCCAAAGCAAATTTGAAAGACACCTTTCGTCGACCACCTGATCTCCAGGGTGGAAGTACAGGTACCACACGGGTGCAGAGAGAAATGAACCCTCGAAATCTTATAAATAAATCTAGTATTGGAAATACTGTCGAGGTTACAGACCAAGTTGGGAAAACGAAATCGCAGGAAGTAGCCACAGATAGAACTAATATAATCATTCTACCGGCTAGAAGTAAGAAAGTCGTCGAAATCCCCTTTAAACATAATAAGGTCAAGAAAAAGGAAATAAAACCAGGTGTTTATATAGGGAATGCTCTCGCGATGCCAAGAAGCAATCATGTCAAATTAGTAATGTTAAATTCTAACGAAAGCGAAGTGAAATTGCAGCTGAATCAAATAAACCTGGACTGGGATGACTTCGACCAATTCGACGTTATCAGAGCCAATTCAGATAAAGATCCAGTTGTGAATCGACTGAAGAAATTAGAAACCCTACTAAGCTTAGATCACTGCAATTCAGAGGAAAAAGCCACAATACTAGAGATCTGCAGAGCTTATAATGATTTGTTTTATCTGGAGGGAGACAGATTGACCAACACTGACGTGATCACGCATGGAATTGCGACACAGAGCGATAAACCACCTATCTACGTACGACCGTATAGGTTGGCGGAATCGCATCGAGAAGAAATTCATAAACAGGTCAATGAAATGCTACAAAACGATATTGTGAAGCCAAGCTCAAGTCCATGGAACTCACCTCTACTTCTCGTGCCAAAAAAAGCTGATAGCTCTGGCAACAAACGATGGAGAGTTGTGGTGGACTTTCGTAAGCTAAACGATATTACTATTGGAGATGCATATCCACTGCCCAATATAACCGATATATTGGACCAACTGGGCAAATCCAAGTATTTCAGTACACTAGACCTTGCCAGTGGATTTCACCAAATACTCGTCGATGAGAAGGACAGAGCAAAAACAGCTTTCAGCACTCCATTTGGACATTATGAATATAATAGAATGCCATTCGGACTGAGGAACGCACCAGCCACATTCCAGCGCCTTATGAATAACGTGCTGATGGGGTTGCAGGGAGTTGAGTGCTTTGTCTATGTCGACGACATAGTTATCTACGGATATGATTTACGAGATCACAACTTGAAATTGGTAAATGTCCTAGATCGCCTTAGGGAACACAAGCTTAAGCTCCAGCCAGATAAGTGCAATTTTATAAAACGAGAACTCATCTATCTCGGCCATGAAATTTCCGAAAATGGTCTTAGACCAGATCCAATGAAGATCCAGGTAGTAAAAACTTATCCCAGACCAAAAAAGGCAAAAGACGTAAAATCCTTTTTGGGTTTTGCCGGATATTACCGTCGATTTATACCAAATTTTGCAAACATTTCCAAACCCCTAACAAAACTCTTAAAGAAGAACATTATTTTCAAATGGGACTCATTTTGTGACGAAGCTTTCTGCAATCTCAAGGAAAAATTAATTAACCCTCCTGTGCTCGCGTATCCAAATTTTGATAAAGAGTTCCTAGTAACAACCGACGCTAGGGACGTAGCGATAGGAGCAGTTCTATCCCAGGGTAATATCGGTGAGGATCGACCAATATCCTTCACAAGCCGAACACTTAATCCCGCAGAAACAAGATATACCACAACTGAAAAGGAATTATTGGCAATTGTATTTGCCGTCAAACAGTTCCGCCCGTATATCTACGGGAAACGTTTCACTATAGTAACCGATCATAAGCCACTTCAATGGTTGATGAACCTGAAAGAGCCAACTTCCAGATTGGCTAGGTGGAGAATATTGCTCGAGGAATATGAGTATAAAATTCTCTATAAGCCGGGAAAATATAACGCCAATGCAGATTCTTTGAGTAGAATCACCAACCAAGAAAACAGTGGATTGAAAACGAACGATGTAAACAACGTGGGTATAGTGACTAGGAGCCAAGTAAAACAAGCGCATGAGAAAACTAATAATAGAACAAATAGTGCCGTTAAAGAAGGTGAACCGGATAAACTCTCGAATCAGTGTAACCTTAACAAAACTTACAACTCAGTATATATAGACAAAATGACGCAAGTAAAATTTTTTTTTGTACCGCCAATAGAAACAATAGATGAAATCGAGCTCTCTAAGCATGTGAGAGACTACATAAGTCCTGGTTTGGGTGAACTTAAAGTTTTGAATCACGATTCAACTGTTACCGAATACATCGTTGCTAAAACCATATTACCCCTAAGAACAGAAAACGATAGAAAAATGTTGGTTAGCGTTATAAAAAAGGTCTATGATCATTGCGTAAAACACCAGTTGAAATGTATAGGCATATCTGTACCCTCCTTCAACGAATTTACACTAAAAGAGATAGAACTAAATCTTGTGAATGTCTTTAAGGACATAAATATTGCCATAAACTTATTCGTAAATAAAAAGATACATTTGGTTGACGAGAAAGATATCTCTAAAATTTTAAAAGAATATCACAATACTCCTCTAGGTGGACACCAGGGAGTATCCCGTACACTAAAGCGACTGAAATTAAGCTATTTTTGGCCAACAATGCTTAAGGACGTAGTCGACTTCATCCGCAGATGTGAATCTTGTCAGAAGAACAAACTTCTAAAAAAATGTTCCGTTCCTATGAAAATAACAACAACTAGCACCAAGCCATTCGAAAGAATAGCTTTGGATATCGTTGGCCTGTGAGCTATGAAGGCAACAAATACTTATTAACGTGTCAGGATGACTTAACCAAATTTTCCCAGGCGTTACCCATGGCTAATGCCGAGGCAATTACCGTTGCTAGGGCCTTAGTCGAGCGTATCGTCTGTCAACATGGCATCCCAGAGTCAATTTTAACAGACCAAGGAACAAACTTCCTAAGCAACCTGTTCAAAGAAATGTGCAAATTGTTAAAAATCAAGAAAATTAATACGACTCCATATCATCCACAAACCAATGGCGCATTGGAACGGAGCCACCGAACGCTAGCAGAGTACCTTCGACACTACGTCAACCAGGATCCACTCACTTGGGACACCTGGATACCCTATGCTATGTTCGTGTACAACACTACACCACATAGCAGCACGAATTATAGCCCACACGAGCTTTTATATGGCTATCCGGCTAATATTCCCAACAGTTTAGAACAAAAGCCGCAAGTTTCATACAATTATGAAAATTATGTGAATGAGCTAAAATCTCGCTTGCAGCATGGCCATCAAATTGCAAGGGAAACCTTGTATCAAAGGAAAACACAGGCTAAAAAATACTACGATAGAAATACCCAAGAAAAGAACTTCAACATAGGTGACAAGGTGCTTATTAAAAACCATACTCGGAAAAATAAATTGTCCTCGCTTTGGGAGGGACCTTTCGTGGTTATGAAGGTCATATCAAAAGAAAACTCAGTAATAAAAATACGCAATAAACTCAAAACAATGCACAACAATGATCTTAAGCTCTTCATAGAATAATGCACCGAAGCAATTACCATATTAATATAAAATTTATAAGTTATGCTGTTGAACTTGGGTGATGTCAACTTGAACTTTCACGCGAAAACTAGGTTATGATATAATAATAAAGTTTCGATTCTCAAACATTTAACTATGAATACCTTTATCAAATTTGAGACGCAAGTAGGACATGCAACTGAATTTCCATCTGAACACGAAACCGGAGAACCTCCGATCTTACGAAATAACAAGAAAAGGGAGCCTGAATTAAGCGCTACTACACTCTCTAATTATAGCAACTCTCAATGCTCCCCGATGAGCATCATTTGCTAAATTATCTTCAGTTAAACGTCTTCCGACAAATTATTTGACCATTATACGAAGCCCTTTACTTTTCTCCAAGGGCATTTCATATTGGTCTCCACCCTCCACAATCGGGTTGTATTGACATCATTTCACCTTCGAAATCACGGATTAACATCTCCTTGGCTAGTCACGTGAACAACCAATTACAGAGATGAATAATGAACTGCAGGCATAACCCTGTCTCGAGACAGGAATGGCACTTCCAACGGAAGACCTGCTCAAAATAAGACACCGGGGAATCGTCGACACGAACTACACGCGCAAGGGAGGGGGGGGCCTCCAGTAGGCACCACTATAACACAAATAACTAATAGATTTGACCCTCCCCCACACACTACAAAACATACAATACACACCAATGACACACATAAACTAAACTAAAACTAATCTTTCAATAAGATCGACGAACTAATCGAAATTCCTTTCAGGCCATGGCATACCCCACATACTTCATATTAATCTTGGGCCTCATAAGCGGCATCTACGGAAGTAATATTAATATCACGACTATCAATCAAAGCCCTGGAATCTATTTTGAAGAGTTGGGTAGAGTAGAACTGTTTTCAAACGAATGGAAAGTGGCAATCTTCTACGATCTTAGAACTTTGGAGACCTCCATAAGGCATATCACGAGGTATACAGCAGAAATAAATACACTGTGCGAAGCACTAAGGGGTGATATTGGATTTGGGACTATCTGCAACAGTACTGTAACTGAATTAAATCACCTACTGGCGGATATGGGACATAAGTATAGCCTATTACAGAATACTAACAGAAAAAAAAGAGCTCCTTTTGATGTCATAGGAATGGTAAGTAAGGCGCTGTTCGGAACCCTCAACCAGGAAGATGCGAAGTATTATGACAGCCAAATAGAAAAAATACGTTATAACGAAAACCATTTGTTATCCCTAATAAAAAAACAAACGATTATAGTAGAAACAACCGCTAACGTCTTTAACAAGTCTCAAAAAGCAATCAATAATCAAATGATGGCACTAAACGCCAGGATCCTTAAAATCAAAGATATTGTTGACGAAGCTGCTAATGCCAGTCACAATCAACGATCAATTTTCGAAATGGAATCACTCACTTCCTTAACTATTCTGGTCACGATGCCTTACCAAAATATCCTTAACGATGTCATTGACATGGTTACTGACGTGCGCCATGGCAAACCTCACCCGGCAATTATAACACCAGCGCAGCACTATACGTAGAGAAATCTCAAGCGACATCAAACTTCCTACTGGTGTCAAAGACGAAAACTTTTTAACACTTTACCATGTGAGCCAAATGAGTGCCTCAATCCAAAGGGAAAGGATAATCTTCGAGCTTAAAATACCATTACCCTACATAGAAAATTACCAGTTATATAAGGTGATACCTCTGCCCACAGCATTCCAGCATAAATTTGTTTTCATACAACCGACAATAAATTTCCTAATCATCGACTATAACAGGGAGCATTATTATGATCTTACTTCAGAGGAATTAGCAAGTTGCATCACCGAGAATCACGATCAGTACTTGTGCCAAATGATGCATCCCATCTTTAATATTGACCCGAAACACAGCGTGTGTGAGTTACAACTCATAAAAAGGGATAAACACTTGCCCGCGTCTTGCAACATTAGAGAATCTAACCACACCACCGTATGGATTCAATTGTCGCAAGCCAATAAGTGGCTGTATTCCACCCAAGAGCGTTTAACCATAGACGAAATTTGTCAAGATACAATAAAACCCCATACCATCTTTGGCGTTGGAATAATCGAACTTTCAGGCAACTGCTATCTGCGAACTCCTGACCTAACCATAAGGAGTTATACCACTAGAATAACGCAAATGAAAAATGCATTTATACCTGTCGTAAATTTAACAGAAGCATTAGCAAAATTTGAGAAATCGAAAAAGGACTCTACGAGCCCCACACAAAACATGGTGCACATAAAATATGCTGCAAACGGCGATCTTGCATTACTGTCCAAGCAAATAAGCTCCTTAAAGGAAGAGGAACAAAAGAACCTGGAACCCGTGGACGCCCACGACATACACCATTATACACTTGGATATGCAATATTCTCAATTATACTCCTGGTCGGCATCTACAAAATGTACAAGCATTGTACTACAAAAACCGGCAAAATCAATCGAACGGCTACAACTAATAAAATAAAAGAAGATGAGGATCAAAATGACCCAACCATAGTGTTCACATGTTAGCAATTAACTTAACTAGATTTCGCATTGTTTCCGCCACCGTGCACGTTCTCTGAATACTTCTTCCTATTTCCATGCTCTTCCGTCAGAAATTGCACACAATAGATTCCAATAGTTATATAAACTTACACACATTTAAAAAAAAAAAAACAAATTTTTTTGAAATTTTTTCTAAATAGATACGTAGTGGGTAATTAATTACGTTTAATGGAACTAAATAAAATTATAGAAATAATAAAAATATATTTTTTTTTGCGAAAAATAAATAAAACAGTTATTTCATTTACTATTATTATTATATATATATCACATAATTATTCTAATTAGATATAAAAATCTTTTCAATAAGATATGTAGATAACAATAACGTATGAATCATACTAATTCTGGATAAAAATTAAATAAGTATGTAGACAATAGTTAAATATGTATCAGAAATTAAGCATTCAAAAAAAAAAAAAAAAAAACAAGGAATTTCTTAAATAATTTTACAAAAGATAACATAATGAAATGTAATTTTTGTTTAGCATAACTAAAAAAGAGTAATAATTAGATGAAAAAAAAAAAAAACTAAGCTTGTAAGTAATCATTTATACTTACCATAAAAACTTTTAAACTTTTTGTAATCCCAGAACCAACGACGACGCATTCTAAAAGAAAATTCATCACCTCTTCAAGGAATGAATTTCCTTTTTCATAGGGGGAAGGTGTTATGATATATCTACATATCATAACCCGCGTTCAATTTTGCATTCATGCATTAGGTGCATACGTTTTTTACTTGCCCTATTTCAAGTGCATACACTAAAATTCGATTTCATTTCAGGTTTCTTGAAATGAAATCTCTAACTTCCACTTAGGTTTGTCAGCACAAATTTTCCTTTCTTAATCATTTAAATATGCACACGCTTCATTTTTCATAAACACAAAGTACCTAAATTGTAACTTTGTTGCAACATATTTCCTCTTGAACACTTGCATATGCACACGCCACAAGTGGCGTATCAAATAACATGCCTCGCTTATCAACAGAAAAATGCACCACGTGATCGATGCGATCGTGGGAAGTTCTTGCTGACGGTGCGAGCGTAATATCCAAAGGAGGAATAAAGAAATGATAGCGGGCAGTCTTGGAAAAAGTCGCGAGATTTAAACATCGAAGTTGGTTCTGGGGAGGTAAAAATAAATTGAATTAAAGTAAAAATAAATTGAATTAAAGTTAAAATAAATTGAATTAAAGTAAAAATAAATTGAATTAAAGTAAAAATAAATTGAATTAAAATTAAAATAAATTGAATTAAAGTTAAAATAAATTGAATTAAAGTAAAAATAAATTGAATTAAAATAAAAATAAATTGAATTAAAATTAAAATAAATTGAATTAAAGTAAAAATAAATTGAATTAAAATAAAAATAAATTGAATTAAAATTAAAATAAATTGAATTAAAGTAAAAATAAATTGAATTAAAATTAAAATAAATTGAATTAAAGTAAAAATAAATTGAATTAAATTAGAATAAATTGAATTAAAAGCGGATCAAAAATTGAATTTTGAGTTTTTTATAAAAGACCCTAAGAATCCAACTCCAAGACTCCGCCGTACTCTCTTCTCCCTGCAAGCGGGAAAGCACGGAGCACACGCGCGTAACATCAGACAGAAAATCAAATCCTGTAACAATCAGATAATTAAATTTCCACATTTTAAAATAACTGACTTATACGACAGAGAGCAACCAGCAACGCTGTACTCCTCTATTTGCTTTAATGGAACTAAATATAAATCAGGAGGTATCCAGATTGGTGAAATAGATAGTTATGCTCAATTTGGGCTTATTGATAGTATATTAGTGAAAACCACAAGTTATAAAATTATTTATAATACCTTGAACACTCTTTATTTTGATTCTCACAAATTATGTCACATTGTTGAAAAAACTGATGTGTTTGATTCTAAGGTATTATGTTTAAACACATAAGAGTATATGAATATCTTCACTCTTGTTTAATTTTTTTCTGATTTACATATTGTATGAAATAAAAAAATATATTTCTTATTTTCTACTCCAAATACATATGTAACATAGTTTAAGTAAAGTGGAATGTAATATAATAGGAAATAAAACGATGTACAAATATATTGAATTTTATTTATAATTCTTAAATTAGCCAGACTAGGCAAACACTTTGTGACACTGAATTAGGGACGCAGGTAGTGTTAAATTTTTAGTTATAAAGTCGAGTCTCTAAACATGACGGTCTTTTCATAGGTGCATTTATTTTAATAATTTAAAAAAAGAGTTAACAATCCTCCTTAAAAGAAATTCAATTCATGCAACGAAATATGATTATATTGCAGATTGAATAACCACAGTGCTTAATTCGTACAGATTTATTCTTGGATTTCAGTTTTAAACAGTCGATGATTGCGAAAGCAAAATTTATAAGAAATTCGTATGCCAGAAAATGTAGAGCCCGTGGTGTACTCCGTGACAGCCAAAATACAAGAGAGAGCTTGTCAAAGTGTTGCATCAGCCATCAGTCGTCGTCGGTGTTTTTTCTGTGTGTTGCCGTCCTGCATTCCACTGCACTTGCTGCACTTCAACTTGCTGTTGTGGCATCTACTGGCTGCTAGATGGGGTTGAGATATTTTGGTTCCCACATCCGGCCGTCCTGAGGATTTTGACCGACCCCGGGCAACGTCTTCTAGTGTTCTAGATGATTCCCCAAGTTTCCTTCTATCTTCAAGTTATGCTATTTGGAAAACATTGGAAAATACTAAGAATAGTTAAGTATAAGGTAGTTCGCTCAAGCGATCTTCAAAGCAGGGTTATATGGTGCCTACTGGAAACCGTCGTCATCGTCTTTCATCAGCAGGGTGGTTGTCGTCGATTGGAATATCTTCGGTGTTGGGCAGGGACGTCCTTCCTTCTTAATAGTTGAATCGTCGTCTGGATATTGTACTGAGATATACTACTTGTCGTCGTCTTCTTGTAAGGTCATCGTCATGGCAGCCTGTCGTCGAAACATCTCAATACAGGTCATCTCTTTGTCGTCGTCTTTTATCGCACTTCGTCGTCATTTATCGCACTTCGTCGTCATTTATCGCACTTCGTCGTCTTTTATCGCACTTCGTCGTCTTTTATCGCACTTCGTCGTCTTTTACATGGCTGCGGTATTGTCCGTTTCGTCTTCTTCACAATCGTCTGTTGAACTAAATTCATCGTCGTTGCTTCGCCAGGGTTTCATGTTATCAGCACTGTTCGTCGTTAGTCTCGGGCCTTCATTCGAGCCAGCTTTTCCACTTCATATCTACTATGTGCTAAGCTCTTCTTTATTCTGTAGGGTCCCAGAAACTTCGGATGGATTTTCATTGTAAGTCCGAATTGTGTACGTTTAATCGCTACGAGATCACCAATCCTATATTGAAATGGACATCGCCTCTTTTTATTGTATGATCTTCGGTTTTCATCCTGTATCTTCAATATGTTCAGCCTAGCTTTGGCTCTTTCTTCTTCCCTACTGTCACTATGCTCCATTGTAAGCTGGTCAGAAAGAATTTCAGCGATAGCGTGACTTTTACTATTCGTTCCTATAAGTAACTCGAAAGGTGTCGTTTTAATGCTCCTCTGATACGTCGCGTTTAAAAACCGCTGTAAATCATTAGTGAATTTATACCATTTACTTGGGTCATCAATACTGAGTTTAGTGAGTGCTGATACGACTACTCGGTGGATTCGTTCCACCTGACCATTTCCTCGTGGCACGCCGGTAGTTATCAATAAGTGTCGGATACCTTCCTTTTCACAATAATCTTTAAATGTGCCTGCTGTAAAAGCAGTACCCCTATCCGAGACAATCCTTTCCGGGCTGCCAAAAAGAGACTTTTGAAATTCTAATTTGCCTATTACCTCAGCTGCATTCGTAGTTTTGACGGGATATAGCCACGTGAACTTTGTAAAAGCATCAACCACGGTGAAAATGTACTTATAACCTTTAGATGTGCTTGACAATGGGCCCAAATGGTCGATATGATAGGTTCCCAAAGGGTAACTTTCTTTCACAATAGGTTCGAGGAATCCTTCCTGTTTGCCTAACTTCCTGTCAGCTAAAATGCACGGTATACAGTTTTGCCGACATCGCTCAATTAACTTCCGGAGATTTGGAATGGAGAATTCTCGCTTAATAATTTCCTCTGTTTTTTTTATTCCAAAGTGGCCTTCGTTATGGACGCTCTTGATTATATCCATCTGCATTGCCTTAGGGACACATAAGAGTTTATTTCCATCTTTATCGAGCTCATACAGAATTCCCTTGTCTAAGAAGAAATTTTCATAACTGTCTTGGTTATCTAGTATCGTTTTGATCATGTTTATTCTTTCATCGGCTGATTGCGCTACCTCCGTTCTCAAAACTACTTCGCTCTTTACGGACATGACCACAGCATTGCGGCTCAATGCATCCGCGTGTTTCATTCTAGTTCCAGCTCGATGCTCTATTTTATAGTCGTAGTCTTGCAGAACGAGTGCCCAACCTGCAATCCTGGGTGCTATTTCTTTTTTTTTCCATCGTCATTTTAAATGCGGAACAATCTGTCAAGATCTTAAACTTTATTCCAAGCAAGTAGACTCTAAATTTCTTTAGTGCAGATATGATCGCTAACACCTCTAACTCGTAGCTGCTGTATCTTTGTTCCGTGTTCGATGTATTTCTGCTATAATAGTATATAGGGTGAAACTTACCATCCTCATTTTCCTTCTGCAATAGCACAGCGCCATACCCGAACTTGCATGCATCGGTATGAAGCTCAGTTTCTGCCTCCGGATCGAAGATTCTCAACACTGGGCTAGTAGATAAAATTCTTTTCAGTTCTTGGAAAGCTAACCACTGCTCTTTTCCAAAAGTAAACTCGTTGTCCTTTTTTAGTAGTTCTGTCAGGGGTCTGACAATGTTCGCGTAATTTGGAATAAATTTCCTAAAGTATCCAGTGAGGCCTAAGAAGCTCTGAATATTCTTCACCGATCTAGGCTCTATGAACTTCATTACAGCCTTTGTTTTAAGCTCCGATGGTTCAATAAATCCTGATGAGATTTTATATCCGAGGTACTCAATGCTTCTGCACAAGAACTGACACTTTTTCCAGTTTATTCGCAGGCCAAAATTTTGAGCGATAGATAGGACTTCCTTAACACGGGCAATATTCTCTTCTTCATTTGCTGCCAAAATTATTATATCGTCCATGTAGATAAGCACAGATCCTTTTTGTAGCAGAGGTCTAAAAGTGTTGTTGACAAATTTCTGAAATACAGTTGGCGATGTGCAGAGTCCGAACGGCATCCTCGTAAATTCATACTGTCCCGAGGGCGTTACAAAAGAAGTATATTTTCTTGAATTTTCTTCTACTTCTACGTGGAAAAATCCGTTCTCCAAGTCTAGCGTTGTGAAAACCTTCGCCTTAAGTAGCCTGTCTACTTGATCCTCTATCAAGGGCAATGGATAACGATCACGTACTACTTCCTTATTGAGTCTTCTGTAGTCTACACACAACCTTTTGCTACCATCTTTCTTATTTGCAAGGACAATGGGACTGGCATACTCTGAAGAGCTAGGCCTAACGATCCCGTCCTGAATCCATTGCTTGATCTGTTCCTTTACAATGTTACTCTCTAAGGGTGATAATCTCCTAGGGCGCTGATATATCGGTATCTCTGACTTCAAAATAATTTTCATTCGCGTGTCAGGAATCCTTTTCTGTATTGGTTTATATTCCCCAATCATGCTCTCAACAATCCTTTGATATTTCCTATTTCCTATATTCACCCTTAACTGATTGTTGTCAATGATGTCGTAACATTGTAATGCCCCGTCTTTCAGCCTTCTGATTGTTATAACGCAATTACTAAATTTAATCTCTGTGTCATCTAAAATGTCTCTTCCTACAATGACCTCGTGGTGCATGAACGGATTATCGATGACGTGAATAATTGCATCGAATCTCTCGTCGTCTATTTCTATTTGTGAATTAAAACTCCCTAAAGTTACTACTGATTCTCTAGACAGACCTCGGACCTTAATCGAGTTATTTTTTAAGCAGGTAGATTTCATAATTCTGTCGGAAGCATCTTTTCTCAAAGTTGTAATATCGCTTCCAGTATCTATGAGCGCAAGCACGTCCTTGCCTCCTATGCGAACCCTTTTTAGTGCTCCTGCCCCCCGATTAACATTTGAGCAGGTTATTCTCTTGTTTGGGCAATTATTCGCTTTATGGCCAAACTCGCTGCAATGAAAACACTTAATCCCTTTTACTTTATCCTTACATGCCGAACTTTTATGACCAAACTCATTACAATGAAAGCACTTAATCCCGTGCGCCTTATCCTTACATGCCGCACTTTTATGACCCTTTACCCCACAGTTAAAACATCTTAGTTGCTTCCCCTGGCTGTTCTCGGGTCTTTTTTCTGAAGAAGTTGTTTTGTATTGCACGTATGCTCTCAATTTTTCTTTGAAATCTTTTACAGTCTTTGCCCCGTATAACATGATCTTATTTTGAGACGTATCCGATATGCCATCAATCACATAAGGAAATATTGCTTCACTTTCAAGTCTACCCTTTGCCGCAATTTCTCTGATCTTTAGAAAATAATCAAAGACTGTTTCATGTTTCCCCTGCCTTTGACGAGCCAATTCGCGATGAACATCAACACTGAGTATACTTTCAGAAAATTCATCTTCAAGAAAACTTTTAAGTTCATTCCACGAGCTAATTGTCGGTTTCGATCTCAGGGCAATTCTAGCTGACCCGCTTATAAATCGTCGCGCGTAAATGAATTTTTCTAATTCTGTACATTTCATTAACACTGATATGCTTTCAACGTCCTCAAGCCATTTATTTACGTCGTAGTGATCACTACCGTTGAATTCCGTTAACACATTCGCGATGTCTGCTTGGGAGAAACGATCAATACCCGTGTAGTTCATTGAGTTGCTAGCCGACTGTTGGTTTAGCATTCTTTCGCGGTCCAACAAAGTTCTTTCCCATCTAAAGCGATTTTCTTCCCTTTCCCTGATTTCGACGTTCGCGCGCTCTTCACCAAAAGTTGTACTTTTTTTCCTATTGCCTTTCCCCATACTTGCGATTAGTATATCCCACTTCAACTTATTATGCAATATTAATTTATAGTAACGCAAAATAGTTTATATTAAATTCAATTTGCAAACAATGTAATATAGTTTATATTCAATTTGGTGTATCAAATGGCAGTGAAAGTTATTAGTTAGAATTCAGCAATAAATATTTTTTTTGTGACGATTACGATTTAGGTGGTTAACAGCAGTATGTACCTGTGCGCACAAATTTTCGTATTACAAACAATGATTGATATACCTGAGGTCCTTTGCTTATCCCTCGGCGAGTTAACTTGAAGAATTGGAAGGTTATATTGGCGAACGGTTGTTTTACTGCTATTCTAGTTTTATTCTGCTTCGTACCTTAGATCTTGAACTGTTTTTGTTTTCAACCTTTATTTATTTCCTTGTTTGGCTAAAATATAATAAAAAATCGTTAATACGGCATTCCCTTTGTGTGGCGTTTCAATTGGCAAGGATGCTTAACTTGTGGGTATTCTTTTACGTGCAATCGGGGCAATTTCAGCTTGCGGCTCTGCTTGCGACAATGACTCCTCGTTGATTTTTCCAATTTAAGCTTTATTTCCCGTCCTATGAACAGGCAATTCCTCGTCGTCGATGAAATTTTACCTCCTTGTGAAGTCTTAATCCTCCTTGTGTGAATTTCGTCGTGCTTCTCTCACTTTCTGGCAACTTTTGTATTTTTCGAAACTATTCTATATCCTTCTGAATCGTCGTAATCTGATGAATGCGTTAAATTTAACTGAATTAGTTATTTTCAATACCGACAGCGCAATTCCATCCCGGTTGAGCCCCCAGTTTTGTGGGAAATATGGAACTGGGCCGGTAAAAGAATAACCACAGTGCTTAATTCGTACAGATTTATTCTTGGATTTCAGTTTTAAACAGTCGATGATTGCGAAAGCAAAATTTATAAGAAATTCGTATGCCAGAAAATGTAGAGCCCGTGGTGTACTCCGTGACAGCCAAAATACAAGATAGAGCTTGTCAAAGTGTTGCATCAGCCATCAGTCGTCGTCGGTGTTTTTTCTATGTGTTGCCGTCCTGCATTCCACTGCACTTGCTGCACTTCAACTTGCTGTTGTGGCATCTACTGGCTGCTAGATGGGGTTGAGATATTTTGGTTCCCACATGTATAATTTGTTCACAAATGTAGGGGGTATCCACGAAATAATAGATAATTTAAAATTAGTTGTGTTAGTGCCAGCGACATTACAGAATTAAAAACGGAAATTAAAATGGAACTGTTAATGACACAACTAATTTGAAATTTTCAAATTACTACGTTGACACTCTACCTATATACTATATGTATTATTATCGCAAGGTGCTACTTTTTTCAGACAGCGAACTAATTTTATGCTGTAATATGCCATATCATTGTGCGATTCTACTAAAAGATATAGTGTTCAGTGATATACTTGTATATACGGAAGATACACTTAAAGAATATTGCGACTGCAGCTATATTTTAAAGTGGCCTGAAAATTATTATCGCAGAATATCAAATATTTATAAATAATGTCAAATATCAGTTTACGCAGGGCGTAGACAGATGACGTGGTTATCTTTGCTGAAGATCCTGGCAACGCGAATAGAATGCTACAGCAGTAGAGTTCTTTAGGAAAAGGGGACTAGAACTGAATATTCCTAAGTGTAACTCCCAAAAAAAATGGTCTTCATCGAAACAGAACCAAAATTTAAAGTTTATGTTAAATATATCGCTCCTATCACCATCCAGGAGAAGCTGAGCTACTTGGGTCAAACTTTCACCTACCAAGGACTAACAAAATACAGCACCGACACGCTATACCAGCACCTTACCAATATTGGAAGGTCACCGCTGAAGGCCCAGCAAAAGATGACCGTTTTGAGAACATATCTGATCCCCAGATATATCTCAAGTCTTCAAAAACCAAACGCTTCAAAGAAAGTATTACAGATGCCTGATAAAAAGATAAGAGCATTTATAAAAAGAATTCTGCATCTAAACGCACACTGCGCGAACAGCATATTCTACGCGACCCTCAAATTTGGATGCCTTGGAGTGTTCAGCTTCGAGAAATCTATACCAGTAATACTAAAAAACAGCATTATTAAACTTCAAGATATATCTCCATTGCTGAAGCAGACAATAGAAATTGCTAGGCCAATAGTGGAGAGAATTGGGAAACAGATCGATACGAATCTGACAAATAAGTTGGCAGTACAGGGTGTCTTTAACAATCAACTTCACAACAGTTACAACGGAAAAGGACTCAAAGAGGTCATGAACCACCTGGCTTCTAGGGAATTTATTACTGCTCCACCTAAATACTGGAACGCTGAACAATATATCCGTGCAATACAACTCCGATACAACCTACTACCAACATTAGGAATTCCTTCGAATCCACCGGAAGCGAGAATGTGTCGTGCGGGATGTAGAAAGGTGGAATCTCTTTCTCATGTCCTACAGAATTGTCCACTGAAATATTGGCCAAGGATTACACGACAGAAGTATGTGCTTAAGAGGCTGTTTGATTCTGAAAAAAGACGAAGATGGGAAGTGAGTTTGGAACCCCATAAAGGGAACGGATGTTGTAATAACTTACGTAGGGATCAATTGGGAGGGCAATATATCGCTCATTGCACAGTATGAACATAAGCTAGCATTATATAGTACTCCATCTTTTGTTATGGTCGTAGCGTAGTGCATATAGCAATATGCTACACTGAGCTAAATACACGTCTAAGCGACCCGTAGCAGCATGAAGTTGTTAAAGGATTGGGCGGAAAAAATCGAGAAGAATCAAGGCAGTAAAGCGAGTTGAAAAATAAAGTTTAGTGCGGAGTAACAATAAAAATCGTCGTTGTATCGGAAAAGCGAGAAATAAAATTCAATTATCGAGACACTGGGGAAGAAAAGTCCTTGGGATAGGATTCATCCATATCCAGCCTGTGTTTTCGAAGCTGGATATTGTCTATACAGCGAGCCAAATTAAGTGTGGAAATCGCACGATTCTGTTAAGGTCCTCCAGACGGCCTCAAGGAAATTCAAGGACAGTCAGGACAGCTAAAATTATATACATATATATGGTGCTATATATATACCAAGGTAGAATTTCACTAAAATAATTTTATGAATAGAGATATAAATAGCAAAAAGGGACTACATCCACTACGGAATATACGCATTGGTACATACATACGGAATTCAGCAATAACTGAGTTGACGCTTCGCCATATGCCTGTTAGAAAAGACCGACAGCCATAACCTGTTTTCATTAGGACCTTACATGAATATGGAAATAATCATATTAATGACCCGCTCTGAATTATGTCCCTGTTCATCGAATTAGGACCTCTCACAATTTATCTAATTTTTTCGATACTACTACCTGTAGCGCTATTAAAATGTGGTTTTTCCAAGTAAAATCCTTTCGTGTTGTTGGTGTTAGAGTAACGAACAAAATACAAGGTATGCAGAAAATCCGGCTACCTTAACCTTTTCCTGGAAAATGTTTTTACCTGCCGCTTCGTATAGCGACCCTTGGTGATGTTCACATGCACTGTATAAACTAATTCAAAAAATGCAAAATTAGTCGTGATTTGGCAGCTACTTCATAAGCATTCATTTGTAAGTTAGGTGAATATTGTGTTCAGTTTTTTTTTGGAAAACGCGACAGGTTTTATTTTGTAAAATTACGGTAATTTGAAGAGTGCTGTGAGTTTTGTAAAAATTTGCTAAAAGCACTCAAAATGGGAAAGTGTAAGGACATTAGTACTGAAAAAAAAATCCGCTATAATTGCTTTGCTAAAAGCAGGAATATTTTCCTTTCGTGAAATCGTGAGGAGAGAGAAGGTATCTCACCAAACGGTAATGCGAATTTCGAAAGCAGCAAAGGAAAATCAAGATCAAGCAACGAACAAGCGTCAAAATTGTCGTGGTAGAAGAAAAACAACACCACGAACAGACCGTAGAATAGTCGTAAAAGCTTGCGAAAGGCGTTTCGCATCGCAAAGAAGCTTGCACCAAGATCTGCAGCAAGAAGGGATTCAAATATCGAGAATGACCTTAAGGAGACGCTTATACGAGGTTAACCTTAAATCGAGGAGGCCAGTAAAGAAGTCTAAGCTCACAAATAAAATGCGACGAGCCAGGCTGCAATGGGCAAGAACTCATCATAATTATTCAGTGGATGACTGGAAAAAGGTAATTAACATTTCTTAAGCATATTCATGTATTTATTTTTGCTCAGGAGTACAATACTAAAGTATGGCATTTTTTTCGAGTTCCATTTAGGTGATATTTAGCGAGTGCAGGCTTGAAGCTGTAACGGAAAGTCACCAATATGTTCGCAGAAGGCCAACAGAGCGATATAATGAAGATTGCGTTGTGAGGCCGTCAAGCACCCACGAGCTACAATGATATGGTCGTGCATCTCCGGCAAGGGACCTGGTCCGCTCTTTGTCCAATGGACAATGAATAAGGACCAGTACGAGCAAATGATCCAGACAACTTTACTACCCCATTTTACTTCCCTGAATTCCCCTGATATATCCTATATCTTCATGCATGATGGTGCTGCGCCTTGTCATCGCGCTCGATCCATTCAAAACCTGTTAAATACCCATAATATCCCGATTCTTCCTTAGCTAGGCAATTCTCCCGACCTTAACCCTATAAAGAATGTCTGGAGTCTCTTAAAATCTGAAGTTTATACCTCTCCTAATCCTACGACACAAATCCTGAAAGGAAATATTATTAAAGTATGGCAAAATAGTTGCGAAATTAAAGAACTGATAGGACGGTGTATAGAAAGTATGCCAGACAGGATAAGGGCAGTTATTAGTTCTGTAGCGTGCAAACCTTATCAAATAAATATATAACCTTTTCCTCTGCGCAATCTTTTACCATGTACATATATAACTTTTTGTAAGTAATAGCTTCGGACGAAAGTTTGCTACGCCTCCGTACTAACACGCACACGTTAACATCAAAGAGTGTTCTATACCTCGAACCATGTAAGAGAGAAATAATTCTTTCATTCCGTCTCCAATCGCCAACGTAGCTTTGTGGTGTTTTTGTGTGCTGGGAGCTTAACTCGTCCGGGTACAAGTTTTTATATTGAATTATAACCTAGTTAATAGTAGATAGCATTTAGTGAGTTGTGTAGAAAGTATTTTGAATTACAAAATTAAAACTCAAAGCTTGTAAACGTACCGTGTTATTATTGCTTCCTCCTCTTCTCCCCGCCGTGGCGGTGGCCACGAGCCATTCATCTTCACCATACTGGTCAGCCGCTACATTGGTGACCCCGAAATACACGTAAAATGAAAAGTTCAACAAGAGAATATCAGTTCAGCTAAAGCATAAAATCTAAAAGTGCATAAATGGCAACATCTTAAAATATCATCATTGCGAATTTCGTTCCATGGCTAACAGTACTCGTTAACGGAACCGCATCGACAGAACGTGGGTAAAGAGGAAAAAAGAGAAGCAACACACAGTGCACTTACGTAAGCTATTATAGAAATCTTCCCCAGTTACACACACACACCAAGCTCACCATAAATTCTCGCTGCAAAGTAAATAAAAAACGACACAATAGCAGGATGTAGCACACCGGCCGACACAAAATCACATTAGCCGTTCCATAACTATACTCTTCAGCACATACACGCACGAAGGTGCCGTCCACGTACATGAGAGGTGACAACGTCAGAAAATCCAGCTGCATGCAGACAAAATATACATACACGAGGGAAATAGAATAGAGCGGCATTGGGCGCGTTTAGGCGGAGACCAAACCGGTCAAAATTTCTGGTTTTTCCTCCGCGTAATTATAAACCATACCGAATTGGTTGGTACTTTCAAATGGTTGTGACCAAACACTTCCAAACCAGTTTGGTAAGTGCGCATAAACTGCATGCAACTAAAATTACCAAAACCTAACCTCAAAATACATCACAACACACAACACTTGACAGTAAGCGTAAGAATTTTGCATTTGGTGGGTGAACGAAAAAAGGTTAATATGAATCGTTGGGGTTATGAAGAAACTGCAACATTATTTGACTTGTGTATTGAACAAAAGGTCCAAGAACAAATGGATGGAAAAAAGTATAGGCTAAAAGAAGCGCGGTATTTCAATATAAAACAAAAACATGCAAAAAGTGGTGCAGGGCAAATTGATTTTCCCTTCATGCAAAAACTCGATGTTATATTTTCTTGCCGTCCCAGAGTAGCCTACTCAATGCACTGTGGGGTTGAATCTACTGCTGGAAAAAATTTTACCCAAAATGAGTCAGAGGAAAATGATATTCCAGGTAAAGTACCTATATATATTATCATAAGATTTGCTCTCTAAAATAGTATTATTATTTTCATATGATGTAACAAATGAGTCTAATTTAGAAGAGGGCCAACGTAATGATTTGACACCGGAAAACCTTGGAAAACGCTGTTGAGGTTTGGGGTGCTGTGCAGTCTAATCTTCAAGAAAAATATATGCAGGAGCAAGAAAAATTAATACATCAGCAGCAGACCTTTGAGGAGCGAATGCAAAAACAAGAGCAAGAATTTCTACAAAATTTATTGTCGAATGTAATCCAACGAGAAGTTGGTGAACCACAATACTATTACTACAATCCAAACGAATAGCTCATACATGTTACAGTAGCCGCCACAAAAATTAAAAGGATATTTTTGTTAATTTCTTTATTTAGAAGTGTGTTTATTTTTCTAGTATTAAATTCATTCTTTTGTGCCTTAAATCTGTTTTCGTGGCGAATACTATAGTACAGTCAGAAGCTATATACCTATACTGCCAAAGTGAAAAATGGAATATTTTGTGATATAAGAAAAAAATTTGTTTTTATTTTAAATACATTTTTATTTTTTATCCCTAAGATCTTTTATTGTTAATTCTAGCTTTCTCCGGGACTTATCTTCAGGTATTCCTTTAAATGGTCACGAATTTCGATCGCCAATGGGGTAGCACGTTCTACATATATTTGCTCTCTTTCAGGTTGGTCATCGCAGGCTAGTTCTTCATTTCTTTCTATGCATGTATTTTCTTGAGAATATTTAATTACATTGTGAAGTGTACAGCATGCTGCAACGATTTTAGGCATGAAAGAATAATCAATATCGCATTTTTTGGCTAATATTCTCCAACGATTTTGGAGGTGACCAAACGCTACCTCAACCTTAACTCTGGCTTTATTTAAGCAGACGTTGAAGTTTTCTTCATCTGATGGTAAGTTTCGGCCAACATAATCCTTCATTAGCCACGGCAATAACGGATACGCTGAATCTCCAATAATAAATATGAACGCAACATATCACACGGGCTTACGAAAGTCGCTTTGGAAACCCGAAAGTCAGACATCCACTCATCTTCTGAATACTTTTGGGGCATAATAAATGTCCACTGTGTTTCATCCCTACTGAATGTGTCACACGATCTGACAAAAGGTTGTCTTGAAAAAATTATTTTTTGTAGCATACTTGATGCAGCATATACAGCTTTATGAATTTTTTTCCTTATTTCACTAAAATAAAAATAGCTATGAGTCAATAAGGCATACAGAATAAATGTATTAGAATTTCTCACCTTTGAGAAATATCTTTTTTTTCGATTCCTCAATTTAACGCGTTTAATTAAATAAAATTTCAAAAAGTTTTCGAGATCAATCCCGGTTTTTGAAAATTGTTGCCTTTTCAATTTGAGGTTATGCTACTGGACCGCATAAACCAAAACCTTATTCATACCAAACTAGTGTGCGATAACTGGTTTGGTCTCCGCCTAAAAGCGCCCATTTGTCTCGATTTGTACGATTTCCCCGCCATCACAAAAACATAGTAAAGTGACGACCACGGTTTCTCAACATTTATAAAGAACAAGTTCTCAACACAGGAAAGTTAAATAAATTTCAAGTAAAATTTGATAATTTAGTATTCTACTCTATAAATATATTAATATTAGATTTTTATTTTCATTATTTGATTTGAATAATATCAACTTAAATTAAAACTTGCAATATCAACATACACTTACAATTATATTATATTACAAAAATTATTAAATTACTAACATTTAAAAATTTAATTAGAATCGTAGACATTTAATCACAGTAACGTAAATAAAGATTCGATTTCAGCACTTAGGAACTTACATAATTAATCACATTAAACAAAATTAGAGATTGTATGTGAATATTCGAAGATTCATTGCTCTTATGTGTGTACACCAATTTGTTATTACCATTATCGGAATTTGTGTTTTTAATTTTCAAGCAAAAGTTATTCATATAGAAAGTACTAGCATATATTAGATAGATTAACAAATTGTGTGAGACCTGACCGACGAGCCTAAGTTCCACACTACATCACACACATAAAGCCTAACTATATATATATTCATTCATTTTATACCCCTGCACGGTGTGGTTTAGAACACTTTATAAAAGTTTTTTTTTGTGCACACAGTTGATATCCCCTTTCATTTTCATTTTCATTTGCTTTTCTTCAAAATAAAATATTACGGGGACAATGACTGATAAAAACGAAGAGGAGAACAAAAATCTTTCCGAAGGCCAGGGCCCTTCAGGCCAAGACGCAATCAACGATATATATAGTACCAAACTCCCAATATTCTTGGAAATATAATAGCAAATTTGCGCACGTAATTGCATCTCTTCCAGTCGAGGCGATCAATTCTGTAATAGACGTTTTAAACAATCCGCCTAAAGAGAATAAATACGTTCACTTAAAGGAAGCTTTGATGAAAAGATACTCCATATCAGAGTAGAAGCGATTAGAGCATTTGCTGTCGACGGAAGATTTGGGTGATAGAAAGCCGTCGAACTTATAGCGTCATATGCAAAATATGGCTGGTTCCATTTCAAGCATTGGTGAAAACCTCATCCAATTCTTATGGGAACGGAAGTTACCACCTTCGTTGACCATTCCACTAGCCGTAGCGTCCGAACAAGACTTCAGCAAGAGAATTGAACTCGCAAACAAAATATGGGATGTGTCTCAAGTTCCCAATATAAGTGCTATTCGAAACAAAACTTATCGTGAACACGAACGGTGTTCGCGGTGTAGATCGATAGAGAAAACCTTAGCACAAACCCGCGTCGAATTAAATGAATTACAAAAATCCTTTAACCAAATCTCAATGCGAAACCGCAGCAGATATAATAGCCCTTTTAACAGAAATTGGTCACAATCAAGGAATAATAGAAACCCTACTCCCAGTAAGATTTGTTGGTACCACCAGAAATTCGGAACAAAAGCAAAAAAGTGTAGCAAAATTTGCTCATTCGCAACCGAAAATAGTTCCACAAAGTTCTCGACAAACGAGGAAGACTGAATGTCTCAGCGGCTAACATTCAGTCGTCGAAATCAAGCCGCCTATTTGCCAAGTGCCACAATACTAGATTGAACTTTTTGATCGATACGGGAGCTGACATATCGGTAATTCCGAAATCATTTGTTCCATATTGTACTAATAGAGACCCAGAATTTCACTTATCCGCTGCTAACGATACCACGATCAATACTTTCCGGACAAAACTATTAAAGTTAAACTTAGGACTAAAGCGTCCTTTCATATTTCCTTTCATAGTAGCTAGCGTTAGTAGACCTATAATAGGCGCCGATTTCTTATCGAAGCACAATTTAGTAGTCAACATCAAAGGCAAAAAAATAATCGATCCAGTAACTAAACTCTCAATCAATGGAGTAGCAGCATAGATTACAGATATTACGCCGAAACTTTTTGTCGTCAGCGAGGAATATAATACCATACTAAGAAAATATCCCGAGCTAACACGACCACCGAATTATTCATTACCAACGAAACACGCTGTAGTCCATCACATAGTCACACAAGGACATCTTCCTGTAGCAAGACCCAGGAGATTAGATCCTACAAAACACAAAATAGCATACAACGAGTTCGAATATATGCTCCAGCTAGGTATATGCCAACCCTCGTCTTCTTCCACATCCGCGCCGTTACATATGGTAGCAAAAAAGGACCCAAACGATTGGCGTCCGTGCGGCGACTACCGGAAGCTCAACGCGGTAACCGTACCGGATCGTTACCCCATACCGCATATTCAAAATGTTTCCGCTAGACTCAGAGGATGCATTTTCTTTTCCAAGATCGACCTGATCCGCGCTTAAGCTTGAGCCATAAGATTGACAAGAACGGTATTCAACCTTCGGCGGATCGAGTAAACGTTATTGCATTCGTCAAGTCAAACGATTTATAGGCATGGTAAATTATTACCACCGGTTCGTTAAAAATCTTGCAGAGTTACTGTGTCCTTTATACCAAAATCTAAGAACAACGGAAAAAATTAAACGCTCTAATAAAACCTTTACGTGGCCTGAACAGTGTCAAAACGCATTCAAACGGATTAAGTCCGCCTTATCGTCCGCTACATTGCTCGCTCACCCATGCGAGGAGGCTCATCGGAGACTCACTGTCGATGCATCAAACACAGCCATAGGCTCAGTTTTGGAACAATTTACCAACAAACAATGGGAGCCTCTTGCTTTTTACTCAAAAGAACTAAGCCCAGCGGAAATAAAATATTCCGCTTTCGACTGAGAACTGCTGGCTATGTACGCTTCGGTGAAGCACTTCAGATACCTTTTAGAGGGACGAGAATTTACAATACTCACGGACCATAAGCCGTTAACCAAGGCTCTGTACACAAAGACAGAAAGAAGCCCACGGCAAAGTAGACATCTGGACTACATTGCACAGTTCACGAGTGACATACGTCACATTAGAGGCAAAGAGAATGTAGTAGCCGATACATTGTCAAGAACAGAAGAGATATGCAGCCTGGCATCAAACAATTTCTCATTACAAAAATTGTTCACAGAGCAGGAAGCGGACGAAGAACTCCAACACCTGCTGTCCAGTACCACAACACAAAAATCGAAAGTGAAACTAAAATTGATAACATTTCCAGAAATCAGTAATGCTGTTTATTGCGAAACCTCCAAAGGGATTCGACCATACGTACCACAAAAGTTACGGAAAACAGTTTTCAACTGCTTACATACAATTTCCCATCCAGGTATTCGCGGTTCCAGGAAACTTATGTCAAACAGGTACTTTTGGCCCGGCATGAACGCAGACGTCAAACGTTGGACGCAGTCATGCGTTCCCTGTCAACGTGCTAAAATCCATCGTCACACCAGAGCACCAATCGAGAGTTTTAACCTTCCAAGTGCGCGCTTCGAGCACATACACATGGACCTAGTAGGACCGCTAGAAAGCTCAAACGGATTCACATATGCTTTGACTGTAATTGACAGATAAACCAGATGGACCGAGGCATATCCCATCCGAGATATAACTGCAGCAACGGTTGCGGCAACATTCGTTCACGAATACATTCCTATAATTGGCGTGCCATCTATACTCACCACAGACCAAGGTATACAGTTCGAAAGCAAATTGTTCAACGCAGTAACAAACCTTTTAGGACCTCATCGTATCCATACAACAGGCTACCATCCGCAGGCCAATGGCATGGTAGAGCGATTACACAGGCAGTTAAAAACATCTTTAAAATGTTATGAAGATAGCAGTCAATGGAACACACAACTCCCATTCATTCTTCTAGGCATCAGAGCATCCTATAAAGAGGAACTCAAATAGCTCACCAGCAGAGCTCGTGTACGGTCAATCATTAAAGTTGCCAGCAGAATTCGTCGCTCCAGTGGAAGGCATAAATTTCGAAAACCAACCAGAATTCGTAACTAAACTTAAACCAACTGCAACCCGTTCCCAGTATATACGAGTATACCAACAGACCTAAACAAATGTAATAAAGTTTTCGTCAGAATAGATGCAGTAAGACCAAGCTTAAAAGCTCCATATCACGGACCGTTCGAAGTCATCAGAAAATTCAGAAAATATTTCGTCATCAAAATAAATGGCAAAAACACTTCCGTCTCTGTGGACCGTCTGAAGCCAGCTTTCATCATCGACGCTTACAGCACAAAACCAGATCCCAAACGAGACAAAAAGTCTGTACATTTCAAATAGAAATTGTATCGCCTACGGCTGGAAGGGGGGTGATGTAGCGTGCAAACCTTATCAAATAAATAAATACATAACCTTTTCCTCTGCACAATCTTTTACCATGTAAATAAATAACTTTTTGTAAGTAATAGCTTCGGACGAAAGTTTGCTACGCCTCCGTACTAACACGCACACGTTAACATCAAAGAGTGTTCTATACCTCGAACCATGTAAGAGAGAAATAATTCTGTCATTCCGTCTCCAATCGCAAACGTAGCTTGGTGGTGTTTTTGTGTGCTAGGAGCTTAACTCGTCCGGGTACAAGTTTTTATATTGAATTATAACCTAGTTAATAGTAGCTAGCATTTAGTGAGTTGTGTAGAAAGTATTTTGAATTACTGAATTAAAACTCAAAGCTTGTAAACGTGCCGTTCCTCCTCTTCTCCCCGCCGTGGCGGTGGCCACGAGCCATTCATCTTCACCATACTGGTCAGCCGCTACAGTTCTAAGGGTGGCCATACAAAATATTGATATGAACAAGGAAAAAAATAATTATATACATATTAATAAATAAATAACCAATCTAAAAATATTAATTTTCTTTATATTATGTTTCTAATATTATGTGGTTTTGATAAAAAAAAGGCAAAGTTTTGGGAGAATTTTAGTGGTCATATGTATAAGTATATACCATAAGGAAACATAGCAATTTTGTCTGACGCTACGGAATTAATAGTCCTAAACAAAAATGCATTGGTAGCTAGATCTTACGCTGTGTTATGAGGCAATACAAAGAAATAATATAAATACGTCAATTTAGGAATTTTTTTTTATATATCAACATAAAGTATTTTAATGATACTAGCCTCCTGTTTGGACATTAATACATATACTCTTAGTTAGTTTTAGATTATTGTCGATATCGAGACACCCCCAAAATGAATTAATAGTACCAACTAAAATGTATTAGTAGCTAGATTTTACGTTGTCACTGATTTTATGATACTTAGCCTCACGTGCTGACTTAATTAGTAACGCCTTTACGTTTTGGCGGGCTCCTATATGAAGATTTACATTAACCGACGACATCCACGTCTCTACTCGAAATGGGACAGTGCTAGTAGTGAAAGTTACGAAAAGATTTGTTTTTTTTTAGTTTCAGCCCAGGGGATGGAACAGAGGGTAAGCGATTATTTTTTTAAACAAAAAGAAAGGAAGAAAATAGAAATCTTCTTTTGCTGAGCTATAATTTTGCACCTTCCATCGGGTTAAATAGATTTTTTCTTTTATTGATCATGGCGAATAGTAATTTTGTGCTAGTGTCGAACTTCTCGTCTTCAATTTTTTTGCTAGAAAAAGAAAAAAGGATTGCTGCCTTGTTACCGGTATATAACAGAAAATTTTTATATGAAAAAAATTTAGTTTCAGTCCAAATCAGCGATTACAATAACAATAATCACTTATTCCAGGACTTTAGAATATTGAAGTTTTAATTAAAAAAAAAAAAAGTTGAAAGAAGAAAATGAAATCACAGCCCAAGACAATGGCTGTCTAATTTAAAGGTCACGTGAACGAAAGTATCATTCATTAGTTAAAGTTCTTGCGAGAGGCTCATTCCAGTTTGGTCAAGTCTAAGTAATAGAAACAGGCCAGTTGTGAAATTGTAACCTGCGGCCTGTAAGAGGAAAAAGGATCCTGAATTGTGATAGGTGTTAAGACATAGGAATAGACATTGCCAAATAAATGATTTATAACGTCATGGAACGCTAAGTGTTTTTGACTTTCTCCTTCTTTCTCCTGGAGCCCTCCATAGGATGAAGGTCGTATAGGTTCACTCCTCCACTGCTCTTTCAGGTCAACAAAGGGATACTGTTCAATATCGCCCGCAGTATCACAGGGTGGTTGGGGCAACGCCGATGAAAGGCCGAACATCTGTGCCTTCCCACTGGATGAAGGTAAGTGATGTAAGAGTCCCTTCAGGACCGAATGTGTGCCGGCGTTTTTTTTTTTTTTGTAAGTAGGCACGAATCTTTTTGTATGTGGCAGGCGGCAGCGGCAGGTTTTCGTGGAACCTCCCCACACTGTCCGCCAATAGCCGAGGCGAGCTAGCGTGCCGCCCTGCAGTCAAGGCTGTCCGCTGAGTGATCTGTCAGCTCATGCTGGCAATCGGAACTTCACGTGCAAGTCAATCACTCAACATAGTTCCATAACACTTTATTGAAAGAATGAAGGAATTGTACCCCGATACTGATCGTGGGCGCCAGGTGCGAGAAAAAAGAAGGAATAGTACGAAGTCTAGGACTCAGCTCAAAAGATATTGAAGATGTAATTTTGATGGCCATAAAAGGAGGATGGATTACGCAAGGACACTTTATGAGAGCTGTCTGGAGACGAAGTGAGAGGTAACAATGCGTTAGAAGAAATTAAGAAGTTGGTACCACTGCCTGTCAACTCAGTGGCAAATATTCGGTCATCTTTATATATTTGTACTCTAGCTATAACACAACGATTATAAATAAATAAATTAACATATGTACATATTTATTATTATGATATTGATATTATTATATCATAATGTAGATTTGCCCAATATAATATATAGTGCAGTGTACTCATATTTATTTATAAATAATTAATTGTCTTCTATAATATTATGTATGCCAGCCTCATATTTTAATTATCTAAATATCATGGTGCTTGAGAAGTTTCTGAACTTTTGCAACGGTACTTTCAACATACAATACTGTACTGTATTCATATTATGCACGCACAGTTTTCTTCTTGATGTGTAATATGTTAATTTATAAAATTTATGAAAATTTAGAAATTTCGTAGCATTTAGTCTCATAGACAGATATTGCACAATTGTTCCCGCCGCAAATTTGTTAGCAATTTTATTGTTCTGTCTGAAAATTCTTTTAATTTACATATAGTGTGCATTGCGCTCGTACTCATTTACAATTAATTAATTGTTTTTTTTTCTCTACAAAATCTGGGTATGCAAACCTCATATTTTAATTATTTAAAAAGTTTGTGTGCTTTAGTGTCTGGACTTTTACAACGTTTAATTCGGATTGTTAAATTGTTCTAGGATATGTGTATTAACGTGAATTTCTTCGCAATGCCACTCAGCTGTGCTAAGTGTAGTTCAACAGTCAGGAACGGGCTAAATGTAAAATGTGGCGGTATATGTAGCAAGGAACTATGCGCCAAATGTGCCAACCTAACTGACTACGAACTAAAAAGTGTTCTCATAAAGATGTATATGTGCGATGAGTGCATTGATTTAAAAAAAAACTGGTTTAGACAAGTTTGACGTGCTGCGATATGAGCTTGCTGAAAACAATAAACAGTTAACTCTGCAAGATCGGGAAATCAAAATAATTTTGAATCAATTAAATGTGTTGTCCACAAATGTTAAAAAAATTATGAATCATATTACTAGCCTGGTAAGAAGCCCTAAAGAATCTTTTGCAGAGAGGTTAATATGTCAGCCGCCGTCAGCTGCAGCGGTTACAATAAATTCCGAGGTAGCAAGTACACAAGTCGATATTCATAACTCTGTTGACCTTAGGGGGGATAACAATATTATGGGCCATAACACAGATAACGCTTCGATTGTGGGTGACATTGATGGTGATTGTCCTATTGTTGCTAAGATGTTGCTTTAAATGGTAACAGGATTGTATCGTACTCCAATGATCTCAACCAGATGGGGTCATAGTTAATGGAAATAACAGGCGACAGCTTAAGATAGCTGGTACCTCTTCTAGCCGTTGGATCTCTGCTGTTAATAGGCGCAAGTGGCTTCACTTGTCTTAACCCAAATGAAACTACTAAAGACAAACTCATCAAATATATATCTTCTAAATTTAATATTGACCCTAACATCCTGGTCTGCAAGCGTTTAACTGGAAGGGATATGGATCTGTCTTCATTGAGATTTTTGACATTCAAGCTGGGTGTCCCTGAATACATATTTCCTGATCTCCTAAAGGATGATGTCTGGCAATGTGGGATAATTGTGCGGAAATTTGTATATATGCCAAAAAACCTAGATGCGCAGCAACCAGTACATCTGAACACTTAATTTGTGACTCCCATCTTCATGAGTATGATGATCCCGTGTCCGGTGTTTGCCCTGTATCTCAGAAACTTTCATTAAAGACTAACACTCCTATATTCTGCTATTTTCATAATGTGAGCGGTCTCAGGACTAAGGTTAATGACATTTATGTTAGTTCCACTCAACTTTGTGTTAACGAAATACAAGAAAATCTGGCTACCAGTAATTACCAGGAAAATCCTCCCTGAAAATTACTAGAAAACAGGGTCCTGTACAGAACAGCTTGGGTGTGTGGGTATGAGGAATATTGATGAGCAGTCAGTAGTCAGTCATCCGTGAGGCGCGCATCCGAGTTTCAGTTTAAAGTTCAGAAGTGAGATTATCAATGTGCTTGGCAAGTGCCATCGTTTAGTGTGAAACTAAAATCTGTTTCTGAGTGGTAATTACGAAAAAGTGTTTCTTGAAGTAGTTTGAAGATATTCTTTATAAATACATGCTTATATGCTTGCGTTGCAAAATTTGTTGACAAGAAAACAAAAATGTTTTTGCGTGTTACCTTGAAGAAATTATTCGAAATACAAGAAAATCTGGCAACCAGTAATTACCAGGAAAATCCTCCCTGAAAATTACTGGAAAACAGGATCCTGTACAGAACAGCTCGAGTGCGTGGGTATGGGGAATATTGATCAGAAGTCAGTAGTCAGTCAACCGTGAGGCACGCATCCGAGTTGATTAATTCTGTTTCAGTTTAAAATTGATATGATGTTATCGCGATGGTTGAGACTTGGCTTAACCCAACGTTTCATTCATCAGAAATTTTTAATCGCGCATATTTGGTTTATCGCAATGATCGTGCTGCTAAATGTGGACTTAGCCGTGGTGAGGGTGTCCTGCTGGCAATTAACTCTACCTTCCAATCCCGTGAAATTCAATTACTTTATTTGTCTTATGATATTGAGCAGATCTGTGTTCGAGTATCATCTGCAGAGTAACTGTTTTTTTCTTCGTTTCTTACATCCAAACTTGCATGTGGAGATTTATGAGAAACATATCTTGAATATTGGATCGATCGTGGAGACTATGGTTCACGACTAGTGTTGCCAGGTGTCCCGATTTGCGCGGAACGTCCCGATTTTCAGGGGTCTGGGGACGCGTCCCGATTAGTACCTGATCGGGACGCTAAATGTCCCGATAAATCAAAAAATGAAAGAAAAAAAGTTTTTCATAAAAAATACATTTACGCTACGTAATTTTTTTAATTTAAAATTGCGCACATCAGCGTCATACACCACATCACATCACTAGCGCATCGCATGAACGAAAGAGCGCGAGCGTAATAAAAATAAATACTAAAGACTAGGCTGCATGGGCTTAAGCTCTTCGCCTTCCCTAAGGGAGAACATTAAAAAAAAAAGAAATGAGAGTGAGAGAGAGAGGAGTAGTGTGTATGCATTGCGAGTCGACTGACAGTTTTGTTCGGGCGGTTACTCAGGCTGTTAGTTAAAATAAAAATTGTAATTTAAAGCTTTGGAAACAACGATTGACAATTTAATCTAGGGGATTCTTTGCAGGTAAGAACTATGTGAATGTTTACGCAACAGCTTTTAACAATTATCTCGCATTTTGATATTCATACTATAATTTGCGTTTAGCGATTTTAGGTTATGTTTTTGGTGTTGGTTTTTGTTAGCTGGTTTTTGCTGTTGGATGTTTGTTTATTGACATAAATGTGAGTGCACGGCGTAAATATAGCAATTTTCAAGTGTTTTGCTTCATAAATAAACTCAGTACCTAATCTACGCAGGCGAAAGAGTTGATGTTATAAATATTTTATTTATGTCTGGGTGTTTGTTGGGTGATATTGGATTTCTTTATTTTCAGATTTCCTTAAAATGAGTGATCCGGAAACTGATTCGGAAGTAAAAACCGATGCTTCAACTTCGACTCCGAAAAAGAAACAGAGAAGAATGTGTTCTTTTCTTGATGTTTGGATGAAAAGTTATTCGTTCATCAAACCCGCTCCAAATAATAAGTTTAAGGCGCTTTGTACACTGTGCTTAAAAGAGTTTAGCATATCTCATGGTGGCAAGAATGATATAGAAAAGCACCAAAAATGTAATGAACACCAAAAAAGAGAGAGAAGTGCTAGTTTATCTACATCGCTGAAATTATTTTTGAAAACCGATCAAATGACTACTCAAGAAGAAAAAGTGATTGCCGCTGAAGTCACTAAAACTTACCACTCGGTGAAGCATTGTTTACCATTCAATTCATTAGATTGTGATACAAAACTAGACCATATTTTGTATGATGATTCTAAAATAGCTGATAAATTGACGCTTGGACGAACTAAGGCCAGTGCCATTGCACACAACGTTTTAGGACCAGCATCAACTCAAGAGGCCGTCGAAATTTTGCAAAACGACACATTTTATAGTGTAGCTACTGATGCGTCCAATCATGGTGCTATAAAAATGTTTCCACTGATGGTGAGATTTTACAGCCCAACTACAAATTTGAAAACGTGTGTTCTTGACTTTTATGAAGATGCAAATGAAACTGCATCAGCCATCCATACGAATTTAGTAACACGACTGAGAGAGTGCAATATTGATATTAAAAATCTTACTAGTTACTGTGCAGATAATGCAAATGTAAACTTTGGCTGCCGCAATTCAGTTTTTCAATTATTGCGCCATGATAATGAAAACATTTTATCAGTGGGATGTCCTGCACACATCTTACACAATAGTGTAAAGCATGGGCTGAGTAAGATTAACTTTGATTTAGAGAATTTCATTCTAAAACTTCATAACCATTTTTCATATTATGCAAAAAGAGTTGACGCTTTGAAAGATTTTTACGTTGATCACGAAGCTGAATTTGCTCCTGTCCTGCGACATGTGAAGACAAGATGGCTAAATCTTTCGATATCCTGAAAGATTATTTCATTTCATTGGGAGAAGAGGAATGCCCCAGTGCACTGTGGCAATTTTTTAATTCTGACGAAACAGAACCTTGTTTGGCATTCTATCAAAATGCCCTGAAAGTCTTACAGGATGCAGTGATATGTCTTGAAAACGAAACATTGCTGTGTTTTGAAGGTCACAAAATAATGCTAGAAGTTAGTAAAAAATTGAGGCAGAGAATCGAAGATGAATTTATGGGATTTACGTGCAGTAATTTGATAAAAAAGTTGCCTGCTGATAAAGTAACTAAAATAAAAAAAGACTGTTGTGCGTGGTACAAATATGTTCTTCATTACATAGAAACTAAATATGATCTCAAGGATAGCAGACTGGACATATTTAAACCATTTTCTCTCGAGGATGATTCATTTACTTACACGTCAATGGTAAACATTGTTGAAAACCTAAAAATTGATGCGTTTTTCGACATGGACCAACTTTATGAAGAAGTTTGTAATATCAAAGAATTATTGAAGGCAGCAGTGCAAAACAAAGAATTAACTCCGCTACAAAAATGGCACAACATTTTTAAAGACAATCAAGATTTTGTTAATCTGCAGAAAATATTTTCTTTTATGGCTTCAATTCCAGTATCAAACGCAACAACAGAAAGGGTATTTTCCCAGGCTAATTTAATTTGGTCTGAGAGGCGAAACCGTTTGACACTTGAGCACGTGAAAGCAGAAATTCAAATTAAAACCAACTTTCATATGACGTGCAATGAATTTTATAACTATGTTATAAAAAACAAGGCCATTCTAAAGGCGGCAAAGTCCAATGAAAAATATAATTTTAATAAAAATAAAAAAAATACATAAATAATTACTTTATTCTTCTGAAGTGCGTCAATTACGCTTAAAGTGCCATTTTATTTATGATTTCTACTAGTCCAGCTGCTGCTACCTACTCCAACAAGACTGATTACTTGTTATGTAAGATTAATGCATATTTAATTTAGGTAATATAATACAATACCTTGTACTAGTAGTTTAAAATGCAATAAATTAAACCCTGATTTAAAAACACCTTGTGTTTTGTTTACTGTCCCGATCTGCAACCCTAAATCCCGATTTTTTTGACCTCATGTACCGACCTAAACCAAATCGGACCTGGCACCACTATTCACGACAGCAATCACGTTTGTGTTCTTGGTGATTTTAATGCCGGCAACATCGACTGGTTATGGAGTGATGAGGATAAGATGCTTGTCCCTTTCAATATTCTCAAAGATGGACTTCTGTCAATGGGTCTTCTTCTTCAGATTAATACTGTGGTGAACTCGATAGGTAGACTTCTAGATTTAGTATTTGTTAGCGACAACTTAGTTAGTACTGTTAACTCTACATCCTTTAACTTCTCCAAGGATACTGTTAATCATGTGCAGTCGAGATTGTTATTAGTTTTATAGGTCATAATAGTACTATTTTCAATCTTTATTTGCGAGATTGTTATAACTTTAAAAAAGCCAATTATGCGGCTATAAATGATGCACTTGATCTAATTGACTGGCACAGTTTGTTTTCTGGATGCGATTTAACACAGGTGTACTCTAAATTTTGTTCAGTTTTGGACAAAATTATTTCTGCTCATGTGCCCTTAGCATTGAGGAGGGGCAATGCTGTTCACCCATGGAGAAATCATAGATTGGATAAATTAAAAAATGCTCGTAATTCGGCCCATAGGAAATATAGAAAGACGTGTAATGTAAATGATGGTATTCTTTTTAAAAGACTTCGAAGGGAGTATGAATTCTTGAACAAGTTTATATACAGGCAATATTTGAATTCTATTGAAACTGACATTAACCAAAACATTCTGGTCTTTTATTAATGGTAAAAGGAACTCTTATGGTATCCCCTCGTGCGTTCATTATAACAGTATGATAGCAGACAACACTATTGAGGCTTGTAGATTTTAGCTGACTACTTTGAGTCCGTTTACGTAGAGGATGATGGTCAACCATTTGATAATAGCCTATTGACGAACATACCCTCATCTGTGGACTTGGGGTCATTACATATATCGGTTGATGACGTTATTGATGCCCTTAACAAGCTTAGTACATCGTCTTCTTCTGGTCCTGATGGTATTCCAGCTGTCCTTGTATTTTGCTGTCGTGAGGCATTATCTCAACGTCTGTATCACATCTTCAATCTTTCTCTTTCATCTGGAGTGTTTCTCGATCAATGTATGCTCTCTATGCTGCGTCCTATCCATAAATCTGATGCTAAAAACGATGTCATGAACTACCGTCCAATCTGTAAACTCTCTGTTTTTCCTAAGCTATTTGAGAATATTGTAACTAATAAAATTTCATTCCTTCTCAAGGAGCACATTTCTCATCTTCAATACGGCTTCATTAAAGACAGATGTACTGAGACTAATCTTGTATATTTTGCTAATTTTTTCCTAAGTGTAATGGAGGACTCTGGTCAAGTTGACTTCCTCTATACAGACTACATCAAAGCATTTGATAGGGCTAACATTCGCCTGCTACTTGCAAAGCAGAGTATGCTAGGCTTTCATTCTTCACTGCTCAGATGGATTTCTGCTTATCTGTTAAATCGTAGACAGATGATTGTGATCAATGATGTGACATCTCGTTTCATTCGTGTACCCTCTGGAGTGCCGCAGGGCAGTCATTTGGGTCCTATTCTTTTTATAATTTTTATCAATGATGTTTTTAAGATTTGCAAATTTGCTGCAGGCCTTGGATTTACCGATAATTTAATAATATTCATCAAGATTGCTAATGCTCTTGATGCAGCTAAACTTAAGCTGGATGTTGATAGATTCACTCGTTGATGCTATCTAAATCGTTTATTTCTGAATTCATCTAATCAGATGTAGAAGGGCTTCACCGGTTTCATTTGACATATTTATTAACGGATCTCCTACTTCTAAATGTAATTTCGCATATGATCTCGGTGTTTAGTAAATTACGGTATGGCATTCTCCCAGCACATTGACTTTATTGTGAGCAAGGCGATTTCTCGTCTTGCCTTTGTCAGACGCCGTGCTGCGGAATTTTCCAATACTCTTAAAGGCCCCTATATATCTTTGGTCAGGTTTCTTTTTAGGATGCTTAACTGAAGTGCTAATTTGCCCCCGTACCATGTAAGATTATAATTAATTGACTTGCAAAAGCTATCTACAAGACGAAAGATCCGCAATGTCATGTTTATAAAGGATCTGCAGGATTATAGACCTGTTTCTCCTTCCCTGCTGGAGCATATTTACTTTTACACTCCCTCTAGAAATTTGAGGTTGTTCTCTATTTTATTTGAATCGCTTCATATAAGTGAGAGGAGGGCATTTGGGGGCGATGAGTATTCAAAGGGGTAAATTAAAATAATACTGTACAGTAAAAGTTGCCGTGTAACACGAGTCACTGGCTATTCTCAGTCGGCGAGCTCACTGCGCTCATCCCTATACACAGTCCTAACCTGTTGTTGCTCAGCGGGCCCGACTGGTGACTCAACCCCATCCTGGTCTCCTGCCATTACAACACACTTGTCATTGACATACAATCGTCTTTACTCCTTGTGTGCCTCATCAGCACTTTTTGTGTGTGTTTTTTCTGTTTTTGTGAGCTTGTTTTGAAGTGTAGAAGTTCATGCACAATGGATTCAAAAAAGAAGAAGTGTCGTCAACACTCAACTGAGTATTTAAAATTCCGTGTTATTGCGACACCGCAAAATATGCAGTTTCCACATTGTCTTTTGTACGATAAAACATTTACTAACAATTAAGCCATGAAGCCTTCGCTAATGAAAGATCATTTATCAAGAGTACATAGGATAAAATGAGTAGAAAACTGAGTTATTTTCAACACCTCAAAGCTAAAGCTGATAAACGACCCAATGTGAGTGAATTATTAAAAAAAAGAAAAACAACCGATCTTGACAAATGTCTTCCTGCTTTTTACGAGGTGTCTTTATTGACCGCTAAATGTGGTAAACCTCACAGAATTGGCGAAACTCTTGTTTTGCCGGCTACCAAAAAAATTTTTTCAAATCATACTAGGCGAGGGCCCTAGTAATAAGTCAATCGGTTCTTTTGAGAAACAATACTGTTTCCAGGCGAATTGACGAACTGGCCACAGACGTTGAATCCAAACTCACCAATTTGTTGAAAAAAAGTAAATTTGCATTGCAGATTGAGGAATCAACTGTGATTGAGCAATTTTATTAGCTTATGTGAGGTTATTACCGAGAAAATGTTGTTTGCTAGAACTTTGATCACTGATACGAAGGGATCGTCTATTTTTAAAGTGATGCAAGATTATTTTGAGGATAAAAAGATTGCCCTAACAAACGTGAACGTTTGCGGAACTAACGGTGCTTCTTCCATGGCAGGTTGTCATGCTGGGTTTCAGCCCACCTTAAGAAAGAAGCGCCAGAGGTCATCACTATTCACTGTGTAATTCATCGTCAGCACTTAGCTGCGAAAAAATTGAGTGTTGTCCTGCATGAAACCCTACAATTGGTTATTACTGGTATCAACAAGATCAAAGCTAATTCCATGACCGTCTGTTCCGACAACTTTGCAATGAAAATGAAGGGGACTTCGAGCTCTTGCTTCTACATTCCGCCCTGAGGTGGATTTTCAAAGGAAGCTGTTAGCGCCGTTTCTTCGAATTACTTGACACGGTTAGTGAGTTTCTCGACAGGTCTGATCCTGTTTTAGGTGAGAATTTGAAGCAACGCAAATCGGTACTTGCGTACCTTACAGATATTTTTGAAAAAATGAACGAAGTCAATATAAGGCTTCAAGGAAACAAGATGTACCTTATCAAGGCCAATGGAATTATTTCATTATTCATCGCAAAGTTTGATATTCACAAGGTAAATATTGGCCGTAAAGAGCTTATTCAGTTTCCGACCCTTAAAAAGTGTTCAGTGTCAGATAACGAGACTCCCGACCTCCCAGAAGACAAAATCCTAATTTTTACTGATCACCTTGACCAGTTAAAAACAGACATGGAATCAAGATTTGAAGATTTGACCAAGTTACAAATTCCGGATTGGATTCCAAGTCACTGACCTCGAATCCAAGGTAGAGGAACTTGAAGGTGTGTGTGACAGACCTAATGAGGAGTTACGTCGATCGCACCGAATAGCAGATGTTGTTGTCCATGGCATTCCAGCCTTACCATGAGAAGACCCAATTGGCCTTGTTAAATCTATTTCTTCTCTAACAAATCATAATTTAACATCGCATATTGAGGCTGATACCGTATAAAATCAAGATCCACTGGGGCACAAACCCGTACTACAAATATTAAAATCAATGTTCCTCTGCTGGTTAGGTTCTCGTCTCAAGGGAAAAAGCGAACATTTATTGATGCATTTAAGAAGTCTGGAGGTATGAGATTAAATCAAATTGAAGGTTTTACAGCTGACAGCAGAGTCTATGTGAACGACAGCGTCACACCCAAACAAAGCTCTATTCTACGGAAGACAAGACAACTGCATAGAAAGTTCAACAAGTGCCAGAAAGTAGGCAATTATCTTTGGAAATGATCTTTTTCAGCCATTTTCGTCGCAGATGCTTAAGAAAAAGTGCAAAAAACGCAGAAAGGGTTACATTTTGGGTACAGAATGTGCTAGGTCATTTTAAAGCTAAGCTTTTGGTCTTTTTAAATTCAATATGAAAAATTGGTATTGATGACGTGTTTTTTGATAAAAATAGTAGGTAAATAAAAAAACGAGTAAAAATTCCGAAATTTTAACTTTGTTGAGCCATAACTTCCAAACGGAAGGGAAAATTTTGTAGACCATTGGAATGGTCCAACGATTATCTATCTACCAAAGTTTAAATCATCATCATAGGGTATAACGTTCAGAAGTTACAGGGTGATCTATAAAAACATACCCAAATATCGTAAAGTCCCGTTAGTTAATACACTATATAACTAGAGTCCGACCGAACCTTCGGCTTCGCCAAAAAGAAAATACCTTCGGCAAAACATTCGGCTTCGGCCAGAATCAGGCTGAAGGTTTTACCGAAGCCGAATGTTAAATGAGTGAGGTGTGTCGGCGGCGCTGAGGACGGTGCGCGAGTGCAGCACCAGCAGCAACGAGGAGGTAGCGTGGTGTGGGCCAAGACATGCACATGAGCAATTTGCTGTGTTTGTTTTGTCACGCGGAATTTCATTGTGCCCCGATGACAGTTTTTTTGTAGAAGTGAAACGGGAAGGTTGTGTTACTTGTTGAGACTCATTGACTGTGCTGTGCGTTTTACTGAATGAAAATTTATTTTAATTTCTTCTTTGTTCTTTTGAATAAACAAAAATATTGAAGAATAATTTGATTGCTTTGCTTGTTTACGTAAGTAAAACATTGTGATTCTGATTACTGATTAATTAGATATTAGTTAATTACTTCTCTAGTTCTCTCGCATTAGGTACAACAATAATTTAAACAGTGTTTTGGTTGTCTGAGGGACATACGTAGTTATAGTGACCTTTAGATTTGGAAACTTTTGACTCGTCGGCTTTGTGTGTATGTATATAGGCAATTTATTTGTATTGGTTTCAGGTAAAAAGAAATTATAATATGGCAGCTAAAACTCCTATTTGGGACTATTTTAACAAAAAAGATGCTAAAGCAACTTGCAGAATATGTTCAAAAACATTGTCACTTTGTAGTTCGGTATCAAAAAAACAAGCAACAACAAATATATAAAACCATTTAGGAAAAATTCCCAAGGAGGAATGGGAAAAGTATATTGAAGCCGAAAACAAATATCAGAGAATGATTAAGGTCAGAAAAGTCGAAAATATGAAATCACCTCATGAAAAAGACAAAAATGAGGATTTTATTCAGTCGACTTTGCCACAGATTATGCAATGAAAGAAAGCAGTTGTATGGCCCGATGATGATCATATTTCGTATTGATAAAAGCATCATGGACCTTATAATTGTCGACATGTTGCCATAGAATATTGTTTAAGGTATTGCATTTCAAAGGCTCAATTTTACCGATCCTTATAGCACATCACGGTATAGGAGGAAAACAGAAAAATACTACAGAACGTCTTTAATGCCAAGCACATACGAAAGAGTAAAAAAAAAAAGTATTTGACCATATTTCCAGAGCTGAATGGGTAAGTTTTACAACTGATATTTGGAGTAATCCTACGAAAACCTGCTCGGTACGACATATTTTATTGATGGTCCGACCAGATAAAAAGTGATATTAGAAGCCATGGTTCTGGATGAAGTTCACACCGGGTCACACATTGCTACGAAACTCAATGAATCAATTGTCGAATATAAAATAAACGATAAAATCCATATGATTGTACGGAACAAAGCCGCTAATATGGGTGTGGCTACGCGTTCTGGAAATTTTACATGTTTAGGGTGCGTAGCTCACACATTACAGCTCGTGATTTATGACTCGATCTTCAAGGATGAAAAAATTAAGATTTTAATAAAAAAAAAATGCAGCAAGATTGTAGGCCATTTAAAAAAAAGCGAACAAGAAAATCGATATCTCAATAAATTTCAAGAAACGTGTGGCTTACCAAAGCATGCCTTAATTCAAGATGTATACAAAAGATGGAACAGTACCTATTTAATGATGGAGAGGCTGTTTGAGCAAAAAGTTGCTGTTAATCTCTACATGGCAGAACGTGGTGAAATTGATGTCCGACTGTGGAAGAGTGGAGCCTGATGAACAACTTGATAATCATATTAAAATATTTCTATCAAGATGAAATTCCCGTAGCTTCCCTCGCATCGCAGCCCTCTTCTGCGAAATCCTGCTGGATTGACAAAGTAAAATGGAAAAGTATGGATTCGACACAACATACTCCGAACTCTGTTCCAAAAAATTCAGAATTTCAAGCGAGAGAAAACCTTGAAACGCTATATGCTCATTGCACACCGCTCGAGATATTTGAAAAGTTCTTTGATGAGTCAATTTACAGCATGATAGTACAGGAGTCAAATATATATATGCTCAGCAAAAGAACGAGAGAAATGTTCAATTGACTTTGCCTCAGTTGAAGAGGTTTCTTGGTATATTGCTCTTTTCGGGCCACCACCATGTTCCACAAGAGCAATTGTACTGGTCGACATCCCCGGATTACGATTTCAAAATAATAAGAAATACAATGTCCCGTAATCTATATTATAAAATCAAATGGAATTTGCACTTAGCAAATAACAATGAAAGGGATAATGACAAATTTTTCAAGGTCAGAGAATTCATGACAAAAATTTCTACAAACTATGCACAGTTTGGAATTTTCACCCAAAACCTTTCAATAGATGAATCCATGTGGCCGTACCGTGGTAGACTCAGTTGTAAAATGTACATAAAAGGTAAACCAAAACGATTTGGCTACAAAATTTGGTGTCTGGCTTCAACTGGTGGTTATGTATATAGATTTTTCCCGTATGCCGGGAAAAATGAAGAATTTGACCCACTGATTGGACTAGGAGCAAATGTTGGAAGAAAACTTTTAGAAGTTATCGTTTATTTCGATAATTTTTTCACTTCTCATCCACTCCTAGCTAATCTAAATAAGGATTGCTTTTTGCTACGGGTACAGTAAGGGATAATCGAACAGGAAAATGCCCGTTGACTATTCCAAAGGACTTCAAGAAAAAACAAAAGGGACATTATGAAGCATTTTATGATTGTTCTAACCAGTGTATTGCCCTCAGATGGAATGATAATTCTGTAGTGACCTTTTTTATCTAACTGCGATGCGGTTGAACCTGTAGGTGATGTAAAGCGTTTTTCGTAGCATACCAAATCCTATATAAAAGTAAGCTGCCCAAACACCGTGAAAAAGTACAATGAAAATATGGGGAGTTGATCTATTTGATCGCTTTTATCCCAATACAGGATAGGAATCAAAAGAAAGAAGTGGTGGTGGCCACTGTTGGCCGTAACAAATGCTTGGTGCTTACACAAAAAGTTAAGCGAAAAACTTACACCTCTTTTACAGTTTAGGCGAGCTATAATAATCGCACTTTTGACTTCACCGCTTGATGCAGACTATGCTGATAATGCTGATGAAATACCTAACCAGAGACCATTTCGGCAAACACCACTGGCTCTTTTAGCAACAGCCAGATATTTAGGCGGAAAACATGAACTTATAAAAATCGACGACAGCAAAAGAAAATGATGCCGCGTTTGTAAGAGTCAGACGGTTTTCAAATGCGGCGCATGATCTAAAGCTGGTAATGACATTCCACTTCATGTCAAGTGTTGTCAAATTTTCCACAGTAGGATGTAAAATTACACAAATTTGGAATTTTTAATTTGGATTGTTTTTTTATGTATTTCTCATGTTTTTTTTATAGTTTGCTTGCTTTTGTTTTATACTGTTGAAATAAATATATTGTTTTGTTACAGTAGTATTTAATTCTACTGATGCGTTTTCGCAACATACTGTAACTACTGAAATAAGCGACAGAGAGCATTCAAATTTTGTAAATAGCTATGGTAGACCCAATGGGCAACATATTTAAAGTTTTACAAAATTTGAACCACGGCATCTCATTACGGAGTGAAACGGGTTAATAAAATCTATTGTGAAGTACAACACAAAATCTTGCATAATCTTGCATGTACAAACATGTCCAAACTCGCACGGGCACGTCCGTCCCATATCACTCATCGTATACTCGTAGTAATCACATTTCAGCATTTATTACATTTTTACTTTTCAATTTCAAGTACCCAAAAGAATATCGCGTTACACATTTAAATATTCAACTTAATTTAAAATTCTTATCTTTTTGCTGACACCAGCAGATAAGTGCAATATGAGTGCGATGGTTGGGAAAGTGTTCCTGTGAGTTGGACAATGGTTACTAAATCGCGACGGAGCCAAGTCTTCTGCGCGACGGGCTCAAGTTCTTTATTTAAAATTAAATTCATCAATTCTTTTCAATTCAAAAATTTATAAAATCAAGTTCTTTGCAATGTTGTAAATTCTTTTCAATAAAATAAATAAATTAAAGTTTATAAAAGAAGTGTTGTTTTCATTAAAATCACAACAATCAATTAAAAATAAAGTAAATAAGTCAAGTGGTTTTAGTTTTGGTGATCTCCGTGCGGATTGGCACTATCCCAAAGAATAACAACTCCAGTGTTGTGCAAGTTATGTTGAGCAAATTGCTCAAAGTAAGCACAACACTTCCATAACAAAATGTAAAAATTTCTGATCATATAGCAAACGATAAACACATACAAAATAATAAAATTTCGCTGAAATTTTGTTTTCGATTAAATATGTAGATCTACGTAGATTACGCACTGAAAAAACTTAATTAGAATACTTGTCTAACCTACTTTATCTAAATCTCAAATGCACATTTTACCTAAAGAAGTGAGGTATTTAACTATTACTTTAGGTGTAACAAATAACAGTTTTAGGTAAATCGACTATCTTTGATTGGCTGAATATAAAATACCATCACATTAGGTGAATTTGAGCAAATTCACATATATTTCAAAAATATCACCTAAATTTTTAGATTGGTTTAACCCAGTGGTTTTCAACCGGGGTGCCGCAAAGTTTAAGAATTTTCTTGGAAATTTACTTAAGTGCAGTTCAAGAGAACTCATTTCAGTTCTATTTTGCTACGATCTACATACTTAGTAAACAAAGAAGCGATGACTAATCGCTCGTTAATGTAATGTCTAAGATAAACTAATGAAAAGATAGGACAGAGAAGAACAAAATTGGAAATTTTTCGTGTTTTCAAGAAAGAAACAAATAATTTCATATACTTATGTCTTTTGCATGAATGGGCGAAACACATTGCTTGGCCTTCACATTCCTAGTTCCAGATCCCAGTGCCAGGCCAACTAGCAGAGAAGAACGACGTGGGCACTTGTGCCTTGTAGATACTTTAAAAAGCCAGATATATATTAAAAAAATTTAAATATTTTTTATCGAAATTTCATCTTTTTATAAAAGACAAATTTAAAAATTGATCAATTTTTTTTTATTTGATTGATCATCGACCAAAGAAAGGCGGGTACCTTATATTACTTTTGGGCCCAAAATAATATTTATTTACTAATTTTTAGGAATGGACAAATTTCTCATTAAGAAAAAACAGCGTAAAGATTCTACAGATGAGTGTGAGTGTTTAAATCAAGATGACAGTGAGAATAAGAAAACTTCAATTGCTGCTTCATCTTCACAATCTTCAAACCACGCTGTTCAAAATGTTAAGAAGAAAGTGCGCCTATATCTAGATAGCTATTTAAATTTTGGATTCACACACCCAAAGAAATATATGTTGTTAAGTTATTGAAACTAGCTGGTTAATTCAAAGAGGGAAAATATTTTGTCATTTCAACAGGAAATTTGTTTTATTAACTATTTTTTTCTTCGAATGTACATGAAATATGCTTAAAACAACAAATTTTGCTTGATAAAATATAACCAGATCAGTACAAGTCAATCAACGATGTCATCGTTAATTATATTTTTGAATATCTTCAAATTAAACATGTTTGCCGCTCAATTTAACAAATTTACAATTACATAAAACAAATTTCATAGTAAAATACCGTGTTCTCATAACAACTATAAAGCTTGTTGATATTACTTTCCTTTCATGTCAAAACAAATTAGTTTCTAATCAATTCAACAACATCCACTTAATGGTTTCTATCCAATTTCTAAGTAACAACATATGCATCGTTAGTATGACTATGGTTCTGTTTCAAATTACTACAAATCAACAAAACTATAATTTTTCTAGTTCTTCGTACTATACATCTTACAAATACATAGTTCAATATTGCTTTAACAAATACGTGAGCTTTGTCAGTATTTCCATTTACCGTTAGTAATTGGAAGCCTGTTTGAACATGGGATTTGATGGTTTCACATTAAATTTTATTCTGTTTGAAACTTCCATCGGTATTGCTCGAAATGGAAAATAGTAAACCCTTGAATCCATGTGATTCCCCAAGTGAGCCTTTGCAATATTATATTCTCGAAAGTACGAATATATTAAGTAATGTGACAAGTGACAACAACAGTGAAATTTTAAGTGAACACCAATTTTCAAGGCTCTTAGGTAAAAGCACCAGCCACAATGAAAAATTAGAAGAACGATCAGTGCAAACGTTTGGTGATTACTGTAAAAACTTAAATTTAGCGGTGAGTTGTGAACAAAGTGAAACAGGAGCACATTCAGGAAATAATAATAAAGTTGGTAGCGATATCACGGATGAATTAAAAGAATTGTTGTCAACGTGGAACTTTTACGACTTTGATTATGTTTATAATCGTTGCAGAGGTACGTAACTTATTTTAACTACATATGGAGCCTTTTGGTACTCGGGAACTGTTTTTGGTTTAAAAAAAAAACTCTTGTTTGAGAAAGATTGAATACTACTTTATAGTGACAGTATAGCAGAAGAATAAGAATAATGCTTTCTTTCAAAACCTGCTCAACTGTTGCATCAATTATTTTACACAAAAGAATCGGTATGAAACATTTGAAGATTATTAAAAATGAAGAAATAAACAAACTCATTGATTCGGACCAGCACTTAGATGATTTAATTACATTCAAGGACGGGCTTACTAAATGGCGATCTGGAAAAGTAGGTGCCAAACATACATATATATTCGGCTGAAAAACTTAGATTAAGTAACAACTTTTTAGAAAATATTGAAGACGTCGATAGGGAAACTAGGTCAATGAATAGTGATATCGGCAGATGGATCTAAAATCAGGAAAATGTACCTTCAGCAGAAAATGTTCTGCAAAGTAATACAAGATGTGTAAGATCGCAAGCTCGTTATAAGATTAAGAAGCATTTACATCCTTATTGTTTCAGGATTTGGATAGTATTCATGATAATTCCTCGACAGGATCGCTTATAAAAACTTACTTCTTGCAACCCGAAATTCTACGAGAAGAACATCAACAAATGCTAGCTGATATTATTGTGGAGCACTTTTATAAAAATGAAATACACATGAACCCTTCTTATATGCTGCAGTTTGCAGAAGCTATCAAGAAAAGGTTTCCTACGGAGTGCATGGTATTTTCACAAGAAGACTTAAAACTTTGGTAGTAATTAATTTTATTTTATGGAGCAGTTAACGTACTATACATCAGCCGGGTCTGGGAAAAAAAATCCGGGTGGAAAATTATATTACAGATACCACAACATAAAAAAAAATTGAACAAAATTGTTCTTATCTCTCCCCCATTATCAAAGACTTCAAGTACAGCTTCAGCAAGGACCTCTAAATTTTGTAGTAAGCTGGTTACACAGGCCGTATTCATAAATGCAGACTTGCGTAAAAACATTTAGTGAACATAGCCTTAAAAAAAAAAAAATATAGAAAACTAAAATTCGCTGATAAAGGCATGTGAACGAGGTTAATTACATGTGCCTCTGAGGGTCTAACGTAGTTCTGTATTTACAAACACGACCAGAATTTTTAGCAATAACACCTTAAGAATAACGTTCATTTCAGTTGAAATAAATGATGATGAAAGCATAGATTTGTCTGGCAAAAAAGAAAGACGACAGCACAACGAAGTACTTGCTTGGGATGACCTAACTTCTTTATGGAAAGAAACAAGAATTTTAAGAAGAAATGAAATACTTACTACAAACTGTTGAACAAGTGCCGAAGTTTTCAAAAATTGGCCCTTATACAAACACAGTCAAGGTCCCAAATTTGTAAGTAATTTTTAAATTTACGTATGAACATAAATAGCAAAGCAAACTATCCTCTATAAATGTTTTTGGGTTGTGTGGGCCAACTAGAATATATCAGTAAAAGGTACTTCCACAGTTTATTATTAGTTCTTGCTTTATTTAAACTGGAGTTCCAGCAAGTTATATTTACTATAATGAATACTTAATAATATGTTGAGTAGTGCAGATTTTTGCTCGTTGATAACTGGAGAGAACCAATATTGTTCGTATATCGTCGTTATACCGTTATGCTAGAGAAACCTGCTCTGTCATTCTGAAGTATTTGTTGATGTGCACTTCACTTTTCCTAATTATGTTTAGAGTCAAATAAATAAAGACAGTTTCCTTAATACGAGATTACTTATGTGCACTGCACAGTTTGCAAACATATTACATATTATTATTATACATAAAACTCTTGCCTAAACTTTTAAATGATTTTCGGATTCTTTCAGGTTGATATAGATTTTTGCCACTTTTTCCCAAATGTTGGAGATGCTTGCTTCATTAGTAAATGGAAGGAGGACTTCGATAATTTAAAAACTGTGATTAGAGACAAACTAAAGGACGCATATTGTATTTCTTTATTTGAAAAACTTGACCGTGCATCAAATGAAAGTAAGCATTTCCTACTTATACGTATATATTGTTTTTATATGAAGTATATTCAACAGGCTCCAAGGATTGCATTCTTTTCCTATCGCTCCATGGTGTAATAAAACCTACCGCAAGAATACCATATCCATCAAGGGCGCATAAGCGAGCACAGTGGAAGCCAAGTATTTCTGATTCCAAAAGAAGCTGTCTTCTTCATGTTGTTACAATTAACGACATTCAAAAGGAAATAAGTACCTTACGTAAATTGTACCTAGATTTAAAGTTAACCTTACAATCATTAATTGTCGTTGTTGGCTCAGAAGAAACAAATTTGGAGGAATTTTATTTGTACATTGATGAGGTTTTTTTAAATTTGAGACCTTTCTAAATTGTCTGGACTCAACTTTCAAATATTTTCAAATTCTAAATTTATGCTATCCTCAAGAGAGTGCTGCAGTATGGCTTTTTATACAAAGTTATTTTTACAATATTGAACTTCCCTCCGATGCACGCTCTTATACTGTAGTAGATATTATAAAAAATTTACATAAATTGAAGGAGATCCAAGCAAAGAGCAACAATATTAACTAAACTAACTTCGTAAAAGGTATACCGTGTAAATATTTATACTAAATATTTTGTGAAATTATTGCAAACAATATATTGATATTAAGAACCATATCTTTCTAATTTACGATTTCTGAGCTAACAGGTATAAGTTAAAGGAAAAAACACACTAATTTACTTTATTAACTATTTTATTCTAATTGAAACTTGTTTATTTTATTTTGATTTGAAAAATGTATATTTGCTTTTTATGTCAAAAAAGGTTTCATGCTGTAAACCTGTTAATAACACATTTGAAATGGTTACATAAACATTCTCGTCACAATAAGTTGATTTGCAAGAAGCTATCTTGTCCGCAAACTTTTGAAAATATAAATGCGTTTAAGCGGCACCTATTAGAAAAACACTCAACTTTCCAGAAAACTGTAGACATACTTGTTTCTGACGAATCTACTATACTTAAAAATAAGCTACGTATTGGAGAACCAATTAATCAAAACCAAATTCCTGATAAAAATAACTTTGGAGAAATAAGTGAAAAAAGTGTTGAAACTTTATTAAAAGAAATACAGGAATCAGCAATCCGTTTCAACTTGCAAATGCATTGCAAAAATTATTTCACTAGACATTATTAGCGTACAAGATAGTGCCAAATGCAACTTAGCGTTACCCTTATACAATTGTCTTAAATCTATGATATCAGTTAGCACAGATAGTGCTCTACAGCAAAAGATTAAGCGTATTAAAAAAATTATTTTAAATCCATTCATTGAGATAGATACGGAGTATAAATTTTTGAAGATCTTAGTTGAACTCGATTTATTCAGATATCCTAAAATTTACACCATTAATAATGAAATAACAGAAGTTATAGTTGCGAAAACTCCTACACTGGATGAAGAAAATGCTGAAGGTGTAATTATGCCCATTGAATTTCAGTTGAGAAAATATTTGGAATGCCCAGGTATACTTGAAATATCACTTCAAAATTTAAATTCGCAGAAAAACCTAGGTCCATCAGGCCTCATCAGCCATTTTATAAATGGAGATATTTGGAGAAGAAAATCTTTCTCTCAGTCTGATAAAGTTGTTCTCCCAATTTGTCTTTACTTTTACGATTATGTTATAAACAATCCATTAGGACCATACGCTAGTGAACACTCTATGTGTGGCGCTTACTATACTTGTCCAATTTTCCCAAATCACTACTTATCTAAATTGGAGCACAATTTTATTGCAGCAGTTTTCAAAACGAAAGACATGGCTTCATTTGGGAATGCAAAGACTTTCTATCCTTTACTTGCAGAGTTTAAGAAGTTAGAGGAAAATGGTATTTTGATAAAAGTTAAGAACAAATTTACACAAATCTTCTTCTGTGTTTCCTTAATATTAGGAGATAATTTAGGAGTAAAAAGTGTCCTTGGTTTCAGTAAATCCTTTAACACGCATAGATACTGCCGACTTTGCAAAAGGTCAAAGGAAGAAATGCAAAAGGATACTAAGGAAATACAAAGTTCATTACGTGATAAAAAAAACAATATGAAAGATGTCATTGAAAATGATTGTAAATCAACAGGCGTAAAAGAAAACTCTATTTTGAACAGTTTACCCAGTTTTAACGTTACAGATAATTTTACTTGTGACATAATGCACGATTTGTTTGAGGGTGTATGTCATTATGATATCTGTAAAATACTCTTGCATTTCATAGAAGCTGACAAATTTTTGACTTTAGAAACTTTCAATTATAGAAAACAGCTATTTTGTTATGGTGACACCGAAATTGGTAACAAGTCAATCTCCATTACCCTGCAGAATTTAAGGAGTTTTAAAACTAAAATGTCTGCCAGAGACATGATGACTTTTATACATTTATAGCCATTAGTGATAGGTGACCTTATTCCAATAAAAAACCGTGTTTGGGAACTTTTTTGGACTTTACTTAAAATTGTGGATATGGTATTGAAATCTTGTTTTGACGTTTTGGATTTAGAAATGCTTTCAGAACTTGTATCAAAACATAATTCACTTTATGTTGAGGTGTTTAATACTCATTTGAAACCGAAACACTTCATGGTGCACTACTCTTCAGTAATAAAAAAATGCGGTCCATTAAAGCAAATGTGGAGTCTTAGGTTTGAGGGAAAACATAAGGAGTTTAAAATGTACGTTAAAAGTATTTGTTCCAGGAAAAATATTTCTCTTACGTTAGGAATTAAAGCTGGTTTCAGATTTGCGGAACTAATACATTCGGGAAAGTTTAAAGAGTGTACCTTTTCTACCGAAGAGAAAAAAAAATTGTAATTTGAAAAGTAAGCACTACTATAAATATCTGTCAACCATTCCAAACTCTGAAAATCCATATTTTACAAACAACATTATTTTTAAAGGCAAAGATTTTAAGGTGGGACATCATATCACCACCGATTGTAAACTATATGAAATATCTGAATTTATTATGAATGATTGTTATGCTTACATTGTTGGAAAAGACACACTTTTATTAGAATTTGATGACCACCTTCAGTCTTATATCACTGGTTCAGAAACAAATAATTATTGTTTATTAAATATGAATTGTTTACAAGGTCTTCCAATACATAAATATAAATTGCCAACCAAGAAAACAGCAATTAGTTAGACTGAAGAATTTTTAGAGCAAAAGCAAACTATATGTATATAGATATATCATCACTATCTATTATATGTAAAACAGGCTAATAGATACGTATAATTAGCTTAACTGATTCCTAAATAAATATGTACTATATAATTAAGGAACTAAAATCTGTGTACCTATTTTGCAATAATAAATCGAATGAATTACTGGAAATATTTAGATTGTTCTTATTTTTATATTATATTTTACGATATCCGACTTTCACACTTAAATTTTCTGCTTTTTTTAATATCATAGAAACTGAACGCCGCTTTTCCATCTTTACCTTTTACCTGATCAATAATATTAAAAGGTTCAGGTGGATAGAATTAGTGTGAATTGTAAGATTTTCCGATACATAAAATTGTAGAAGAGACGTAATTAAAAAGACTAATACACCCATAGAAATAAATATACTTGCAACAACAAAAGTGTGTATATTTCAATGTTATGTATATTTTTTGAATTCATTTATTTTTTTTTTCTTAAGACATGATTTATATATAAAAGACTAAGAGAATAAACAAAGAAATTAAATAAATTTTAATCCACACAAAAATAATTTTAATAAATGTTCATAGGAAATAATTATACTTGCACTTCACATGTTCATAGGAAATAATTATACTTGCACTTCGCATGTTCATAGGAAATAATTATACTTGCACTTTGCAAAATATATTTAAAGTGAACAAAGGATGCCTACTTTTGTAAATATGGAATACGTACGTCGGTACGACTTTAGTAGTGGGTGTGACCACCTGAGGCTTGAATAACTTCTTCCATGCGTTGAGGCATTGAACTAATAAGATTTCTAAGTTCAGAAATGGGTATTTCATTCCATATTTTTGTTATTTCCGATCGAAGCTCTCTCAGGCTATGATATTGTCTTCCATTGGCATAAATCAGGTTGGACATTATTCCCCATACGTTCTCGATCGGATTCAGATCGGGACTAAGTGCTGGCCAGTCCATAGTTTCAATATTTTTCTGCCGAAACCATTCGTGTACAACGCGTGCTCGATGAATTGGTGCATTATCTTGTTGGAAAATCATAGGTGGATCAAACAAATCATCTAAAAAATTGATAAGCACTTCATCTAAGATATTGATGTATGCAGAAGAATCCATTTTATTACTAATGAAGCATATAGGAGTTCTTCCTGTATGGGAAAAAGCTGCCCATACCATAATATTGCCTCCTCGAAAGTTTCTGTGCAAGCCAACTTCTTTTTTTTTGCGATTGTCGTGCCAATATCGTTGATAACCGTCAGGACCATCCAGAGTGAACTTTTTTTCATCACTGAAAATTACTTGTTTCCACTGATCGGTCCACGACAAGTGTGATGTCGCAAAGTGAAGTCGTGCCTTTTTATGACGTTGTTGCAATTGAGGTTTACCTTTATTTTTAATCCAAGTAAGGGTACCGGAATTATGTAAAATTTGTGCAATACGTCTGGTAGAAACAGGTAAATCTAACTCACGTCGAATATCCGAAGAACTAAGTTTCTTTGAGCTCGCAGCTCTGATGATTTCCCGTTTTTGGCGTGAGGATATAACTGGAGGTCGTCCCGGACGTTTTGTTGTTGCATACAGGGGTCCTTATTTTAGCACATTTGCTACCCCGATGTCCGATCTGTTTAATCGCCTGGCGATATCCCTATTAGAAAGTCCACACTCCTTGTATGCCATCACTCTTCCTATCTCTTCCTTAGAAAATGTTGTACCACGTGGCATTTCTGTTGAAAACGTTTTAAACTTGAAATAAGTAAATTTAATTGCAATACAAAACACCAATAATGCTCACTGTAAATTTCTTTGAAATCCACTCACAAATAAATGACTAACTTAACAGAACTCGCCCTTGAGATTGAATGCAAGTATACTTATTTCCTTCCATTTCAAACTTTAACTGGGCAAAATTCCACGAAGAAAATATTCATATGGCACGATAGTGCGTAACGGTATTTGGATTGACGAAACAAATGCTATACGACCAAATGCGCCTGATCGCAGTTTTGTATTAGTTAGTTAACACGTTTCTTGTTGGTGCAAGTATATTTATTTCTATGGGTGTAGTTCAAAAAGTTAATATTACTTCTTGAACTGAGGATGTTTGTTCCAACCAGGTACATCCTTGATATTTTTTTATATTTTTACTTCCATCAACGAAGAACATTCCTAGTTGACTTGACTGGGGCAAATAGTCAATTCAAATATTTTTGGAGTATTTCTAAAATTGTTAGCGCACGTTATCCTAACTAGATTTCAGCTTTTATGAAACAATTTTTCATGTTAAAATAACGAAATTATTATTGTCAAATCAACTATATCTATCATTAATACAAACTCCAGCAAGAAACAATTGTAAAATCGTTATAGCTACGATGAATTCTTGTTAGCTGAGAACCAAATGTAAAATTTGTTATTTGAACTACAAAATTAGTTTCCAGAACCACAAAATTTTTTGGGTGCATGGTGTGGGGATAAATACTATCCAAAGCCAAAATGTGTAGTTTGTGATGATACGTTGGCTAACGAAGCAATGGCACCCAGCAAATTAAAAAGACATTTATTTAAGAAGCACATACATCTTTCGGACAAACCTAGATCTTATTTTGAAAGATGTTTAAATTCCCAAGAAAAACAATCCGCAACTTTTACCAAAATGGTAAAACTATCTGATAAAGCCCAGGAAGCTAGTTATTTAGTTGCCGAAATAATTGCGAAAAATATGAAACCACATACTGAAGCAGAAAAAGTAATTTTGCCGTCCTGTATAGCTATAGTAAGGACAATGTTCGGTACTGATGCAGAAAATGAAGTTAAAAAAATTCCTCTTTCCGATAATACAATCAGCAGACGAATTACAGATATGTCAAGAGATATAGAAGAAAATGTAATTACTTCCATTAAAAAAAGCGATATGTTTACAATTCAAGTCGATGAATCAACAGATATATCCAATATAGCTCAGCTTCTTGTTTTCATTCGATTTATTCACAATGAAAAAATAGTGAATGAATTTTTGTGTTGTAAGGAACTTCAGAAAACAACTACAGGCCGAGATATATTTAATACAGTAAATTCCTATCTAGAAATGCATGAATTAAAGTGGGAATCATGTTCCGGAATTTGTACAGATGGTGCACCCTGCATGGTCGGTTCGATAAAGGGGTTTATTGCCCTGGTTAAAGAACGTAACATTAATATTATAACAACACATTGTTTTCTTCACCGTGAAGTCCTTATAGGAAAAACCCTAAACAGCGACTTAAAATCTGTCCTGGATGCAGTAGTAAAAATGGTAAAGTTCATAAAAAGCAGACCACTTAAATCACGCCTATTTGCGGCTTTGTGTGAAGAGGTTGGGGCAAAATATGTTAATCTACTGCTGCACACAGAATCCAGATGGCTATCACGTGGAAAAGTGTTAACTCGCGTATTTCAATTGAGAAATGAAATGAATTTATTTTTTAATACGGAAGATAGAGAAGAATTTTGTTGCCTGCTTTCTAGTCGTGATTGGTGCAGCAAATTAGCATACTTGGTAGATATATTTGAAATATTGGATACGGTAAATATAAGTATGCAAGGCAAAGAAGAAAATATTCTGTCTTCAACTGACAAAGTCAAGAGTTTGCAAGATAAATTAAATTTATGGTTAAGAGAAGTAAAAGAAGGGAATGTAAGCATGTTTAAACAGTTTTCTACTATGACAAATGTTAAAATAATAACTCTTATTTCGGAACATATACAAATCTTACTCAATAATATAAGTCACTACTTTCCTTCTTTACGTGTTGAGGATTACGATTGGATAAGAAATCCATTCATTGTGGACGTTAATGAAGTAAAGATAAACCTTGAAGAGCAAGAAGCACTAATTGAATTAAAGAATGATGGCAATTTAAAACTGAAATATAAAGAACTGAATATTAATGAATTTTGGATACATATGTATAAAGCCAGAGTATCCTCAATTAGCTAAAAGAGCTCTCACAATATTATTGCAATTCTCGACTTCATATTTGTGTGAATTTGGATTTTCGGCTCTTACGTCTATCAAAAATAATAAAAGGGAACGTTTGCAAACGATCGAAGAAGAAATGAGAATGTGCCTCTCCAATATTCCGCCCAGAATTAAAAAAATTTGCTCATCACGTCAAGCTCAGATCTCGCATTAATTAAAATTAATATTATTTACTTATTTGTGTAATTTGATAATAAAACTAGTTTTAAAAAACAATAGCGAGACTATTATTTTACATGTAGGTATTTCGACAAAATTCAATGGACTTAAATTCTGATTTGGACACGTTCCCCCGGTGAAAGAGTCCCCTCCCCGGACCCTAATACAGCGTTCAGATTTTAGATCCGCCTCTGGTCAAGGGTGCCACGATTTTTTATTTTTCAGTCAGGGGTGCCCCTCGATGAAAAAGGTTGAAAAACACTTTAACCAGTTGACATCTCGCCTAAAACATTAGTCTATCGCCGAAATATTTAAGAGAACGAAATAGACGAATCTCTACATGTAAAGATTCTACGAAGCAAAAAATGTACGTACTTACTCAAATAAGCAGAATTTAACGGAGTTTATCTCTTGCAGTGTTAATACACATTTAAAAATCTGAAAAGACGAAAACTGTGTACAGTTACCATATATGTATTAGTACGGACTTCAGGGAATAATAGGTAATTTGCCTTTGAGATTTGGCAAATTATTAAGAATTATCTAATATTGTAGTTGTTTATGCTTAACTCTAAGGCGTAAAGGGAAAAGCAGAGGTTTTTAGTGTTTGCTTAGAAGTTCATGCATGCGGTTCAGTGCGGAATTAAAAAGTTTGAGTGATTTAATTTTCAAAAGTGAAAAAGGTTTTTTAAATGGAAAATACTAACGATAGCGCGATTGTTATAAATTTAAGCGAAGCAGCCAACTTGGATGAAACTGTCAACAACCTATTAATAAAATGGAAACTTGAGGCTTTAATGACGGATTTTGAAAGTAAGTGTATATAAAAATAAGAAATAAATAAATATAAAAATTGCTAACAACAAATTAATAAATTAAAGCAAAAATCAACTGAATTATATGTTCAAAAGAGTGCGAAATAAGTTTTAAAGCAGAGATGGGCATTTTTTATTTGAATAAAAATAAAAGATAAAAAACCGAATAAAATGAAAAATAGAATAAAAATTTATTTGATTACAAATATTATTCGTTATTTGGTGAATTATTCGCAAATAATTATTTTGTTATTTGGTGCAAATTATTTGAGTTTCAAATAATTATTTTTTATTCGATCGTGCTTTATTGATAATCAAATAATTATTCGTTATTTGGTGAATTATTCGCAAATAATTATTTGTTATTTGGTGCAAATTATTTGAGTTTCAAATAATTATTCGTTATTCGAGCGTGTGTTATTTGAAAATCAAATAATTATTCGTTATTTGGTGCAAATTATTTGAGTTTCAAATAATTATTTTTTACTCGATCGTGCGTTATTTGATAATCAAATAATTTGATTATTTGATGAATTATTTGTGATTTCTTATTATTGTGATGGTAATTATTTGAATTTCAAACAATTATTTGTCATTCAGTTATTTTACGTTTGTATCCTTATGACCCTTGAGTAGACATAGATTTCATATTTAGGAATTTTGAAAAAGAAACCTCTTTAGACGATGATAAGTTTTTTTATATTTGATTGTAATACATTTTAACTAAATTTTGATATGTACTAATAATATGCGTTTTCTTTTAATAAAATCCGCTCTTACTCTGGCTGGAAGTAAAATTTTCATTTCAATCGTATTGTGTTAAGCACAAACTCACTTGTTTTTTATTTAATTGACTCTAAGATTATTCTGAGTAATCAAACCCAATTAATTTACTTCTAAAGCTTCACAACTACTTAATTGAACAAAATTTTTAAATTCCTCTTAAACTTTAAATTAAATTAAGCAACGAGACATCTTGCGGAAAGAAATGCTTGTGCCAAGAATTACTTATTTGAAATTGGAACTAATGGACACCAGAAAACATATATCCATAATCGAATGACAAATAATTGTTTGAAATTCAAATAATGACCATTATAATAATAAGAAATCACAAATAATTCATCAAATAATGAAATTAATTGATTACCAAATAACGCACGATCGAATAAAAAATAATTATTTGAAACTCAAATAATTTGTACCGAATTACAAATAATTATTTGCGAATAACTTAAAATAAATTGATACTCAAATAAAATTTTATCCGAATAATTTTTTATTTGATTTTTTAAAAAAAACGAAATTTGATTGAAAATTTATTCGAATAATGCCCAGCACTGTAAGGTACATAACTGTCGGTGTTTAAAATTTTTAAATATATTTAAATGTTAAAATCCTTTTTTTTAACAGGAAATATCGGCCGTAATGTAGAATAATTAATTAGTAAATGATTTAAAATATTAAAGAATCTAAAGTATTGTATTGTTATGACCGTAAGCCACAAAACCCTCAGTACATATTTAGTTTTTAGGGCATAAATGCACCGTTTGCAATTAAAGCCTGTATAATTTGGCAACGTTGTATTATATATTTAAGGTTCCCATATAGTGTTACTGTTTTGTAATATTTTTTGAGGAAAGTAAATGGTAAAAATATTACGAGCATCTCAATATCGCATTTTCTACAGAAAAGGGAATCGACATTGAAGTTTTTAAGAACTTAACGGCCGAGGATATAACCAAACTCATACCGGAGGGAAATTTTGGTACGCGTATTAAATTTCGTACACATTTGTTTGAAGTTATTCGGATAATTTATGTATAATTAATTGTAATTAACTTTAAGGGATACGTACCAACAACTGAGAGCTTATCTGTAACAAGCACAATAGAAGATTGGGTAACAGATTCCACATCATTAACGGTCAACACCCCTACAATTTTGGTTCCTTCACAAAAATTCGAAATTTGGGTAAGCAATATGCCACTGATGTTCATGTTGAACTTTTTTCAATTTACCTAAATTTGCATGGGTTTTAGAATTTACAAACACAACTTGAGAGAACTTCTTACGGAAAATGTATTCTAAATGAGTATGAAGAACAAAACACTTTAAGTAACCGAAATCGACAATATATCGTTCAAATGATATGCGAATACTGGATAAATAATGGTGAACAATTAACACAAAAATCATATTTGAATGCGGCTCGCGATATCAAGAAATTATTTCCTACTGAAGATGAGGTCTTCTCCAAAATTTCTAATAGTATGCATTATATTTTACAATATTATACCGATATTTAGAAAACTTATATTGGTGGAAAGGGCCAAAGGGGAAAATTAGTTGAGAAATATTACAGCTTATGTAAAAAGTACAGAAAGGCTGGATTATTGCAAAGTAGATACAAGCTCAAAAGAAAAATTAGTGACGTCTCTGATCAAAATTTGGAGTGTTCGTGTGATACAACATCTGAAACGCTTGGTATAATTTGACACTATATTTATAAATATTATCATAAATTCTTGCTTTAATACAGAAGATCCTAATGAGGAGCAGACCAATTCATATTAAGAATGGTTAAAGAACAACGTTTATCCCGAAATATTGGTAATAGAGAGGTGGAATCTTACATTTGAACATCGTAGGAGAGAAATATTAAAAAAAAACTAGATATTTTTCAAGATTGGCCAATATTGAAGCAAAGAATTGCAGTAACCTTGGTATTGTTCACCGATGACATAATTTTGTTAATTTTCCTAATTGTTATTTGTTATTTAGATTGAATTAGATTTCGAGCGACGGTATCCTTCGAAAAACCTATTACTATTTGCGAAGTGGGATCTTTTCTGCCAACAAATTAGGAAGATATATAAAACTGAAATTAAAGACCCGAATAGTAAGAAACTTCTTGCACATTTAGATGACATCGACTTATCTCTTAGTAAGGCATACATTTTAACGATCAGACATGATATTATGTATATATTTATTTACAGACTCCAAGAATTACATAATAACAATTCTATTAAACTCTATACTAATACCTCAAGTAATAAAATTAAAAGATAGCAAGAGACAATGGAAGCCTTCAATACTGGATGGACAAAATTCTATAGCTCTTCATGTAACAGTAAGTCTTTTCAAAATAAATTATATTTATGTTTAAAGTTGTTAATTATATGTATTTTAGGATTCAGCATTCATCCAAACGGCCATGAACATTAAAAAGAATGAATATCTAGCCAAGAATATTACAGTTCAGCCAACAATACTAGTTACAGGAACGGACATAAAAAACCTGCAACATTTTTATGTAATTTTGAACGACATTCTGTATGATGTAGATAGCTTCTTGAAAGCGCTTTCTGTATGTTTCCAATTTCACAAAGTACTAAATTTGGAGTACGACAAGCAATGTCAGCAAGTTTGGGCATTTATTGAAGAGTTCTTTTTTGAAAATGAGTCCAAAACAAAAAATTCCACGGTAACTGCATTATTATCTAATTTAAAACAATAAGTAAATTTGCTTAGTTAACATACAATAATCTTTCATAATTCTTGCAAATAAAAATAACTAAAATGGAGGAGGAAAAATTTAGGTGCTTCTTATGTAATATAGTTTTCAGCAACGTTAATACTTATATTTCTCATTTAAAGTTAGTCCACAAATTATCAAGCACTTCAGTTTTTAAATGTATGGAATGCTTTCAGACATTTCAATCTATTTACTCTTTTAAAAGACACTTGGTGAATCAACATAAAAATACATTTGAAAGGAAGGAGTCTGGAAGTACTGAAGTAGCATGTAAAAATTCTCCAAAACAAATAGATGATATCAAAATTTCGCAAAAAGTTCCAACAGAATTAGTAGATGATTTCATTTCAACCGATATTGATAATAATGTTCAACCAGAAAAGATTCTTGATACTTCTAATATATTACAATTCGTGTTACAATTATATGGAAATATGTCTCTTAGTAGAAAAACTGCTACTGAAATTATAACAAGCGTAAAAACTGAAATTTTGATTCCAATGGTTAAACTAATAGAGCATCAATTGAAGCGTGATCTTAAGAATGAGAATGTTGCCAATTTAATCCTTATGTTAAAGAATTTCGAGAGCTATTTTGAAAGTTTGTGTACAGAACATAAGCTGAAGAAATGTTTACAACAAAATGATATTTTTACGGACCCCACAGAATTTTTAATTAATGATTCAACTATAATTAATAATGTGAACAGTAAGGCAGGAGCTCAAAAGGGAACTTTACTTCCTCTAAAAGATAATTTGAGACGATATTTTGAGTTACCTCACGTAATAAATACAATGCTTTCAAATTTGAGAAATCTAAATCTTAGCAATGACATTACGAATGTATGTCAAGGTTCTGGGTGGAAAAAGAAGGTTATAAAATTTGAAGGAAAAACCTTGATCCCCTATATATTATACCAGGATGATTTCGAAGTCAATAATCCGTTAGGTTCCAAAAGCAGTGTCCATAAAACTTCTGCCTTTTATATGTCATTTCCTTTATTAGATGCTGAAAGCTCTTCAAAGTTAGAAAATATTGTTGTATGCTGCTTAACAAAATCCTCAAATCTGCAATTCGGTAACACAAGTAATTTTGGGCCTTTATGTTCAGAGCTCCGGGATTTAGAGGAAATAGGTTTAACAGTTAATTTAGGCGAAAAGGTTGAAAAGATTTACTTAATTTTAGCTGCAATTGCGGGTGATAACTTAGGGCAAAATACAATTCTAGGCTTTACAAAATCTTTTTCTGCAAATCACTTCTGTCGATTATGCAAGGAAAATAAGTACAACATTCAAAGTCAAACAGAAAAAATACAGATCTATTAAGAACTCATGAAAATTATTTGTTGGACATTAATGAAGGAGATATTTCCAGTACTGGTGTAAAGGAAATTTGTTCCTTTTGTTGTATAGAATCTTTCAATGTTACAGAGTGTGTCTCTGTCGACATAATGCATGATCTCCTAGAAGGTATCTGCCACTGTGAATTAGCCCATATTTTGAATTATTTTATCTATACATCTATACGAAACTATATTTCAGTTTACAAAATCTGAATAATATTAAAGGTCAATTCAGTTATTGCCACAATGATAGCAGTAATTTAACTGTCGAAATTAAAACGATACATTTAAAAAAAGGAAAATTTAAAATGTCAGCAAGTGAAATGCTGTGTTTTTTGCATTATCTTCCAATAATGATAGGCATGTTTGTTCCAAGAAACGATTCAGTGTGGAAATTGCTTATACTTTTGATAAAATTAGTAGAATTTAGTTTTCGCCCATCATTTAACCCAGAGACATTGCGTGAATTTAAAATTATAATAAAAGAACATCATGAGCTCTATTTAAAACTCTTCGATGTCCATTTGTTACCTAAGCATCACTTTATATTACACTATTCCCGAGTAATTGAGAAACTGGGGCCGATAAGACGTCTATGGACTATGCGTTTTGAAGCCAAGCATAAAGAGCTCAAATCGTATGCTTATATTACTACTTCAAGAAAAAACATAAATTTAACACTTGCTACCAAATTGCAGTTTAACTTTGCCTTTCAGTTGCATAAAAAATGCAAAGTTGCTGAAAATATAGATCAAGATTTTTCTTATACCGTAGATTTGACAAATAAAATAAGTTGTAATGATATTCTTTTACCTGAAATCTATGAACTTAAAAATGTAAGATGTAAGAGAGAAGTAAGATTAAACAATGTTCTGTATAAGGAAGGAGATGTTTTAATTGTTAGTTATACGGAAGTAGTAAATCTTTATTTAATTAAATATATAATTTTATGTAATAATACAATTTATTTTGTCGTAAGCCCAATTTATAAAAAGAATTTTGATACTCACTACCATGCTTACAATGTTACAATAAAAGATAATCTATTATTAGAAATTATAAAATCTTGTGCTGTGCGACATTCGCCACTGAACTTTACTACTCTGCCAAATAAAAATGTGTTCATAAAATGTAAGCCTCCACTTTTCTAATATATATTTGGGAGATAGAAAAACAAATATTAAATTTTATTTTTCTGTGAAAACTTTCTTTAAAAAAATAATTTTGTACTTTAAACTATAAGTTGAATTTTTAATTAAATTATAATTTGTGCTTATAAAGCCAGCGTTTTATTAGAATATATTTATGTATAAATTCACACAAGTAAGTACATAGAAATTTTAGATAAGCTGTCTACTTAAAGAGATAAGTCGTCTAAACCCTTAAGGAGATTCTACTAATTTTATGCTTGGAGATTTTAGGTAAGCTGTCTACTTAAATAGATAAGTCGTCTAAACCCTTAAGGAGATTCTACTAATTGTTTGCTTAGAAATTTTAGATAAGCTGCCTACTTAAATAGATAAGTCGTCTAGACCATTTAGAATATTCTACTATTTTTATAGTTGCGAAGTTTGGGTAAATTGTCTACTGCAATTGAAAATCGGCCTAAACCCTTTAGGAATTTCGACTGTTTCTACAGTTAAAAAGTTTGGGTAAATTGTCTACTTAAATACATAAATTGTCTAAACCTTTTAGAAAACTCTACTGGTTTTATAGGGGGAAACCGACCTAATTCGCATTAGATACAATGCCTAAAGGCATTAGTAAGCTGAAAATCAATCATTTTTTTAGATGTCACACCTATTTTTTTAGTGGATTAAGCAAAAGTTTTCTTTCAGTGCGAGCAGAAAATTTGTACATGCAAAAACTTTTGTTATCGGAGCATTTTGTGAGTGAAAAACAATGCATGCTTACACATGTAAACAGTTTTGATCGGAGGTGAAAATTTAATGAGAAAATATAAAAATTTGTATAATTTGCTGTTTTGCTCCCAACTCGATTTTGAATGTGAGAAAATAGTCATCACAACTATGTGATGAACAATAAATTGAACCCCGATGGGGTAGAAGTGAAAAAACATTGAATTGAACAGCGTCTTTTAATTTCGAACCAGAACAGTTCAGCTGGATGCATAAGTATTGTACCTAAGCATCAAACCATCATTGTTACGGTATTGCATCCTGACAAACTACTATACAGCGGCCGATAAAGGAATCATTCGCTTAACAAACACAGTCTGTTCCAGGAAAGTGAGTCGAAGAACGTAGAAGGTGAACGAATGTCTTCTCAAATCAAGAGATATGTAGATTCTTGGATGGCACATTTACCACAAGAATAAAAGATATGTAAAAAATTAGAAATTGATAATATTTCTCTTAAAATTGATGTGTTCGTAGTCGAAGATAAACATTTAACAACCCCGTTAATAATAGGGCGAAATGTACTTGAATAGCAAGAGGTAAGAATGCTCAAGCAACACGGAAAGCTAACAATAGAACGAATAATACAGGAACACAGAGTCAAAGTTATAGGCCGAGCCGAACAACAACTGAATTAAAAGTAATCTGACCAACGATGTATGTTATGTGGAACGTTTTTCAATAAGAAAAACATTGGCTTTAACTGCGTCGATTGCCAAAAACAATATCATGCCTCATGCTGTAACCTTTCTTCTGAATTAATATCTAGTATTACTAGTGGAGCGGTTGGCTTTCGTTGCCACAACTGTGGAATTGCTAGCATAAATAAATCCTACACAGCTGGTGATTCCGACTCTGAAGACAGGAACACTTCTTGTCTTCTCGCAGTGGTTAATCGCATGGGTAAGGAAATTGAACATATTAAATCCAAGCAGGATGAGTTCAATAAATCAGTGCACACCTTAGTAAAGGGTTTTGACGAGATAAAAAAAATCGCAGTCACTTTAGAAGAGCATAAATTACGTTTAAAGAAGCTCGAACTCGAAAAGTCGCAAATGAGTACAGAAATGAAATATATGAAAGAACGTCTCACTTTACTGGAGGAAAGATCTTTGACAAACTTCGTGGAGCTTAAAAATATTCCCCAACAACCAAATGAAAAACTCTTAACAACGATACATAAAATACATGAATTTTTTAAAATACCTGTTGCTGACGAGGACATAATTAAAGTTTATAGGACTGGGTATAAACGTAATGTAGGCAAGACCAAAAGTTCTGTAATTGTAAAATACTCCTCACAATTTTTAAGGGATAGGCTACTTATAGCGTCTAAACTTGCTAAGAATTTAACTTCAGATAATTTAGGATTCCCAGGATCTGATGTTATATATATAAATGAATTCTTAACTGGAGAAAAGAAATCTCTATTATATAAGGCAAAGCAATTTAAATTTAAACACAATTACAAATATGTTTGGATAAAGAATTCGGTTATCTATCTAAAAAAGGACGATGATAGCAGTCCTATTACCATAAAAACTGGAAATTGTCTAGATCTCCTTATTAAGAAAACTTAAGTCATCATTTGGCTATGAGTCTTAATATTTACTATCAAAATGTCAGGGGGCTAACAACAACGACTTCAGATGTTTACTTATCATTGTTATCTAATAATTACGATATTGTATGTCTCACAGAAACTTTTTTACAACCAAATATCTTCAGCAATGAAATTTTTGATAATCGATATACGGTATATAGAAGGGTCCGAAACTTGGAGCTCTCTGGTATGAAAGACGGTGGTGGTTGTCTTATTGCAGTCAAAAAGTCTTTTACCTTATCATGTTTAGTTTCTCATGACAATTCGGACGAAATTCTGTGGGTTTCCATTAACGAAAAAAAATTTACTTTGTATGTGTGCTGTGTATATATATCTCCAAGTAGCACTTATGAAATTTACGATTCTCTTTTTTCAAGAATTAGCGAAAGTTTTTTGCGATTTCCTGGGAAGCCTCACATATTGTTTGTGGGTGACTTCAATCTACCATACCTTTTATGGCGCTTCGACCAAGTCAATAGTTGTATGACGCCTTCCGGTGTTTTTAGTCAATCTGCTCAATCTGTGATTAACAACATGACCTTGTGTAATCTTAACCAATACAATAACGTCACAAATTTCAACGATAGGATTCTTGATTTGGTATGGTCAGATCTTCCTCAGAGTAAAATTAGCGTTGTAACATCTGAATGTCCACTTTCTAAAATTGACCCTCATCATCCAACTTTAGATATAATCTTAAGTGTTTCATTATCTAAGTCTGCTCGAATTGAATTTACTAAGCAGAGAAATTTCTTTTTAGGTGATTATACTAGTCTAAATAATTACCTCAGTGGTATTGATTTCTCCTCAGTCTTTACATCTGATGTTTCGCTTTCTTTCGAGAGATTTTACGAAATACTAAATTTAGGTATTAGTGATCATGTACCAGTAACAAAAAAGAAACACAAACGTTTCCCATCCTGGTATAGTCATCAACTTATTAAAGTTTTAAATATGAAAGAAAAATATCGTCGGTTATATAGAGTTAATACCCATCCGGAAATCTATAAAACTTTTTCTTATCTTAGAAAATTATCTAAAACATTAATCTGAGAATGTTACAATAGGTATGTGGACTCGACTGAATTTTCGTTACAAGAAAACCCTAAAGCCTTCTGGGCCTTTAGCAAAAATTTCAAGAACTCGAATACGGTCTCAAGAGATGGTATATAACGATGTCACCTCATCTTCTCCTAAACATATTAGTAAATTATTTACCGAATACTTCATGTCGGTTTTTTCTGAGAAGGAATCTAACTTCGATTTGGTATCCATTCAAAATTACAATAACTCACCTAATATTAGTGTAAACTTTATGTCATCTGAAGAAGTGCATGATGTACTAGATAAACTAAATTGTGATAAAAATCCAGGCCCTGATGGAATTCCGAACATTGTATACAAGAGATGCTCTAATAGCTTAGCAAATCCTCTAAGTACTCTATTTAATCTATCCATCACACATAAAATATTTCCGTTAGATCTAAAACGCGGATTTGTTACTCCAATTTTTAAATCAGGTGATCCGAGATTAGTTACAAATTATCGTCCTATATCTATTTCAAATGCATTGGCTTTAATCTTTGAAAGACTTGTCTACAATCAACAATTTCATCAAACTTTCCCTTATATATGTGATCAGCAACATGGTTTCCTTCCTGGACGTTCTACAATTACTAACTTAACCCTGTTTACCGACACCATCGCCTCTGCTCTTGATGAAAGCAAGCAAGTGGACTCCATACACACTGATTTTTCGAAGGCGTTTGTTAGGATTGGTCGCCAGCAATGTCTTTTAAAGATGCTGAAAATTGGTTTCAACATCGACACTGTTCTATGGTTTCTGTCCTATCTAGGAGAGAGAAACAGTGTAGTGGTTTTCAATGGCTCCCAATCAGACCCCTTCGAACAAACATCGGGCGTCCCTCAGGGTACAATACTCGGACCTTTCATATTCCTAATTTATATAAATGACTTACCAATAGATATTACATCGCCTTCTTTGCTTTATGCTGACGACGCAAAATTTTTTAGGGTAATTTATGATGCAAACGATTGTAAATGCCTTCAAGATGATATTTTTAAGCTTGAAGATTGGTGTAGAGAAAATTATCTTGACCTCAATATCGATAAATGCAAAACTATAACGTTTTCTAGAAATTAGAAAATTAATAATATCTCTATTTCACGTCTAAATGAAATAAAGGATTTAGGGGTTACCTTTGATCACAAACTACTTTTCGCTTCCCATGTAAACCTTATTACTAATAAAGCTTATCGCATGCTGGGCTTCATTTTTCGCGTGTGTAGATCCTTCAAAGGCAGTGCTGCTTTCATATGTCTTTTTACTTCATTGGTGAGAAGCACTCTTGAATATGCTTGTCAAATTTGGAGCCACTTCTATTCATGCTACAATAGTCAAGTTGAATCTGTCCAGAGAAAGTATACCAGGATCCTGTTGTTTAAATTAAACATCAACGAGATGGAGTAGACTCAGAGATTATCTCTTTTTGATCTCCTATCTTTAGAACACCGTCGCATGTATCTAGACTGCTTATTTTTGTATAAACTTCTAAATGGCTATGTGCTTTGTCCCGATTTACTTTTCAAGGTCTGCATAAATATCCCAACGAGATACTCAAGACTCTATGTTCCGTTTAGAATCCCCTTCTGTAGAACCAACCTCCGAATTAAGTCACCTTTGGTAAGAATGCAGAAAATTTTTAATTCTAATTTTAGCAATACTGATGTTTTTTGTTCTGACCTTCTGACATTTAAAAGATCAGTCATAACGGAGATAAAACAGTTTCCAGTTTCTTAGCATATTACTGGTTCTTCAAATTATTTGTCGTTTTCCTCTGGTTTTCTTTAAATTTCTATTTTCATTTCCTTCTATAATTTGTATTATATGAATTTTTAGTAGTTTTAAAATTTTAGTTTATCATTGCTTTTTTTTTTTTTACATTTATTTTTTTTTCTGGATTTCTTTCTCTTTTTGTATATAGTTTATTTTCATATGAATTTTTGTAATATTTTGTATTTTCCTTTTTAGTTTTACAATTCTAGTTTATTTTATTTCACTTTAATTTTAATTTTTGTTTATTATATTATTTTTTGGCTTTGGTTCTTGATTTTGTAGTCTTAGATTAATTTACTATTTTTCTTCTTTTTATTTTTTATTTTTTATTATTATGATTTACTGTATTAACTATTCTAAGGTATTGCATTATTGGATTCTGTCTGTGTAATATCTTCTTAACTTTTCGAAATAAATAAATAAATAAATAAACGATGACAAGATTGCACTAATGGAGTCGATTAATTAATTTTGAGATCGGAGACAGAAGAACCAGTGCAACAAATACCATATAAAATCCCTCATGGGATGTCCATTGTGTTGTTATTGTCTTCCAACCGACCAACTGTTGTTGCCCTCCAACAGATCCCCTGTGAATAATATACAAATATGGTCTAAAACCTGTAAGTGGGATAGGTGCAAGTTTGTAAATAAGAACCCACGAATTTAATTTCACCAAATAGTTTATTTGAAAATAATGATTCACAATTTCAAATATCTAGATCCTAACACAATTCAATAACAAGTCAATTAAAAATATAACTATGATAAAACAGTTGTCAAAAAGAAATAATGTAAAGCAATAATAAATTCACCAATCTGTGGATAGACAAGTTATATTTAAGACACCCTTATTCCTGATTTTCATGTCGGGTCACAAGCCTGGCTTGACTTCTCTAGCCAATCAGATGGTAAGATTAATATTTTTTAACTCGTTTACAAAATATTTAATACGAATTATAATTTTTAATTTGTAGAAGTTGATCTGATTGACCTTGTAGAGCAAAATATAATTCTATACGACGTATTCAACGTAAATTATAGAAATAATATGCTTCGGCAGGCAACATGGAACAGTATTGCGGAGACTTTAGGTGTTGATAGTATGAAACGATTTACTACAAATAACTATGTAAATAAATAATAAATATTGTTTTGCAGCAAAAACATGTCAAGCAATGTGGAAAAACATACGATATAAGTATTACAAAAATTTAAAAGAGGGCAAACTTGCAAGTGGAAGTGCTTCCAAATAATGGACGTATTCGCGGGACCTTTCGTTTTTGAAGAAATTTGCAATTGGGAAAGGTAATATGCATTATATATTTTTGACATTTGAAAGCTATTTCGTAACCTTTTTAAAAATTTGGAACCAGCCAAAAATACTTTTAATCATATTTCAACTGAAAGAAACTTCATTGCTGAGAATATGAAGAAACGGACGATTGTATTGAACCAGTATTTTCTCCGTGCTCCGTGGAAAATTTAGAAGGCGAGGATGCTTCGCTGCCATTTAGAAAGAGGTTTTTGCCCGGCAACTCACAGAACTCGAAAAATCACAGCAAACGTGTTGTATTGGAGGCAGTCTAAAAATTGGAAGAACTGTGCAACACAGTCGATAAGAAGGATGAAATGATTCGCATAGATATGTATTGCCTTTCACTAGCAGAACCGAGAGGGAGCGCGTTAAATATAATAGCTTTAAGAAACGCCACATAAAAATATTAATCTATCTTTGTAAACATCAATATGCTTTTAAATAGCTTATTTAATATATGTACATATGGTCTAAAGAATATTTTTATCTTAGCTGGAGCATTAGAGCTACGCCCAAAACAAGTTACAAGGACCGCTATCATTTGTATTGATTCCCATAACAAGTGTCCAATCTTCAAGGTACGAATCTACAAACATATCCAGAATAAATTTGTTGAATTACCCATGCGAAAACTGAATCCAAGAGATGTCACCATATCTCCTGAAGCTAAATATCTACAATTATAATATGTATTCAAAACTTTTACAATTATTATTATTATTCTAACCTCAGGGTTTCTTCCGGTGGAATGCTTTCCCTAACCACATTCTGTTTTTTAATGTGAGGACTCACAAGCGCTTGCAACTCTTCAAAATCCTTAGGAATCATCCGAAAATAATTGAAAAATTATTCATTTCTTCCCTCATTAGGATTTCTCTCTCTTACTTCCTGTATAAGCGTTCTATACGCTCCATGCTCTTCTCTTCGTCTATAAATATTTCGTACCCAAAATCTTTTTCCATTATACTTTTTGGGTAAAACTGACACGAACAATGTTAATTGCAGTGTTCTTATTATCTTTATTATTTTAGCTCTTTGCTTGCACTTATATTTTAGGAATTTTGCGGGTGGTTTCATGTTATAATCACTTTTATTTAGACCCTTTTGACAGCTCAATTGACAGCTAAAAGCAGCTCAATTGACAGCTAAAAGAGATAAGTCGCTATGAAAATCACATTGCTTGCTTGCAGTGGCTGCTCAGCGATGATTGGCTGTTAAGAAAAACCGCGACTAAATGAGCCGACATGAAAATCAGGCATTACTCGACGGTCCAGGACAAGACTACCTTTAAGCACAAGATATAAATAATATTAAATATTTACTATGAAGTTAGGAAAATGGAGGAATATTGAGGAATATTGCTTTGATGGTCGTCTGAGGAATAATGATCTCGACCTTTCTGATTTCGGTCTTATCTACTCTAGATGAGCTCCGTGACAATAGCCAATCATCCGTCACGACAATATTTGATCATCATATATGGCCGACGTCATTGCTAAATTTCCAGAGTTTATTCTTACTCAGTGTGTCCAACCTTGAGGCCCAAAATACATTCACGGCCTCAAGCCACAAGCTACCGGATGCATGCCTCTGAACCAATGTAAATACATATATTGTCAAAGTTACATTCGCGGCTACAGGCCACAAGCCACGCTGTGGCCGTGGCTAAGTTTGAGCAAACCTCAAATTTTGTGGCTCGTGGCCCCGGTACTACCAACATTTAAGAAGAAGAAATGATAAGTTTTCTTTAAATGGCGGTAGATTTGTAATCATTCGAAGCTTTATTTATCAGTGCGAAAGTTGTTTACCGGTGAGAAGTATTTTATATTAATAGAAATAATTCTGGAAAAAAATTAATATGGAAGAAAAAATTATAAACTTCATAAAAATACATACATTTATTCATAATAAAAAATTTAAGGAATACAAATGCATGAAAACAAAAGATAAGAAATGGCAGGAGCTGTCGAAAATGTTGGGAATTACAGGTAAAATTATATTTCTCACGTTATAGTTTAGTTTATTTAATATTTTTGTATAATTTCTTTTTAATTGTGTATTATATTTAAAATATTTACAGTCCCTGAAGCGAAGCGGAAGTGGAAATCATTAAGGGATTGCTTCAATACTTTTTGTAGAAATAAAATATTTATAAACATTAATTTAATTTAATTTCTTAAACATCAACTAATCTTAAAGAAGATGCTGCAGAAAATATGGAAGAATATGATTAAGATTTATTTGAAATAGGCTTTGATGACGAGGAAAGTCAAACGTTTTTGTCTACTGTGGAAGCTCAAGTAGAAACTCCTCGCACCGATAGCCGCCTATCCACCAGTAAATCTGCCGATATTCGACAGACGATGGAGCATACTTCTTCTTTTGAGAGTATGTTTGATTCACATGGAAAAACTCCAAGAAAGAAGCTACGTCTTGACAAGAAAAGCATCTTAAGAGCAGCTCAAGACCAATTAAGTGCCATAGTCGAGGTTGTCCAGAGTAAAGTGCGCCAAAAATCGCAACATGAAACTTTTTTTCAAAGCGTGGCAATGCTTGTCGAGGAGGCTGCACTTCCCTTCGCAGAAGTCCTCGATCTTCAGCAGGATATTTTAAATCTTGTTAAGGAGAGGATTAAGTCACACGCACGAAAATAAATGTACATGCTTTTCTGCAATAAATATATATTTAAGAAGAAATTAGTATTATTTATTTCTGTACGTACCAAAAACCTTTTTTTCATTCATCCTCCGATGGCGTCAGTTTGAATTTTCGCTTACACAACGCTATGTCAGCAAAGGACAATATTATATTATATATAATTTAAATTGTTTATTAAAGACATTAATTATTTATTTTCAGTAAAAAAAAATTAATTATGACGTTGAAATAAGTAATCTTTTTAAACATCTCGAAGCCGGAAAACTTCACGTTTTATATTGAAGCCAGTTGACATCCGAAAACACGGTAGTGAACTCCCCTCTCCTCCAAAGACCTTAAACAAACTCATCTCCGTCATAATGATCCACATAGTTCTCTGGACAATATGCTTCGTCGTTAAGCTTAACAAAATTGTGGAAGACAACAACAGCCTTAACAATTTTGTCTACATTTTTTGGGTTTGAATGAATTTTTTTCAGTAATATCTTCCAACGCATAGGTACACATAATTCGGAAAGTATTTTCTATCATTCTTCTAGCTGAAGATAGTTTGAAATTGAATACTTCCTTATCTCTACGCAAGGTTCTTCCAGGATATGGACGCATTAAATTTTTCCTTAATGGAAATGCTGCGTCAGCAACGAAGTAATGCGGGAACATTTGATTTGGTAAAGCACTTTCAAGTCGGGTTATTTTACTCCGTTCGGTGTCATTTTTAATTCAAAAGTGTGTACTGTACAGATTTTGTGACAGCGGTCATTTGCTTTACAGCACTCGTGGAGTTAAGTTTACTAATTAAAAATGTCGCAAGTTATGCTAAGCGTGATATATAATGGTATAAGAAAATATATCATAGTGAAAACAAGTGAAAAAAAGTCAGAATTATAGATGTTTTGGCTGAAGTAGTTAATATGTTTAAAACCCCTGTTGAAAACAATTTATATTTGTGTGACAAAAATGGCGTAGATCTTAATGATTCCGTCCTTAATATATTGATTAAAGATGGCGTACATTCGTACGTTAAGACTTTATAATAAAAAGCTTTCAAAATTACGGTAATTCGATAAGTAATTAGTAAGGTTTTTTTGTTTAAGCAAATCGCAATTTTCGCGGCATTTGGAATGCATTAAATTCAAGTGTTGAAAACGAAAGTAAAATAGAATAAAATGTGTATCAGATTATTCCAATTTATACCATTATATATGTGAAATTAAAACAAAAGAATATATTTTTTTTACGATATTTTGTCACATTTTTAGAAGTTGTTAGCAAATTTTGTTTTTCAAAATAACTTCCCTGTGTTGTGCTTTGCGCGAATTAGTTCCGAACCTTATCTTTGTTATTGTTATTCGCTCTTGTACGAACGATACCTACCAATCACCAGCGCGCTGCCGAAAGTTAACAGCGAAAAATAAGAAGAAGAAGAACTTCTCAAGTGACTGGAAAGCGAAGGAAAGTCGTGTGCGGTAGTGGTCAGGGCTCTGATTAAATTTAATAAAATCAAAGTATTAAAGAAGTAGTTGTAAATAAAATAGTAATGAAGTTCTCAGTTTTATAGTAGGATACGTGCTAGAATAAAAGCATGATTTGAATTAGCAAAGCACTCGTGCTTATTTTAATCATCCCCACACCACACACTTTGCGTACAACGTAACCTACACCTGAATAAATGTTGTGCTTTTTATAATTTATGTGTCTTTTCTTCTGTGTAAGTGATCCTTTCAGATTTCTATCGAGATGTAGCTGTTCAAACGGAGTTTAACTAGGAAGACTGCTCACAACCGATAGAGATAAAAAAAATTAAGTTGGAAGTAAATGTACTTAAGGAGGTAAATGACTATTCCTTAATATTGTAAAGCCTAAAAATCTACAAACCCATACAATTTATAGGAGTTGATTTCTTATTTTAATGAAAGGAAATGGGTAAAAAGATTCTGGGTATTATGAAAGCAAGCAATTGCTACCAAAAACACTCCGAATTAAGCTTGTCAACCTTGTAGTCGAGCACTTGATCGAAGTTTACGGTACATATCCTTCAGCAGAAAATAAAATTCTGTGGACCAAAGCAACATCTTTAATTTTTCCAAACTTGATTTTCACCATGATCCACAAAATTTTGTAAGTTATTAATGAATTTTTTTTACAAGTTTCATTTGTTTTATTTTATCTTAAGGGTATTTAAATGGAATTCTTAAACATTAAATAAGTAATATAAATATTTTTCCTGAAAACACTACGTAAATATAACGAATATTATAAAATATGTCCAATATGTTCATCTATACCACCCAAATTTTATATTATATATCTTAAACAACTTAAATTCGCCGAGGTTTGGAAAAATTATCCATATTTTGGAAAATAATTCTAATTTTATGTTTTTATAAAATGTTCTGAATTCGCTTATAATTTGAATGCTTTTAAAGTTGTACAAACCAAATACTTTAATATTATATCCTTAGAAGAACTTACAGAATTCGAACCCTTATATTAGAAAGGATGAATCGTTTGTTAGAAAGTGGTGTAATAAGTTTTCAGAGTGCAACAACGTGGATGACCTAAGTGATAGAGGTAAAACCAGGACTACCACTAAAAAACAGGATAAAGTGATTGTTAAGCTTTTCGAGAAAAATCCCTTGATATCGTTGAGAAAAGCGAGACTATTATTAAGCAAAAAGAATATTAGTGTACCCGTTTTTACAATACGTCAAAGGCTTGAGGAAAATCGTATCAAAATTCATAGCAGCAGCCACAAACCTTTGCTCTCAGAAAGGCACATTGAAAAACGACTTCAATGGGCGAGGGACAATTTGCGCCGTTGCGTTGTTGGTATTCACCGATGAGTCATCGTTTTGGGCATTTCAAAGTCCCAAGCGTGCGTGGTCAAGGCGAGGCAAAAGGTTTGTCATACGTACAGTTAAACATCCTGTAAAAGTGCACGTGTGGGGATGCTTCAATATTCTTGGTTTTGAACAATTGCTAACATTTACGGAAAATCTGAATGCAGAAAAAATTTTAGACTTGTACAAAAAAGGTTTGCTTAAGTCCGCTAATTACTGGTTTGGCGAAGGAGATCGATCCTGGGTCCTACAAGAGGACAACGACCCAAAACATAAAAGTCGCCGGCACAAAGCCCCGACGCAAATCCGATGGAAAATGTTTGGGACTTAATGAAGACCAAGCTTCAGGAAAAAAATATAAAGAATCTTAAGCAGTTGAAATCAAATATTTAAACAATTTGGAAGGATTTACCTGTCGGTTATGCTGAAAATTTAGTGTGGAGCATGGGCAAAAGATGTCAGTCAATTGTTGATAATAATGGCGATTTTATTTGTTATTAGTTATAGTGCGCAATACATAATAAAGTAAACTTTTAAGATAAAATAATAGGAAGTGATTTTCTTTTTTACATTTTGTTTTATAAGATGGACGATCTTGTCAAACACACTGTAAGTTTCTTAGTTCCAAATTACGAACTACCTAATGTAATATTTTGAAATAAATAAGATATTTAAATAATTTTGAAGTGTTTTTTTTCACTATCCCTTCGTTGCATGGTGAGCACATAAATCAGTTAGAAATCTTCTATTCTTCACACATTTTTTTTTCATAGAAGAATAACAAATAACATTGGCTGCAATATTAGTGTCTCTTATATATAGTATTATTTACTTCATGATTGATGTAAATATGTACAGAGTTACTAGCACTCTTTACAAATTAAAGTTCTTGATGTTAATCGTGAGAAATTTATAATTGGCATTGGGTGTAAAGATAACTCCCCATTAGTAGCTTAAAATTAACCTATTTCGAAGTTAATAAATATAAAAAGTTCTCTACTTAAAATGTACAAATTTGTAAACTACACTTGTACTCTTTCCCTATAAAAAATTGTCTTTAATGTGGATAATGTGGGTATATTGTTCTCTTTCTTGAATTTAATGGAGGATTTCGAATCGAAATAAAAGGATAATTTACGAAAAACCAATATTTAATCTGGAGGAAAGGGTCAAGCTATATAATTAAGTTATAACATTAGATAGTCATGGGCATTGTAGTCATGGATGTTCTGTTAACAGTTAAAGATTGGTAGTTACCGTTGATAGGTAAGGAATGTGTTGCTCTTGGTAAAGGAAGTCGTACCAGTTTACCGGTTATGGGAGTTGTTGTTCATGGTAAAAGAAATATCAATGATAGTTAGATTTTATCGTTTAGCATGAATGATAGCACGATTTTATTATTGATAACGAATGATAATTGGGTTTCCATCAGATGTGTATGCCACCAAAGACATCACATCTGTATAAATCTTTCCTATTAATACATCAACCACAAGTATCTGCTCCTTAAAGCTGAGACACACAGCAGGGCATGGATTTATATGCTGCTTCATAGATACTCTCAATGTACCAAGACATGGTCTCCGAAGGGAAGAGTAAAACTTCGAATGTTCCACCATATTTGATTATAGCCTGATAATGGTTGTAAGAGCTATCGAGTAATCTTTTTTCAAAATTTTTTAAATTTTGCAAATTCACCAAGCGTCTACGGCAGACTGAAACCCAACCGTACTGAAGAGTATAAGGCTTTCTTCAGATGCGAAACACCCATTCTCCCAATTCATTTTTGTATACATATGACAATCGTCATTTAGCATGACCTCTTGCCTCCATACACGGTGTATAATCGACCTTCTAGGTGGTGTTGGGCTTGCTAGATTTTATCACGCATCCATGAATGATAGTTAGATTTTACGTTTCCCATGTTAACTCGATGTTATTATGAATCGTGAATGATAGTTAGTGCTGTGGCCCAATATTCAATTCGTTGTGACATCATAACTTCAGCTAGCAGCAGGTGTACAACAAATTAAGCAATTTGCATTATCTAAGCATTTTACTTCGCACAGTTAAATGCATGTCGCATCCACTGCTGTTGTAATTAAGCATTCAGCCAGGGTTAAGTAATTCACTTCGTATAGTGAAATGATCAGCTGTGCTTACTGTTTATATCTATCACCAATATTGCCCCTATAATGTAACCAGACAATTTAGATAAATATCTTATATTAGACCCAGAACACCTGCAACTAGCATTACTTTTACCGCTCACTTCTCGTTCCGTAGGGCAGATCTTGGCGATCTGATATCCGCTGTTAAGTCCGACTACTCAGGTCTTGATAACCTTTCGCCATTCATTCATCCGCCATTTCATAAATATAACTATTTTTTTTTTCATCTTTTAAGTAAATATGTAATTGAAAGTGGTTATTGTGAGGGAGGGGAGTTGAGTGGAGTGTAAGAGGCGTGGTCATGTAGCATATATTTCCGATTCCTTGAATCCGCACAGAGTGGGGCTAAGAGGTACATCCTACTTTACTAACTTAGCCAGGGTAGATGGGGACGTCGGGCCCAATTATGTCAAATCTTGGGGGGGAGGGGGCTCCATCAATACCAGGAGCTCCCCTCTATCTCTCTCTGTCCACTAACCTGCGTTGATACAAAGCATACAATTTCGTATACAGACTTCTCCATATCTGTATATACATATTACATAGCCACAATCTTTCATACGATTTTTCCCCACAGAGTAGATCATCCCAGAAATGCGTGTTTACTTGCATTTGAATGACGAAATACCAAATGGAAAGTCAGACCATACCACAGCTGCTGCACACGGCAGACTTCTATCGAGCGCGGCACCGACCAGAGCTTCCAGTCGGTACCAGGAAAGTTATCGAGCCACCCAGCCAAACGTGGACTGAGCTTTGCCGTCATTTCCCAGTACCATCGCTGAGGGAGCTACACGCCGCCGGCCTATTAATAAGTCAGTGATTAGTGTAGAATTCGTCAGTTTTCTCTCAGCAACTCGTACACATCTTTCGTTTACTAGCGCAAAAACCTATTCTGGTTTCTTGCGTGGTCTGACGCTGTACCTGCTCTGTCCTGATCCGTACATACTCGCTTCTTGCGTGGTCCGAACCTGCACATTTTGTTCCCGTGTTAACGCTACGACGTATTCTCGCTTCTTGTGTGGTCTAACGTTACACAAATTCCTCTAGTGCCAACGGTACGAAGTATGCTCGCTTCCTGTGCGGTCTGACGTTGCACAATTTCTTCCCATGTTAACGCTACGACGTATTCTCGCTTCTTTCGTCGTCCGACGTTGCACACTTCCTCCCGTGTTACACTAGGACGTATTTTCGCTTCGTGCGTGGTCCGACGTACACATGCCACTACTCGTCGCAATACACGACCCGACGTTACCCGTCCCTAACCCAGCTTTTTTCGTGTTGGTCTGTAAGTGGCAAGCGCACGCTCCTATTCCACACGCTATTTACTCCTTTCCCCGATAGATCGAGTGAGTGCAGTTAATTGAAAGCGAATGAGCCAATATAGTATAATGACCTTAATTTATTGTTCTGACATTTAGTATTTGACACTTGTCAAGTTGAAGTGTCTATTTCGTTTTTATTTTCCATGTAGACAAGAAATTTCACAATATTTACTCGCATTTTGTACATGCACGGAACTTTCTTAAGTCAAATGACAAATTAAATGATAAATCAGATATAAGTTCTCAGTATCGTAAACCACAAGTGTGTCTCTGAAATTCTATTATTGCAATATCAATATCTCAATTACGACTGTGCCCGGTATTAGCATTAGTCTAAATTTTTAAAATTTTATTTTTATTTCTAATTTATCTTTTACTTATTGATTTGTTTAAATTATTTAATAACGTCAACGTATTAAAAATGTTTTCAATGTGTATTTGTGAAATATGTTTCAATTTTTTTTTAATTATCTCATCACATCGGAAGCTAAAGTTAAAGAAAGGAATTAATTATACAATTTCATACCATGTAATTAGCTCCTGAAGAAGGGTACAAGTCAAGGCTCGAAACGTCGAGCGAATGAAGATTATTAGAATACAGATCGGAGTTTTTTCCAAAAAGATTGTAAGCTATAAAAAATTAAAGCAGCCTCTGCAGGATATTTTAGTTTTAAGTGCAACTAAACATTTATGGCCTTTCTTGCGACAACAAACAACAATATATAATTTATCCGTCTGTACCTTGACGAGCTCCAGGAAATTATTTGTGGCAGAAAAATAGAAGGTAGACTAGGGTACGTAGTTAGACCAAAGTAAAACAAGGTACAGGTAGTCTGTTTGAAGTAGTCGTGACGAGAAGCCAAATAAAGTTGTATAATTCGTGTTTACTTTCATTTTATTTTTATCTAAGAAGTAATGAAGGAAACTAGCAATCAGAAATCAGAGATCCAGTTAAATTGGCCTTATTATAAGTACCTACATACAATCAGAAAAATAAATAGGTAGAATTTAACCACGAGAAATAGGTTGCAAATTTGTACATACAAATTTTAGATAAATTCAAATATTATAAATAATATCGTTTTTTGATAATAACTATGGAAAATAGTCAAAGTTAGTCTTGGTCTGTATGTTGTGAATATAAATCATGATGCTGGACAATTGATGTTATCATAGAACGAAACAACCAATTGATCAGCATTTCCTCATCGAATCATTGCTTTTGAGTGATACTAAGTAAAGACCTTGCACAATAATTACATTGCATATACAGGTCTTAATTAAGTACGGCAACGGTAGACCCATTAAAAGTTGCAGTGTATCGCATTTCATAACAAACTGAGAATTATTAGGTTTGTTATGAAAGCGCATAAGATAAAAAAAAAATGGCTACCTGCCTAAAAATAAAATAAAATAATGTAACGCAACATAGCAATGGCCTGAATCTCAAAGGCAAGACCGAGGTGACTCTGAGAGTTGGTTCTAGAATTTGAAGGGAGTCGAGTTACAGAGATTCAGTTTGTGGTGTTTTCTGAGAATAAAGTAATACGAGATATAACTGATATAAATGTAATATATGTAATAAAGGCTACAAAAAAATATCAAGGAAAGTGTTGCGTACATGATTTTAAATAAACCCAATATACGGCGATCACAGGTATTTTTATGTTCTGTTGCGCAGCCGGTAGGATTGAATAGTGTGGACAACAAACCCTAATCCTTAAACCCGGAGTTTAGTCTGACTTTGGGTTACAATTCAATCAACCCAGAAATTGATCTTCGACATATGCGAGGAATCCGGTAAAAGAAACAAATTCACGTTTCAAAACTCATTCTTTGTTACATTGCGAATGTCATTCGAAACAAAGTGTTATAAGAGTTATAAGTAGAAAGTCTTAGCAACAAACTACCTAAACTACTGTTTGTGAAGCTGTCAAGTGTTAAGTGTGGTGTGCAGTTGTGTTTTAGCAAATGTTATGTTTTCAAGTGTTTTTAATTATTTTTTAGTTCTTTGTTAATCGCTTTAGCTTATCTAGTTTCATTATTGTGTATTTTTCTGGGTGGAATTTAATGTAAACTTTTGTAATTGTATATTTTCAGTGCTAGTGTGATTCTAAACCTTCTTTTCTGTGTACAACGTGCTTCTGTTGCATCACCTAACTAAATTAATTTTTCCGTGTCGGTATTTAAATCTTAAATCTCCTTAATTATGGACTGCTGTGGTTTTTGTCGCGCCGAATTCGATGGGTCTTCCGAGTTTATAGCTTGCGATGGTGTCTGTGGTAAAGCGTTCCACACCTCCTGCGTTAAGCTCGAGAAGGCTGCGTTTTTTTTCTTTTAAAAAAGTAGCGTAATTTACTGTGGGTCTGCGATTCATGTTGGCGAGCCCCAGCTCACACTTTTTTTGACACGCTCGCGTTGTACCGGGGGCACCGCAAAATACGTCAATCCCTGTTAGTCAGGCTCCTTCTTCGGCAGGTGTGGCCGTATCTAGCGCAGGGAGTCAATGCGCAAATATTACCACTCTAGCTCTTGTTTCGGAATCCGCAGTACCGAATAATAATATTATTACTTCCGTGCCCACATTAGGGAATGGTTATGGCACCTCCTTGAGGACAGTACCAAAACCTTCCAGTGTTTTCGTTACTCGGTTCTCTCCTGAAACGTTGTGTGATGACATATTGACGTATCTTAAATCCAAAAACATTGCAACAGAGAGTATTTCTTGTCGTAAAATTAGTAAATCCACGAAACCGGTTGCATCCTTTGTCTTAACTGTTTCAGCAGATATGCAGGAAAAGTTATTACATCCCTTATTCAGCCCCTGCGGCGCTTTCACTAAATTATTTCTACCTTCCGTGCGCCAACCTAGAAATACAGTTAATATAAGCAACGTTATTCCAAAAAACTGAAGTCGCTTTCCCTTTACTATCAAAATCTAAGGGGGATTCGTACAAAAACTGCACATATCTTCAAATCCTCTATTGCAACTTGTTTTGATATCGTTGCTTTCACTGAAACTTGGCTGCATCACGGCTTTCGTGATGTCGAAATTTTAGACAATTTTTACCAGATTTTTAGGAAAGATAGACATACGGATTCTGAGGCTCGTGGCGGTGGCGTACTCCTCGCATGCAAAAACACTTTTAACTGTAGCCAAATTGAGGTTCCAAGTTTTTCCAACACTGTTGACACTGAACTTATAGTTCTTAAGCTATCTCTTTTGAAACACGACTTATACATACTATGTTGCTATATTCCTCCAGACTCCATAAACATTGTTGATGACAAAGGTCAGAATATTACCGACCTACTCACTTCAACATCTAATTTTATTCATGGTAAGATGTTCCCTCTTGACGAACTACTACTTATTGGTGGTTTTAACTTACCCAATATATACAATGGGTACTAAATGACGATGATGATGACTATCTTCTCCTAATAACTGGTCAATAAAGGAATCACTATTCCTGGACACTATGTCATCTCTTTGTCTCAGCCAAATTAGTAATGTAAAGAATGACATGGTTAGGCAGTTGAACCTGGTTTTCTCTACAACGCGGGTAAATTATTAGTCGTACCTAGCCTAGTTATAATGTCTACTCTTGACAAATACCACCCCTCTACTAATAACATATTGACATGAAACCGAAAACCTCGCAGATTGTGACGAAACACAATACTTTTTCAATTTTAGAAAGGCTAACTTTTCGGAACTTTCCAGTAGACTTACCTCTATTGATTTCAACACATTACTGTCTAGCAATAGTGTTGACGAAGACGTCTCTAAATTTTACATAATTCTTTTCGATTTATTTTCCTCTCACGTTCCCCGGGAGCGGCAGCGGTCCTCTAAAACATCTCCGCCATGGTTCAATAAAGAACTAAAATATCTTAAAAATAAAAAGAATAAATTGTGGAAAAGTTATATGAGTGACAAAGACATTATAAGTCACAATAATTTCCTCACATCCTATAATGAGTTCAAAGAACTTTCCTCTACACTTTATGATGAATATATTCAAAGCATGCGTACGAAATTATTTCGTGACCCACGTATCTTTTTTAAGTTCATTAGTATGAAGAAAAAACGGACAACTACCCCAATACCATGAGGTACAAAGATTCTGCTAGTGATGATTCATCCGAAATTTGCAATATGTTTGCTTCATATTTTGACAATGCATTTTCTTCGTCCAATTTCCTTCCTAGAAATGACAACTTCAGTCATATGAACGATTCTCATAACGTTTCATTCACTATCCCTACAATTGCGAGAGAGGATATACTCGATCATATTAATGGGCTCCCAAATGACTTCACGACGGGTCCTGATGGGATCCCTCCAGCTTTCTTTAAGTCATGCTGCCATGCCCTTGCATTTCCGCTGAGAATTATTTTCCAAAAATCGCTCAATAGCGGTTGTTTCCCACAGCTATGGAAAAATTCTTTTATCATACCTATCCACAAAAAAGGTAGTAAGAGTGAAATTTCTAACTATAGACCTATTGCAAAATTATCTTGTATGCCTAAATTATTCGAATCTATCATTTACTCTCAGTTATCAATTTCCTGCAAGAATTTGTTTTCTTCAAACCAGCATGGATTTATCTCGGGCAGGTCTACAACCACTAACTTGTTGGAATTTGTCTCGCATACCGTTCGCGGGTTTGCAAAAGCCTATCAGACAGATTGTATTTATACTGACTTTAGTAAAGCGTTCGACAAGTTATCTCACTCCGTGATACTCTTTAAAATGGAAAGTATGGGTTTCACCCAACATTTATAAAATGGACGGAGTCTTATTTAGATAACAGAACATATCAAATACTATTCCGTCATTCCGTCTCCAGAGTCCTGAAAGCTTCGTCCGGCGTACCTCAAGGGAGTCACTTGGGCCCGTTGTTTTTCATTCTATCTATTGACTACATTGTCTCTGTTGTGAGGCACTGCAAAGTATTGATCTATGCTGACGATATTAAACTTTTCGCTCAGATTAAATCTGTTAACGATTGTGAACTGATACAAGGTGATCTTCACAAATTTTACGTTTGGTGCAAAAACAATAATTTGGCCCTCAATATCGACAAATGTGAGGTTATGACTTTCCACAGGAATCAGAAACCAATCACTTATGATTATGTGTTCTCGGATTCCACGATTCGCCGTCGCGAGGGTGCTGTTTGTGATTTGGGTGTTAAATGTGACCATAGATTGAATTTTATATCCCACATTAACTATATGATATCTAAGAGTAGTTCTATGCTGGGCTTTATTAAACGTTGGTCTCGAGAGTTCTCGAATCCCACCATAACACTGCGTTTGTACACTTGCTTTGTGAGACCTCTCCTTGAACAGCTAGCCAGGTCTGGTCTCCATTTTACGGTACACACATCGAACGCATCGAGTCTGTTCAGCGGAACTTCCTGCGCTTCGCTCTCAGGCACCTACCCTGGAACAATTCATTGATTCTTCCACCTTATGAGGATCGCTTGAAGCTTTTGAATATGCACTCCCTCGAAAAACGTCGCATGGTCGCTGATGTAACTTTTGTGCATCAACTCTTAAACGCGAATATTGATTCTCCCCTTCTACTTAGCAAAATCTCTTTCCGTGATAGTGCGCACAATTTGAGAAGGTTACCTCTGTTGCATGTTAACTCCGCAAGATCCAACTTTAGTATGTATGAACCCATCAATCGCATGTGCATTGTTGTTAATATTAAGGCTGAGCATTTTGTCGTTGACATTTCCAAGCATGTTTTAAAAAAACGTCTATATAATACTTAATTTTCTGTTTCCATGTCGCATTGCATGTCATCTCATTCGGTGTTTGGTCTATGTTTAGTTTAACATACTAATACTAACACCGACTAAGTGATGAATCGCATGTATTGTTGAGACGTTTTTATATTAAACGTGTCCATGCAGCGAGCTTGGGTTAAGCTGGTTCTGATAGTCAACATAAGCCACCAGATAACCCATTTCTCATAGTATCCTCTTTCCTTTGTGTATCTGGTTATGTTGTGAAAACACGTCGACGATATTGAGCTGACGCCAGTAATTTTTAAATGTCTTTTGTAAAACCTTTGAGGAGTTTTGAAGAAAATTCTATACATAACGCGAGAGTGAATAAAACTCAGATAAAGTGATAAAATAACAACAAATTTTATATATTTACATTGTTTACAATTGCAGAAGACCAGGCATATTCTATGATTTTAATTTTAATTAGAAAAAGGTTCAGTTAGGCTTAAAAATAAGGTTGAAAATATTTCATATCATGCGTTAATATTATTCTTATTTAAACTTTTCATTGTAATTTTACTTTTGAGTTTTGAAGTATCTTAATTTTAACAAAATGCAAAAAAACATAATATTCATTATAAATTCACAATTTGTTTTCTTTTAGTAGATATATGAAATTTCTTATCAAATTACACGTATAAATTTCTAATTAACAAACATAATGTAATGTATATGTAAACACAATTGAGAGGGTTCTTTACCTGTGCAGTAGTACGCTACATACTAACAATAGTTAATTAATTACAGATAAAATTAAATTACAAAAAATTAAGATATTCAACAACTGTTGGTGGACAATTTACATTGTATCATCAACATGTTCATAGTTGGTTTTTAAACAAAAATTAACAAACCCTGCTTCATAGTTGGCTTATGTACAGCTAACGATGGTTATTCGCAAATTGCTAGGGTTAAATTAGTTCTTAATATTAAACTTATTATTTGTGGTTGAATGAAATTATTTTTGTTTTTCGCATTATCAACTATTTTGTTAGTTATATTTTACCAATTTTTTCCCTGAGTTTGTAAAACACATAATAACTGATTAAGTATACATTTAGTAGTTTTCAATGTGAAATAAAAATGCGCTACCACAACCTGCCCCTAAAGAAAATATTTTAACATTTCAGAGACAAATATTCGATATTTGACTACAAAAATGTTACCAAGAGGAGATTTTTTTTTGCAAATATAGTAGTTAGGTTTATTTTAGAATATTTTCACATCGCAAATATTGACACTGAAATGGAAAATGGAGTTATGAACCGAATAAGAAAATTTGTGTACGTTATATCCGAAAAAGGGGCACAAAGTATGTTATGGTCGCCGTGTGCTACACATGCAGCATGCTACATTCGTACGCTACGGACATCTAGCGGTAGTAATCCTGTCGCGCCCACACAGTGACTGTGCTGCCACTTCCGCATTTGCTGTGCGATGGAACGGAAAGAAGCGTTCGAAGTGAGAAGATAAGAAGCATTTTTTTTTAGAAGGCGAGACAGTCTGTCAAGAGAAGAGGAGAATCAAGTGTTGTATGGGCAGCAGGGATGGGATTTTACTACAATTGTAGTATTTATACTTCACTTGCTCTTACTATGCATACTTCGAACTTTTTATTTTATACTTCATTATCCAAACATGAAGAAAAAATGTTTTGACTGCAGTAAAGCAGAAGAAATATTAATCTGAGCAAACTTCTAGTTCAGATATATGTATTAAAAATAAGCTCACAGATATCATACCCTATCCATTTCGTTGTCATTGTGGTGGGTGGCTTAACTGAAGCGTTGTGATTGTATTGAGCTGCGTTCGTTCATATTGAAATGTTAAGCCTTAGTTACAATGTGACACTGTCGCGGGACGCAGTCGCTGTCGCTAAACATGTAAAAAGTTAAAATGTATGAAAATCTCAATGCACAGGTACAATGTTCTGCTAAGGCCTGTCACGTTGCTTAACGTTGAAAATATTTCAACTTGATATGTGCAAGTGCAACACCTTGACAGCTGGAGTTGAGGCAATTTATTTTTGTAGTACATGAAATTGTGAGTAAAAACCGAAGTTTTAAGTTAATAACTAGTTAATTTATTTATTTACAATTTAATGATGGAATGAAAATTTAACCCATGTTAGAGCGTCATCATTGGAACAGCATAAGCAACAGTCATTGCGTCCGCGTCAGCATCAGCAACATCATTCGCGACCGCATCTCGCAACAGAGTCAAATTGTAATTCAGGCTTTAAAACTGAACGCAACCGCAGCTGTTGGATTGGAGTTCAGGTGATTAATATGAGTTATCATCATGTCAATATCACTTGTCAGATGTTGACAGTGAAAGTTATCGGTACTCGGCAATTTAAATATAATGCTTAAAATATTTCATCATTTATAGTAAATGAAAAATTGAAAATGTTAAAATTTTTACAAAGAAAACCACAGAGAGCTGAAAGGTAAGATATTTAAAATTTAAAAAATATGAATATGAGAATATAAAGCAGAAATTTTATTTAGTACTCAAACGACACAAACAAATTGTGTACAAAAAAAGCAAGGAAATTTAGAAATCGAGAATGAGGATGTCAGTGTCAGTACAGTCAGCCAGACTGCAGAATTAAGTAATGATAACCGAACAAAAAAATCCGAAGAATCTGAGAAATTAAAGTACCTATTTGTTGTTTTTTAAGATTGGTAATTTAATCGACAAATTTGTTGCTTCTAACAAAAACAAAGCAGTTAAGCATAAGCAACGATAACGAAAGATATGGGAAATAAACCGTCCTTGGCTAAAATGCGTTGATACCACCGCTTTTTGTAAAATTTGTAACAAACAAATTGCAAATAACGCTACAGTCTTAGATCGACATTCTTCTTCTTTGTTCCATAAAAATAAATTATCAACAATTAATAAATCAAGGTCAATTGAAGAAGCTATAAAGCAGATGACTTCATTTTCAAAAAATATAAGGAAAAGAGAATTAGAAGTAATGTGCGTAATGTACGTAATCCAGCATAATTTACCTTTTACAGTTATGGATTCCCTCCCACAATTAATAAAAGAAATATGTTGTGAATCTGTCGCAGAAATACAGGATATAAAATATATGTATATTTTCTTCCATATTATTAGATGAAACTACAGATATTTCAGTACGCAAAAGTTTAGTTGTTATTGTCCGATACTATGATAAAAATCTTAATAAGTTGGCAGATACTTTTCTGGGTTTAATTTGTTTGGAAGAATCGACAGCTGAATTAATTTATACCGCAGTAGTAAAATATTTTCAAAATTTACAAATACCTGTTTCCAACATTATAGAGGTTGGAACGGATAACGCATCTGTCATGAAAGGTGAGCTGTCAGGAGTCAAAGCTCGTTTAAAAGCTCTAAACCCCCATATTTATTATTTAGCGTGCACTTGGCATTCGTTGCACTTATGTTCTTATTATGCAATGAAAAAAATATCTCTAAAAAGAGAGAAATTTCTTAATAGTATTTCGAGACATTTCTCGCACAGTCCAAAACGACTGGGAGATTTTGTAAAACTTCAAGAAGTATTTAGTTCTGATGTCCATAAAATTCTTAAAGTAAGTGGGGCAAGGTGACTTCAATTGGAGAATGTGATAACTCGATATTAGAGCAATGGTCGGATCTTCAACATTATTTTACGCTTTATGTATATGAAGAAGGAAATATGAACACCGACACTGACGCGAAATCTGTTTTAAAGTTTCTGACTAATCTCGAATCAAAATTGTATTTATATTTCCTTCAATATATTTTGAATTTAATAAACAATATGAAGAAATTATTTCAATCCGAAAACACTCTCATACACGTGTCGAGGCCGCTATTGCAAGAACATTTCCTTAACATTTTAAAAAAAAATTTGTTCGTGTGGATTTGGTTTCGACTACCGTTAATTTTTCCGATCCAATTACACATTCAGAAGAATCAGATATGTTTTTTGGGGTAAAATTTTCACAATGTGAGAATTCTATCGATCTTTCAATAATTAAACACAACTTGGTATTATTTTACATAGATCTATGCAGACAGATATTGAATCGTTTCGATTTTGAAGATGAAAAGTTTAAACTTTTAGAATACTTACATCCACGAAAAATACATTCCGGAACAATGGTAACAATTTTACCATTAATTAACATATTCCCCATAAATGATAATATAAATTTAGAAATTTTAAACAGTGAATGGAGACTGATAATTGGTAATTCAAATTTAAAAACTTCTGATGAAATTGTTCAATCTTGGATTGATATATCGAAAATTTTGAACACTTTAGAGCAACCTATGTATAGCAATATTTCGAAATACATGCTTACTCTTGCATACCTGCCTCATAGCACTGCAGCAGCAGAACGTGCCTTTTCTCTTTTTGCTTACTTAAAAAATAAAGCACGAAATAAATTAAATATCAAAACAGTATCTAATATAATGCTAGCAAAAGAACTTATTAACTATTTCTTCGATGACTATGGTCAACAAAAGTAGGCATAACTTTTTTGGCAAAATTTAACTTTTATTTTAAAGATAATTCATATTGTGTTATAAAATTAAAAAAAGAAATATTTATGCCAAACTTTTTATTTAACCTTTAAGTACAAACCCGCGGCACAGATTAGATATATACAGATATCCAGCTTCTGAAAATTACCCGGTCATGGTTTAAAAACCCTTCTTCTGGTACCACTATTCAGTAAGAAGAGCTGGGTGCGTGACCATAATAAAATGAAAGAGAATGAAGAGCACAACCAGATATGTGTGCCAACTGCTAATGTCAAAATGCCAACTGCTACTGTCAAAAATGCTAACTGCTAATGTCAAAACCGTAGACTCATATAATCTAAGGTCAAAACCCAACTGCTCCTTTCTTAGTATTTTCGACAATTTCAACTGTCAGATAAAAAATGACAATTTAATTTAAAGACATTCTCTACTGTCAAAATAAAGGAAACAATTCAAATTCAAATTTTATTTATTAGTAGGGTTCAACGATTGATTTAACTTATATATATTCAAACAGGTGAAGTATCTATTTAGTTTAAAAACATATATTTTTTTTAAATGAAGTGTATTTAGTAATGAATAACGTTCGATATATCCAATTTCAGAAAGAAGGAAAATATGCCAAATAGACGCTTTTTTTTATAAATGCTGCGCGAAGGATTGTGGCAGCAAAAAAGTGAAGGAATCAGCAATCAATTTTTTTAGATTTCCAGACGACTCGAACAGGTACTTATACTTATTATCGAAAATTATCATTAATAAAATAAAAATGCTCAAGCTATATGTATTACCATCTGGAATTAAATTCTATTAAGATCTGATTTTCTTCATATTTGCACCAATTTAATGACTCGCACCCACCCACACACGTAACGATTGAAACTTAATTCCCAGCTCATGTCATGCTTGAGTAATATTTTTAAGCTAAGGTGACCCACTTACGAAAAATGAAAAAAAAAAATTCCACCACCTACTCACTTTAAAACTTTTGCAGGCATCATTTGAGATTCTGGAGCAGCTTCAATTGTTGACTGCCATGTGTTTGTTGTATTGGGGCTAACCCAACCCATTTCAAAAAACCATTCTTCCATTGTCCATCGTCCTTTGAAGAGAACTTTTTGATCCAGGCGAAAATTTTCCATTGCTTCAATTGTACTGAAATTAATTTCTCGTGAAACTGCACGAAGATCAAAGATTTTCACCGGCACCCGCGCTAAATGTTCAATATCAGCCGATGCGAAATCTTTATTTTCTTGCCAAATTTTATTTCCACTATCAGCGTCACGAAGAATCATCCAATTTCTATTAAAATATGTGTGAAATTATTTCCAAAATATGAGATGATATTGAAAATTTTGTGAAAACCAACATTTGAAATCCTCGTTGAATTTTGTCGCCCTTGCTTAGATCTTCGGTACTCATTTTTTATAGGAACTATAATAGAACACTTATTTGCTTTTTACTGTAGCTTAATTACAAGCAATTAACATTTAATAGTTGGAGGTAATTATAAGAATATTACCCCTTCGTGCTTTCTTACAATATTTTAGAAATTGTAAAATTATACTTCTTTCCATGATCCGTCTTTCAATATCTACAAAAATAACTTCAAATGAGAATTGACCGGTAATTTGTAAATACGGTAAATACATACATATATTACTTTACGGTTGCACTCATATAACATTATATGTTTACTTTTCGCGGTCACATTCATGTTGATTTTCAAATCTTAATCAATACTTTGCATAAATAATTAATTTATATGACAGCATTCACAATTGTCAAAATCATTTGAAAATATATGACTATCTCTTTTTCCCGGTGATGGAATATCAATTAAATACCCTGCAAATAATTCGAGGGATATTAGTGGTGACATACAGGGGTAATTCAAAAATTGAAGTCGGAAATTTTTCAGTTGATTGCTCCAAGCTGGATATCTGTATATATCTAATCTGTGCCCGTGGTCTCACAGCCGCGACGTTCTTATATTCCCGGTTTTTATGATGAAGACGATACGCCACGTCACACGCGTCGGTCTACCCTCGAGTTAGTCCTCTGTGAGTTCTCAAGCACCGTGGTTGTGTCGGCACGTATTGTTGAAGTAAGTTATAACGGTTTGTAAATCGTGCGTGGTCTGTGAGAGCAAGCATCGGTACTTATGAATTTTTTTTTTTTTGATTTTCTGATTTTTATATATATGGGCTTATTCCAGATATAATAAGAATAAAATGGAACAGCTGGGAAGTTCAAGGATTGGAAGCTTAAGGGCAAGTAGTAGGAAACATCAAGAAATTTTATCTAAATGGCTTGCAGAGGATGGTGATACGGATTCCGAGATTGCAGATCCCGATATTGCTGTAGAAGAAAGTGAGCAATATACTGAATCGGAAATAGAATATTCAAATAACGAGGATAATGTTTAAGAATCTCTCGAACAACAAATACCTGAAAATACAAAAAACAGCTTCTTTGGTAAAAACCGAGACAAATGAAGTAAGTCTTCTCGCAATGGAGTGAGAACCCTTCGACACAATATTGTTCCGCCAGCATCTGTATTATCTACTTCGAAACTTAAACATAAAGGATCCCTTTGACATCTGGCGTAAGTTCTTTGATGACGCAATCTTACACGCGATAATTACTTGGACTAATGTTAAGCTGCAAAAATACCGAGATAGTTTAATGACCACGTAGAACTTAAAGACATTGACGAAACAGAATTAATGGCCTTTTTTGGACTCCTATTCTATTCGTCAGTTTTCAAGGCCAATCATGAAGATTGTGATATTTTATTTGCTACTGATGGTACCGGTCGTGATATATTTAGATCCGTGCTGAGTAAGAACAGAAGAAGAAGGAATACTACAATATGGGTGTAAATGCTACAGTAGATGAGATGTTACTCGCATTTCGAGGGCGTTGCCGCTTTGTAATATACATGCCCCAGAAACCAGCAAAATATGGGTTGAAAATTCATGCAATTTGCGATTCGAAAACATTTAACTTTTATGACGGCTACATTTATAGAGGTTTATAGTGGAAAAGGATCGGATGGAAGGGACCCGACAACTGTAGAAAAAAAGCTACAAATTCCTACTCAGTGCATATTGAGATTGACACGAGAACTGCATGATAGTAACCGTAACATAACTGCTGATAACTGGTATAGTTCTATCGAATGCATATGTAGATGAAGGTAGGTACTTTGAAAAAAAAAAATAAACGAGAAATCCCAAATGAATTTTTGCCGAAGAGAGCTCGTGAAATTCAATCTACCTTATATGGACTACTCTAATTTCATACGTTCCTAAAAGGAACAGAGCAGTACTGGCAGTATCTTCAATGCATCAGAGTGAAGCCTCAGATTGCGAAAATAATAAACCAGAGATAATATCTTACTACAACTCAACAAAGAGCGGACTTGATGAAATAGACAAGAAGTGTTCCACTGCTGAATGCTCGTAGAACTCGTCGTTAGCCGATGGCTCTGTTTTACCGCATATTGGACCTGAGTGGTGTAAATGCATACGTATTGTATAATATGCATTTACCAGGGAAATAAATTGGCCGATATGTATTCCTGAAATCTTTAGCAATGTCACTAGTCGTTCCTCATATGCAACGTCGTGCTCTAATCATTTGCATCCCACGGGAGCTTCGACTCTCCATTAGACAGACGGATACTTGGGCCAGACGCACCAGAAGAACCAGCTAATCAACAAAATTCCACCAGAAAAATATGCAATTTATCCCCGTATAAATTAAGACGCAAAACATCTTATACTTGTCACGTGTGCGGAAAATATGTCTGCCTTCAGTGCAGCGAAAAAGTGTGCAAAGACTGTTTGTAGATTTTCGGAAAAAACCTTTATTTCGCTATTTTTTGTTCTTGAATAACAGAAAATATATGTTATATTTTGAATTTTTTTTTAATTTTTTTTTTCGTTATTTATATTTATTTTTTTACATAACCCAAGAACTGCATTATATAAATTTTTTTAAGAAATTTGTTCAGTTAAATAAAAATGAAAAAAAAATGGTTTTCATTATTTTACCGTCGTTTAGATGTAAACATTAATAAATTAAAGTGCGTGCAAATTTTAAGCAACCAGAGTCTATAATTAGTGTATTAATTTGCGTGGTCTGTCACGCATCTGTACTTATGGGTAAGCACCTCGGTACTCAAAAGTTAAAAGAAGAAAAACGTCCCATAAGTTGGGAAAAATTTGCTTTAGGTGGATGTTCAGCCCTGAACAATATCATCACAGTATCATACCAAACATCTAAATTTAAATAATCTAAATTAAACTAAATTCATTTCAAATTATTCTCATTTTTATCGGAGTTCACTGACTCATGGCGCATAATTCAATTACTTTCTGCCAGTTAGCGCATTTTTTCACTTCTTTATTATTTTAATTGACCCACTTGTTTGTTTGTTATAAATGTGCAATATCGCTCGGGTCAAGAAAATCGCTGACAACAGTGACAGCACAAAATTAATATTTTGCCATAAGTCAATGTACCCAATAAAGTATTTTGCTGAATAATTGTTTTCGTTTGCTTGGTGTAAAAATTGTTTGTATAAATTAAGATAGCTAATTAAAATAAATCGCAATCTACATAATTAAAGAGCTTACAGCTTACTACAAGGCTGAACTCAACACATTGTTGAGTTTTCCACCTCTTCAATAAAATCTTGATTCAAAACATAGTTGAACCTTGCACATTATCCTTCGAGCCTACAAGCAACCAGCAGCAAATCAGATCATCGTGAAGATACCTACGGCAAATAAAGACAAAGTCTCAACACACTGTTAAGACTTTCTTTATAATTTCACCAGATGTCAACAAACAAAAAGTCTTAACACACAGTGCAGATTTCACGCCAATCAAAGACACAGCACTGTTATACATCCAGTGATAATGGCAACGAAAGAAGAAAAACTAATTTCGGCTCAATAAGAACTAGTCAAACAAATTTTAGACACTGCGGAATTACAAGCAAGAGATAATTTAGGAAAAGTACTGATGCTCTTTCGCGGCTCTCCATGAACAATTACAAAAGCTGATATGTGAGGATCATCCGTATCATGCAAGAAATTCATACGAAAAAACGTACAAATTATATAAGGAGACTCTTGAATTAATATCCAATTACGGCCAAACCATCTATCTAGAAGAAACGGCTGTAACTTCAGTTCCTTTCACGTTGCCAACTACAGTTCCAACTTCAATGATAAACGTGCCATCCACAAGCCCAGTCACACCGGTTACAACAGAATCTTACAAACTGACAATAATGACAGAACAGACTTTAAATATCAAAATGATGGATTCAAATAATGATACTCATTTTTACGATGAATTGATAACATCCAACCAGCTCGCTGCAGAGACAACAGCAATTTCCCTAGGCTTCCACCAATTAAGATACCAAAGTTCAGTGATGACTACAAAGATTGGCTGCCATTTATCGATTTTTTCACGAACATAATCCACAACAATACGCAGATTAGTAATGTGGAGAAAATGCAGTACCTCCTTTATCACCTTGAGGGAGACGCGAGAAGAGTAATCAGCCATCTTCAATTAAATAATAGGAATTACGATACTGCTTCACAGCTAAGCACGTTTCAACAACAATAGGAAAATAATTACAACTTACATAAACACTATAATAGATGCAAAAACTATACAACACAGATCGCAAAACGATACAATCATGCTATACGACTCAATAAGGGAATGTTTGGAAGCGTTAAAAAATATGGATTGCAATAGAGATGAGTGAGGTCCAATCATTGATCTACTGAAATTTCTGGAGAAACGTCACCAGGTATTAGATTGTATGAGCAATTCGAAGTTACAAAGGCCCCACTATTCAAAGAATTTCAAAAGAACCTTCCTCGCTACCATAAAAGGCTCTTGCATCATCTATGATAGGCAGCATAATCTCTATCAATGCATCAAGTGTTCCTCAGAAACATCAACACGTATTGAAAACTGTTCTAGCTTCACTGGATGAGGTCGAAAATCTAGACATTAGGAACTTAGATAGTAAGATACTCAGTTTATGTAAAAATCTTGATAGATTTTGGAAAATTGTCTCTAGAAATATAGCGATTTCAGAATTCAACACTATTTACAGTTAACTATGGTGGATGGTAAAGTGTGTACCGCTTTGAGCGAATCATCAACCTGTAAGTGTTACATTTGTGGAGCAACTCCCAAAGAAATGAACAAAATAGACGTTTGCTTACGGAAACAACCTGATGAAAGTAGGTTTGAGTTTGGCCTATCTCCTATACATTCTTGGATTCGCTTCTTTGAATATTTTGTTCATCTTGCTTACAGGATGGATGTAAGAAGTGGCAGGTTAGGTCGGATGATGAGAAGAGACATGCAGCAGATAGGAAATCGTATGTACAGAATGAGTTTAGACGTAGACTAGGTTTAATAGTAGACAAACCAAGCGGGACATCGAACAATGGAAATACGGCACGAACATTTTTCTCTAATTCTGCAGTTTCAGCTGAAATTCCTGGCTTAAATAAAGATTTGATTGAACGTTGTTCCACAATTTTACAAGCCTTGTCCTCGGGTTTTAATATTGATTCGGATAAATTTAATGAATATGCTTTGGAAACCGCGCGACTTTTAATTCACACGAGAAAAATGTTGCGAGTACTTACGAATACGGACTTACTTAACAGACTTTTACTCAGCTCAGACCCTTTCATTACTATTCTTCAGAAACTTCAGATTTATTACGAATTTAGTTTAAATTGAAATTAGGTTGGTTGTTGTAGGTTTTTTAACTTAGTTGTGGTTATGATGACGTTTGTAAATAAATTGTAGTTTTAGTTTTGTTGCTTTTATTTACTGATAACCACTTCATGAATAGCATTAATATCACATTCAGATGTATTTCCCAACGAGGGACAATAAATCTTAAATATTGACTATTTAAATTTATATATAAACTGTACTGTTGTCCAGTTTATTGTATATTATGTATGAAATTATGTAAATAAAGCATTAATGTAATTTGTGAAGTATTTTTTATTATTTACCGTTCAGAAAAAAAAACCATTTAACAAATTTAATAATGTAAGGTATTTATGACCGCGCTTGTAGGGCGCTTGTACCACCGTTCAATGTGGGGAATTTAAAAAGATGAATATCGATGATAGGCAAGAATTCATTACATACAGTATTCTCTGCACTAATTGCCTTATGCATGACAAAAACGAGAAATGCAAATTTCACAAACTCTGTGCACTATGCAATAAAAAGGCATCATACATTACTGCATCAGAAATCTGCAAATAGCAGTTGCTACAAAAGCAGGTCGAAAATTCCAAATGTTCTGCTACCAACCGCAATAGTCAGAATCAAGAATAAATATGATCAACTGGAACAGTGCAGGGCCCTAATAAATCCTGGGTCACAAGTAGGGTTTCCAATCCGGATATCCGGATATCAAATTATCCGGATTATCCGACCCATTTTGACTATTCGGTAATCCAGATATTTTTCCTTAATTATCCGATAATCCGGATATTTTTGAAATTTTTTTTTCAGGAAAATACTGTTTTCTTTCTAACTGTTCAGCTATTTGCAAAAGATTATACAATTACTTTCTGAAGTGGCAGTTTTATTTATTATTATTATTTATTTATTAAAGTTTCTTTGAATAAACAAATAAGTTGTCTTGTATGTTTTTTTATCCAAATTTTAAATAAAACAAGACAGCTAGAATTGGTCCAAGAGTAATTCTTATGATACCCTAGATGAATGCCCTCATGACCCGGCTTAGATGGGTCAATAAGCTGCCTCTGCCCCACGAAAACTTCTCGGTAATATGATGGTTAGGGGCGGGAATGAAGCATCACCGAACCTACAGATTTCGTGCGGCAGAGGCAGTATATTGAGACTGATCTGTCTAAACTGGGTCTATGTAATTTCGTATGGTCACTGATCTGTGTAAGTTTGATTTTCAAAGTGGTTTTTCGCATATATTTCTAGAACGGTTCGTCGGACAGTAAAAATTATTATAACCAGTTTCATAGCATTTCATATTTTGAAGAACTTTTGAGTACACAAAAAACGTCTAGGACTGATTGTTTTCACAGAATACCTACGTAAAAGATCAACATTTTTATATGGCCCAAATTAGCTCATTTATGAAATTATTTTTACTATTTTTATGAAAATGTCGCGTAGAAAATTTCAGCTCTCTACGCTGATGCTCTCTAAAGCAATGTCCAAATATATAGTGAAAAACGAAAGTTTTATATGGCAACTCCTTAAAGGAGTTACCCGATTTATCCCATTTTCGAACTTGAATTTACGTTTTTTTTTTTTTTAAAAAGCTCATGTGCAAAATTTCAGTTCTCTAAGTACATGCGTTCTCGAGTTATCGTTCGGACACACAGACAGATAGATTGACGGACGGACGGACATGCAACAATCAAAATAACTCTTAATATTATACATGGGTGTTCATTCCATTTTGCTCTACCATAATTATTTCTATGCGTTACAAACGGAAGGACAAACTTAGTATACCCAATAGATTTCATCTAGGGTATAACATAACCTACTAAGCACTGAAATTACATGATAACAGTGTGGTTAAAAATGAAAAATATTTATAAATAAAATATTGAGTTAATCGCCCAAAAAGATAGTACATATATACATTGATTATGGAGTAAATAGATGTCTCTAGATTCCGGTGTAGGAGTTTTCTGTCACCCGTATGGCGTTATCCATATACGACGTGATTATCTATATAAAAGCGACAATGGCTCGACTTGTTTACGTAACCAACGAGTAAGTCAGCAGCCAACGATGCGACATTTAAATTTTAACCATTTAAGGGCAATCAAGTTTAAAAGAATTGTTAGATGTCCTATTACCACTAGAGACTGCAGCAAAGGAATTAAATAAAAATTCAGCGACACTTTTGACCGCTGAATGTGCTTATAAATTTCTATTTGAAAGCTTAGACGAGTTTAGAACGAACTTAGGTTAAAATTTATCGAAACAGAATAAAAAACGAATGGATGAACGTCGAGATAAAATGCTTATGAAAGTAAATCTTTTTAGAAGCAGGCAATATACCACATTCCATAAATATTTTGAGTATAATTCAAAAGGTGCTCCCATTACATTGCCAGTCTGAGTCTGCAGGGATAGCTGGAAGTGGCAATTTCTTCTGTTGATGAGCAGAGCAACGCAATAAACATATTATTCAATGCATTTCTTACAATAAAGCCAGCATTTCCAGTTTTAATTAATTACAGATTTGAAATTTTCAATGCAATAACTTTTTAAAATATTCTTTTTTAAAAACAAAATAAATTGAAATCATATAATGTTTTTTACTATTTATTAATTATTAATGTACATAATTAAAATATTTGAATAAAAAAATTATAAAACACCATGAAATATTGAATTCAAGCTATTTATTTATTTTGTTTTTTGTTATCCGGATATCCGGATTATCCGGATATTTTGAGTTTTCAGTATTCGATATCCGGATAGTCATTAATGTCGGATAATTGGAAACCCTAGTCACAAGTATCCCTGAAAACAGAGCACGCAGTTCAATTACTGAAAATTCAAAAGGAGCATATAAGAGCCACTATTTTTGGATTCGGACAATCAGAAGCAGCCAAAGCGCATAACAAAGTAAAGATAAGTATCCAGCTGCGGCATCCAAGGGAGTCCTACCGCTCAGTGGATGCTCTCGTACTATCAAAAAGGAACACAATTCTGCCTGACACCCATGCAACTGAGATTAACATTAGCAAATACGGGGATATCATTTTGACTGATCCCACCTTTGACAAATCTGGCCCAATAGACCTTTTGGTTCAAGGAAAACGCTGGAGAACTGGGGCAATCAAGGAAAAAGGCGATAACTCTACTTATCCAAATAGAAAAGAGACTGCAAAAGGATCATTATACCCTAATCAAGTGCAACAAATTCCTGGCCGAATATCTAGCACTAGGTCACATGTCTCCGGCAAAACCAATTACAGGAGACGAATGACCCCAGTTATATTGTTGCGAATAAAATAATTTTGAGGCAAAGAAGAAGTCATGCCAAACTGACGTGCTTTTTATGGTCTCTGATATTTTTCAATCACTTTTATAATTTCTATTGGTTTAAATCGTCAAAATAATATTCTGACTAAGAAAAACGAAGCTTAAAACTGAATCATGGCACCTAAAAGCAAAATATATAAACAAACGCAACTTGGGTTCAAGTGCATTGATTGTAACAAACGATTTCTTGTCTCTTGTTCTAAGTTGACTCCAGAATTAATGTGTGACCTTACGTATGTCTGGTCTGGAGCAGTGGGATTTCGTTACAATGAATACAACACTGTAAAGCCAGATATATCAATTACTGGATGGTGGTGCGAGCGCTGATGACAACAGCCTTGGAGTCTTGCTGCTGTATGTAAAATGGCTACCGAAATAGACCTGATACAAACCAAACGAGCCGAGTTTAATAAATCCGTATGTACGCTCATTAATGGTTTCAATGAGATTAAGATGATGACTGCAACGATACACGATCATCCTGCAGATTTCTTGAAAGCTATGCACTTATACAATTTTATTGAAGTCAGAGGCGTAATGAAAATGTTATAGATATTGTTTGATGTCTGTATGAATCTCTTGAGCTGCCATTGGAAATGGGTGATGTTATTAAAACTTATCGCCGCCATCAAATACGGGGTACAAAAAAATCTATCCAGTCTACCAAACCAATTATAGTTAAGTATTCCTCTCAATTCATTCGTGATAGAATTTTAACTACCTCTATATTTCATAAGAAATTTTAGTAAGTGTTCAATGAATTAGACACAGGTGTGAAAATTTTGAAATTTTAAAGAAATGCTACCTTTTTTCCTTGAAATTATTCCTTTGTATTAATTTTACTTTGGTAATCTCAACACCTTCCTAAGAGTTCTGTTAGTCGGGAAAATACGAAATCGTATCCTTATTTATACTTTTCATTTCGTGTTCAGTCAGTCGTGAATTAAGCACACACTTGTGAGTTTTATAACATTAAGTTCCTTAAAAATCGAAAATAAATTATTCAACTGATTTATTAAAAAAGAAAAATTGGTAAATTTTATACAGTGTTTGTGGTTTTTTTTAATGTTGAAAACGGACAACATCTGAAAACAATTTTTTTTTAACATGGACCGTGCAAAAGCTATTAGCGGTGAAACACGACAATTGATTTTGGCCTTAACTGAGATTTTTTTTCCCCGGGATATAGCGAAGAGAGAAAAAATGTCGGCGTCCACCGTCGACAGAGTGGCAAGATCGGTCAGAGGTCTCACCGCTAGTAAATAAGAGCTGTACTACAACGTAGAGCATCCGGTCGTGTTTTAATAAGGCATTTAAGTCAGCAGTCAGTCATGACTTTGCGGTGAAGATTGTACGAGACAAATTTAAAATGTAAACGTCCCACAAAAAAAACCTAAAATGAATGAAGAAGAGGCGATTGTTATGGGCTCAACTTCACCGGCATCTTATAGTTTATGACTGGAAAAAGGTTAAATTTTTTTTTATTACACTATATTTCCCAGTAGTTTTCTTACAACTTTTAGAAATAAACGAAATTTTTTAAACCTATAGGTGATATTCAGTGATGAATGCCGCTTAGAGGCAGTGACGGAACCTTCCCAATTCTTGAGAAGAAGACATGCAAAGAGATATAAACACGAATGCATAGTAAAATCTGTCAAAGATCCACCGGGGATAATTATTTGGAGCTGCATCAGCGGAGATGGTCCTGGTTCAATATATTTTGTTGAAGAAATGATGCGCCAGGACCAATATAAATTGTTCCTTTCCGATGTCCTGCTTCCATATATCAGTTCTCTACAATACATTAAATCGTACTACACTTTTATGCAAAATGGAGCTCCCTGATTTCAGCAAAATCTATTGGAAACTTCGTCACAAACGAAAATCTTACTATCCTTCCTTGATCCGGTAATTCTCCTGACTTAAACCCAATAAAAAATTGCTGGGCTTACCTCAAATCGAAAGTTTATAATCTTTCCAATCCCACAGTAGATATTCTTAAAAATGATAAATGCTTGTATTTGCAGTAAGCCGGCACGAATAGAAAGTGTTATAAAATCTAAGGGATATATAACAAATTATTAGTCAAATCTTACAGTAATATGTGTAGAAAAGATTAAATTAATAAAAAAAGAGTTAATTAAAAAAAAACAATGTCATTTATAATAAATTTTACATTTTCTTAATATTGAAGGTGCGTCTAATTCATTGAACAGGTACTGTAAATGTCTAAGAAGAAAAGTACTTATTCTACAAAGCCAATCAAGCTAAAAATCAATGTGAATACTTTTGGGTTAGTCATTGTGTAAGGTGTCTGTTGGTGGAACATAGCACAGAACGAATAATGAGCAACCTACACTTAAGGAAATCTAGCTAAGTCATAAAATAAACACACAATAATTTTCATATAAAATAAATAAAATAAATAATATAAAAGAACTACTTGGATTTAATGAATAAAAATAAAAATAAACAAATACATAAAGTACTTGAAAACCGTAGAAATGTTAAGGCGGAACATTTGAATAAAAGACTGCCAGAATTAAGCTCGACCAACTTCAGGGAAAAGAAGGAAAGAGATGACAAGAAGGTGAGAAGTCGTTTTTGACCGGACAAGGTGCGCGGAAAATTTTTTTACAAAACTAAGCTGGAATAACTTTAAAAGAAAAAATAACAAAAATTCGTCAAAGTAGAAGGGGACAAGAGAAAACGTATCGACAGCCGTGGCAACGCTTATCGCCGTGGGAAAGATCTCAAAAATTTGATTATAACAGCCAGTGGAGATAGCCTGCCTCCAGGTCCTGCGTGCGGAAAATGCTGAACAGCAGCCACATCCATCCTAAGGAATAAATCGCAAAATATCACTGCGAAGCTAAGTAATCCAAAAAATTAATTTCCTTATCTAAATAAATAAAAAGATAAATAAACAACTAACCCATAAATAATTAAAGAACCAATTTCCAACAAATACTAACCTCAAATCATAGATTAGCTACACATATATGAAGCAGGTCAGCCGTAGGTTTTAGTTATTATAATCGATAGGTTGTTCATTTAAAAATACAGCTGTGCAAAGAAAAGTTAAGCTCAGTTTTTTCATTTCTCACGTTGATAATTGATAAACAAATATAGACAATTTTTTCAGTAAATGGATGGGAAGACGAACCCTAGACGGCTAATCCCGCTACAATTGTAAAATATACTGAGGAAGGAGGAGAATAGTTCCCCACAGCTTATTAATTCGGAAACAATTCGGGATCTCATCCGAAAGTTCATTCTACTAATTAATCTAAAATTTTAAAAATCTATTAACAAAATGCCAGAGTGTTTCGATCTAACCGAAAGCGAAAGCACAAAAGAAGTGTGGGAAAAAGAAAAAACCGGGATATTTTTTTTATATATCCACGCGGTTTATCATCGAAAATTGCTTCATCATCTGAGTGCTACTTCTCAAAAGCACGGCTCACTAAAGAATTGACCCAAAAAGCAAACATCGCACGGTATCATCATTGCAGATTGCAGATTCGCAGCCATATTACGGCAAAGACACACCACACAAAAAGAAGCTATTAACTAATCGATCAGCATAAATATTATAGCCGAGACCCATCGGAATAAAAACATTGGCTGTGAAACAGTTATTTCTCTTTCTGACACAGCAGAATGTTCCAGTTCCAGTTGCTTTTGACGTTGAAATATCTTTTGCTCATAAAATAAAAAATGTATACCGATGTGATTCGATTTATTTATAACCCATAATTGCTTTATGTTTCTTTCCAGAAGCGAAACTAAAATCAAGGTGGAAGTACCTGCAGAATTCATACAGGATCAAGCTGAGGAAAATACGAGAAACTCCTTTCGGCAGTGCAACAAAGGACGTGAAGTGGCAGTATTTTCAGTTAATGAGTTTCGTAGAAGAAGATAGACGTGCTGCGTACGTAAGAGAAAATTTTTATAAATTTCAATTATTCACAAATTATGGCACCACTTCGACACTTTCACAGAATATTTGCTATGTCTGGAAGGAAATTCCACTGGTTTTTTAGCTGATCAACCCATATTACCAACACCAACAGCTGGAGATAGATGCGCAAAAATTAAACGGGAAGTCAGCAACGTGCATAGTAAGTTTTGCTACGTTTGGGAAAATTAAAAAATTATTCCGTAAATCTTATACCGTTTACATTGCATACGATTAATTAATTAGTGAAAAACAAAAAGCGAAATTCGCGACAAAATTGTGTGTTTAAAGTGTTTGAAAGTGCACGGCGACATAAATCAGTTTTTATATACATAGATAAACGGTTACACTCTCAAAACGTAGAAGTGAATTCCTACTTAAAATTGAATGTCGAAAAATTATGGCAATAGGAAAATATTAAATGTGTCGGTCGAAAATATTTATTCATTGAAAGTGTCTCAGAGTTAAAGGAGAAGCTCAGAGAGTTAAATGCGCCATCGTCAGGTGTAAAAACGGAACTTGTGTGTAGATTACTGAACAGTGATACGGTTAAAATTGAAACTATTCCTCTAAATAAAGACGCTAAAATTGAAGAGTTGAGGGAGAAATAATGAAACTTTCTGCATTAATACAAAAAGTATCCAGGGAAGTCATGTTAAGTCAACTTGATTCTAATTTAACAAATTTGATTGAAGAAGATATGTACCCTTCGGAAAGAGCTTTACAACAAACTACGCTACCAAGAATTATTAAATTTATTATTAAATCTATAATTCGGTACTATATTTAACATTATAGATAAAAAATATTATATACAAATTTATCAAGCTACTGTATTTTAAAAAATATATAAGTGTATGTAGGTAATGAAATATAACTTAAATTTTTATAGTGAGGCCACTTTATGATATTTAAAAATAGAAATTTTTTAATAAAATGCATTGAACTTCTAGGAAAAAAATCATCTTTAAAATAAAGTGTTGGTTATTAAAATAGACCCACGACTTTACATAAGGTTCTTGTATAAATTTTAGAACAAATTTATACAGCTACTCTTCCGTCATCTATGATATGAACTGAATAATAATAAGTTTACTACAACATACTATGACTATTTCCTTTAAATTACATTTCCTTTCATTCGCGTAAACGCACTTTCTGGAAACGTGTCAATTTTGCCTGGGAAATTCTTGCCAGCCTTTTTGTAATTGTATTATCAGGTAATAGTGAATATTATGAAAAAATATCAAATTTAAAATATACCCTTGTCGAATTTTAGTGAAAATGGGACGCGGAATACATTTTTCTGTGGAGGAAAGAACAAAAATCTTAACATTACGGGACGATGGCAAATCTGAACGTGAAATAGCTAGAATTGTAGGGTGTTCGAAAAAAATGGGTGAAAATGCATTCAAACCAAAACCAAATGTGAAAAATCGTGGAGCAAAAAAACGACTGCCCAAACTGATCGACTCATTGCTCACACCTCAAAAAGTGATCCGTTCAAGTCTTCTAAAGACATTAAGATTGAATTAAATCTTGAACAGCAACAGCATAGTTTAAACGGAAGAGTCGCCAGAAAAGTTCCTTCCTTATCTAAGAAAAATATTAAAAACAGGGTTAAGTTTGCTTCTGACCATATCAACTGGGATGGTCCTGATGGCCTAAAACGGTGGAGGAATATCTTATGGAGGATGAAACGAAAAAAAATTTATTTGGTTCTGATGGTCGAAATTACGTTAGAAGACCTCCGAACAAAGAATTCCTCCCACAATACACAAAAAAAAACTGTAAAACATGGAGGAGGGAACATAAAACTATGGGGATCGTTTTCTTGGTAGGGAATCGGACCAATTTATTGGATAAAAGAAAATATCGATCAACATGAATATAATAATATACTCGAAAATACTATGCTCCCGTTTACTGAAGATAATATGCCATTAAAATGGACATTACAACAAGACAATGATCCGAAACATACATCTCGGAAGCAAAAAAGTTTTTCGCGGATCATAAGCCTTCTCAATCGCCTGACCTCAATCCGATTGAGAATCTATGGCAACAATTAAGAAGTGCTGTTGGCAATTACAACGTAAGCAATAAGCACAATTATGGGAGGTTGTTCAAAAGGAATGGGCGTCCATTTCCATCAAACGGTGTCAGCAGTTCGTCGATTCAATCGGGGCATTGCAGAGCCGTAGTCAAAAGTAAGGGTCAAGCTACTAAATATTGATTGATTAATACACACCAAAATGCAGTAAAAAATGTAATAAAATAATATTATCCCTTTAGAATCCCTGTGCGCCGCCGTCTCCACCGAGATTTCTTAGTCACAAAATCACGTAACATAGTTACTGCGACCTGTAAGATCTTTTGTGATATACCCCTCAGTGTTCCAGAGCACCCATTCGCCGTGAAGTCTTTTACAAAACCTATAACGTTCTTGAGGCCATCTTGGCATCATCCTCTGGCAATATGAATGCTTGTTTTAGATGTTTTAGTCTTATGCGGCTTAGAAGTTCACAGTCACAGAAGACATGTTCAATAGTCTCAACGTCTTCCATACATAAGCGACAGGTCTTGCTATCGACCTTACCTATCTTTTTAAGATGATATTTAAGTGTGCAATGTCCAGTAAATATATCCATTATCAGCCTATGAGAGTGAGGAATACGCCTCTGTTGGAAATATCTAATGAATTTCTGCCCTTGTCTAAGGCCCGGGGTTTTTCCCAGTATGCCAATTTAATTATGTCCTCCCAAGGCCTGATTTGTGCCGAAATGTGGCCCCTTGGTTGTCCAAAAACACTCTCAAGGCCAATAAAAATATATCTGGTTGCTTCCTTTCCAAGCCGGTCCGCAATTGTGATGCTTTTAATCTCTTAATGTGCTGGCAACCAATACAGCGTAACCTTATTTGTTTCGACTAGTTCAAGACAGTAAGACAGTCCCAAACCAGCTAGATTAAAAAATTTTCGATTTAACGCTTGAAGTGCAGCTTGGCTGTCTGATACTAACTATATATATTTTTGCTCCACGCATATTCTAATGATTTCGCATACGCAGAGTTCTATGACGTGGATTTCTGCCTGGAAAGTTGTAGGTGAAGTCCACAGTGCATTTGCGAAACGGTACTTCGGCTGATTTATAGTGCTGTCGATGTACTGCAATTGCAGTATTTATACTGCAATTAAATGTAGCGTACTGTCGTACTGCAGAAGCTTAATTTGTACTGCAATTCTCTATTGGCTTTACTGTCTGTTCCTAACGAAGAAAGTTCCTCGATCAAACGTAGCCCATTCAATGGGCCGAAGTACACGTTGGAGTTTACTTGACTTTGTGTCTCTAATCCACGAAAAATGACACAAAGTTATGTATAGTGCAACGTATACGCCTAGGCAATCAGATAACGCTTTAGTAATGAACGAAACGATGAATGAACTGAGCCCCAAATACCTCCACGTCATCCAATCAGGTGTAGTGTCATGAACATGCTAATGTCATTTGTGATTTGATGCTTAGGTTAATAGCGGTGCCAAAACTCAATTCATAATGGACCGGTAAGATTTGAATTTTGTAATATTTTGAATGTGCATTATTAAGGATTTATTTGCATTTCGGGTATGTTAAAAAATATAAAAAAAGCAGTGATTGGAACAACGGAAAACAAGAACAAATTTCTTCGAATATTGCTGGTTGATATAAGCGAAAACGGGTAATTAACTCATGAAAGCATATCTAAGTTACGTTTTAAAATTAATTTGTTAATTTTGAAAATCTTGTAGCTCGTGCTTAAGCTCGAATCAATGTGAATATGATTCTGAATTTTTGTTGGAAACAGATAGCGTACAAAATTAACGCATACAGAGCTTCAGACCAGCTTGGTTAAAAAATTTCACTTAACTATCTAAAAATGACGAGTAAGCTTTTTGTCAGGTGTGCAATAAAGGCTTAAGTGTCAAATATCATTGGTAAGGAGAAAAGGTACATTTAATCTATCATAGGCTTTATGCACATATGCAGTGTGTTTGACAAGAACGTTTCTCAGAGAGAGAAAGCAAAACCAGAGATTTGCAGCTGTAATCGTATTCACTAAGCTTTACTGTAATGCGCGTTATAATATATGGCTCAGTATTCAATTACGTTTCGTAAAGAGAAGACGTTTTTAGAATGAGTGCTTATTATTGGAAACGATTTGAAGCAGTATTTCTTCATCAGCATCCGAAAGGACCTCAGTGGAGTGTGAAACAAACAGCTAAATATATTAGAAAGGATGAATCGTTTGTTAGAAAGTAGTGTAATAAGTTTTCAGAGTGCAACAACGTGGATGACCTAAGTGATAGAAGTAAAACCAGGACTACCACTAAAAAACAGGATCAAGTGATTGTTAAGCTTTTCGAGAAAAATCCCTTGATATCGTTGAGAAAATCGAGACTATTATTAAACAAAAAGAACATTAGTGTATCCCTTTTTACAATACGTCAAAGGCTTGAGGAAAATCGTATCAAAATTCATAGCAGCAGCCACAAACCTTTGCTCTCAGAAAGGCACATTGAAAAACGACTTGAATGGGCGACGGACAATTTGCGCCGTTGTTGGGATAATGTAATATTCACCAATGAGTCATCGTTTTGGGCATTTCAAAGTCCCAAGCGTGCATGGTCAAGGCGAGGCAAAAGGTTTGTCATACGTACAGTTAAACATCCTGTAAAAGTGCACGTGTGGGGATGCTTCAATATTCTTGGTTTTGGACAATTGCTAACACTTACGGAAAATCTCAATACTGAGAAAATGTTAGACTTGTACAAAAAAGGTTTGCTAAGTCCGCTAATTACTGGTTTGGCGAAGGAGATCGATCCTGGGTCTTACAAGAGGACAACGACCGATAACATAAAAGCCGCCTTTGTTCTGCTTGGAAAGAAGCGTAGAACATTCAAGTCATCGAATGGCCGGCACAAAGCCCCGACGCAAATCCGATTGAAAATGTTTGGGCTTAATGAAGACCAAGCTTCAGGAAAAAAATATAAAGAATCTTAAGCAGCTGAAATCAAGTATTAAAAAAATTTGGAAGGATTTACCTGTCAGTTATGCTGAAAATTTAGTGTGGAGCATGGGCAAAAGATGTCAGGCAATTATTGATAATAATGGCGATTTTATTTGTTATTAGTTATAGTGCACAATACATAATAAAGTAAACTTTTAAAATAAAATAATAGGAAGTGAGTTTCTTTTTTACATTTTGTTTTATAAGGCGAACGCTCTTGTCAATCACATCTACATATATATATATATAGTTGATGGTAGCGAAAGATAGACTGAAGCAACTCAGCGATCAGTTTAGGCTTAGTGCAAGTGGAAGAAAGAATAGTTCGTGTGGAAGCGATGGTGAGTGGCTTGTATAAGTTTAAGGTAGTTTAGTGGCTAATTTTTTATCTTAGCTTGTTTTTGGTATGAAAGTGATAAAGTGCATACGGGCAATATCAAATATTACCAGTGTCTGTGTTGTAAGTAGGTCACGGCTGGTAATGGTTAGTTGGAGCCGCCATGTGTGTGGAGGGTCACGGTTGTGTCCGTAACACCATGGCTGTGTTGTCCCACATCCATGGCTGTAGCTATAGTAGTGGACGCATCTGGCAGAACAAATACTGTGAGGAAACTGGAGCTGTGCTTGTGGAGAGTCACGATGGTGTCGGTGAACACCATAGCTGTGTTGTCCCACATACATAGCTGTAACTGTAGTAAACAGTAAAGAGGTTGAGTGGTGAATGCCTGTGTAGTAGATAGTAATTATACTCACTGAGCTTGTGTGTGCTCATACCACGTTTTTCTTTATAATTACAGTGGTCATTTTACATGGAGAAAAAAGCTTGGCGCCAGTCATCAACCTCTGAAAAATAAAGCGGTCTCCGAGTTCTTTTTAATGTGAAATAAAAAAAAGATTCTTTTAAATAAAAACATAATACTATTTTTTATTATAAGTAATAATGTTGTAACCCTGAAATGGCACGAAGGATCAGAGTATCATCGAAAAGTGACGGAATCCTTAAAGAGGCATCCAAAAAATTTTAGAATGCAAGAAGCAGGAAAAACTTAAAACAAATCACTTGAAGGTAAAAGTTGCTGAACTGAGGATTTTAATGTTTTTTATAGAACATAATTTACCATTTTCGTTGACTGCTATAGATTCAACCATTATAACTTAATTAAAATGTACTTAAGCAACAGATGTCATCAAAACATTTATTCAGGAAGAAAGCTTAATGAAAATAAGCTCCGTTTTACAAAAGCACTGATAATTGATGAAGCTACTGATATCGGTGATTTTAAATGTTAAGCCGTTATTTGTAGATTTTTCGATTTCACTATAGGGAAAGTCCGAGACTCTTTTTAGTAAATTTTAAAAAGGCAGATAGATGCATATTCTATACATAAAGCTATTGTTGATTTATTTAAGGAATAAAAAATACCAATCGAGAACATGATTGGTTATGGTGCAGATAGCACATCCGTGATAATGGAAAAAAAATCTGGTGTACGAGCACTATTTACAAAAGTAAATGCAAATTTATATGTAATGGGTTGCATATGCCACTCACTGCACTTATGCTCTTCAGCTGCTGCTAAAATGCTGCCTGAAAATTTGGAAAAATTTGCTAGGGACATTTATCTTTATTTTTCTCATAGTTCAAAGATACAAGTAGAATTTTTAAAGAATTCCAAGAATATTTTGCTGTAAAAACGCATAAATTATTTAGAACTTCATTTACACGATGGCTTGCCTTAGAACAAGTTATAAATAGAATTTTAAGAACAGTGTACATACTGCTCTTCACCATTATTTCATTTCATGCAATTTCGAAAAGAATTCAGATACTGCAACTAATATATTATCACAGTTCAACGATTAAGATGAGATATATTTCTTATTTTTATCTTATTCCCTTAAATTGATAAATCAAATCAATTTAGGAATTTCAGTCCTCCTGAAGACGATTCTATCGAATTTCGTTAAACGCGAATATATTCAAGATCAACCATTAAACAATATAGATTTTTGTAAAAAAGATATTTTTCTTAAGATAGAAAACATTTATATAGGAGCTAAAGCTACACTTTTATCAAATTCATCTAATCTTCCACCAGAAAAAATTATTACTGTAAAAAGAAACTGCTCAAAATATTATATTGAACTATGCTCTCAAATTTTTAATCGCATTAATTTATATGATCAAGTCCTTACTGTGCATCAATGTATTGATCCTAAAAAATTAGGCGATCCCCTCATTTAGTTATTTCCTACGTTAGTTGCAGAAAATGACGTTGAACCACTAGACAGTGAGTGGAAACAAGTCTTAAATCAAAGTCATGTATCGACAGATTTACCTCTGGAGGAATTCTGGATGGAAATTTTTTCCACTAAAAATGGATTAAATGAAATTAGATTTCCAACAGTAATGAAATTTATTTGTAATATTTTAAGTTTCCCACAGAGCAGTGCTGCTGCAGAGAGAATTTTTTCACAGTTGAAATTAATTAAAAATGAAAAGGGAAATTGTCTCCTTACTAATACTTTGTAAAAAATATGCACAAATTTTGCCACAAAGCTTAGATATTTTTCCCTAAAATGCAGGGAATATTCCCTAAAATGTAGTGAATATTCCCTATATTTTTGGGAATATTCCCTACATATTAGAGAAAAATACATAAGCTTTGTGTCAACAATTGTGCAAATTTTTTACAGTGTACTGTAAGTGCGTTTATGTCTGCTAACGAGTTGTTAGGGAGAAATGAAGCCTCGAAGTGGACTCCATCAAATGAATTGCTAAGAGCGTACAATAAATAAGCATATGTGAAAGAACAAGAACTATTTGCTATAAGTTATGCGTGATATTGATGAAAATGTTGTTGGAAAATGTGTCGGGACCCAATATTCAATTGGTGGAATTGTGCCATCACGGCCGATTCGGTAGATCAGCTTGTTCAGTTAGAAGTTGGATTTTATTGGAGATAGCGGTTCGGTGTTAGGTTTCAATCGCGTTTTGTTGAATAAAATCATAAGTAAAAGTAAAGTCGGTGTTATCTTTTACGTTTAAAAAATATTGAAGCAACCTTTCTTAAAAACTTAAAGATAAAGCTAGTTTTAAACTACAAATTTATGAAGGGTTATATAAATCTGTAGTTTAAAACCAGCTTTATTCTATAATTTTTTAGCTTGCGTAAATATGAACTTATGAAACAGCTTCATTACTTCGCTGTATATGTGCATATATCTTATAATCTTCATGTGCAATTAATTGAATTTAAATTAAAAAAAATACTGTAATTAAAAGCGTATAATTTTACAAAAACAAAATAATGTTTACATTTATAACATTTACCTTTGTGTAGATACTTTATGTTTAAAAAAAAAATAAATAAAAATCTATCGTATCTTCCGGTATTATACAAATACTGCAGTTTGGATTCTCGTATTGCAATTTTAACGAATTTAGTACGGCGGCGTTCTAAATTTCACACCGTCCATTTCGGATCCGTTCGTGTGCCATTTTGCTTTCAATAAATTTCACGTAAATAAACTATGCTCGCTGATATATCCTGAAGAGGTTAACTTTACGGTAAGGCCTGAATAAAAATTACGTCTGATCAGTCGACGCGACTTGATTTTCAGTGAAATTTCAGTAAAATTTGTAATTAACCCATTAACGCCCAGCGTTGCATATGTGTAACAAAAATGTCCTATTCAAATTGGGTCACCATTTACTCTTCTACGAATTAAATTCTTTCTCTCTCATGCACATTCGAGTTTCAGAGGATTGTAGATAACTGTAAAATTTTTGTTTTTGTGTACACGTATTTTGGAGCGATGATTTTTTGCATTCACCTTGTATTTAGTGCGAGCGTAGTAAAGATGTCAGCCCGATTTTCGTAAGTATTGCAATAACTTGAAAATATTTTATTAGGCCTTGAGTGAATTGTGTTTTGAATAAATGATAAGTTGATAAAACTATAGTTATGACCATTACTGTAAAAACAATCGTAAAAGTGTACCTTTAATGCACTTGACGTTGAATGTTGCATATATGTTACACGGGGCGGCAGCAATGTAAATCGTTTTTTTTTTTCTTTTATTGTAATTTTAGAGGAATAACACTTCACGAAGCTATAGAATTGATAACTGAGGATGATACAATTGAATTGAGGAATATTTTTATTGATCCGCCCGATGCAGGAGTGATAACAGATGAAGATTCTGGAGCTGAAGATGACGCAGGAACGGTTGACAATCTTCCCAGACGACAACTTTGCACAAACTCTGAGGTCATTTTGTGTGCCTCAAATGTTGATGATGAAGACGTTTGTGAAGAGGAAATAAATAGTGTACCAAATAAAAAAATAAAACGTACGCCAAAGCTGTGGAAAAACCAGGATTTGGAAACTACATCAAAAATATTCCCTGATTTTTCATACGATGACATAAGCGGTCTATCAATTGTAGAGATTGTGGAGAGATTCTTAGATACCGACGTTGTGGAATTTTTGGTAAAGGAAACAAACAACTATGCCTGTTTCAAGAATGAACCTAATTTGAACGTCAGCCAAGAAGAAATTGGGGTTGTAATTGCAATTTTTATTTTATCTGGATATAACACAGTACCTTCAAAGCGCTGTTACTGGGAAGATGCACCAGATGTTCACAGCGAATTAGTATGCCAAGCTATGCGCCGTAACAGATTTTTAGATATATGTAGATTCCTTCACTGCGCCGACAATAATAGACCTAATTTGTCAGATAAAATATGGAAATTGCGACCACTTATAAACCTTATCAAAGGACGATTCAAGAATAATTTTCATCCCGAGGAGTACATGAATTGCGATGAAAGCATGATTGCCTACTACGGACGTCGCGGCTGTAAGCAGTTCATACGAGGCAAACCCATTCGTTTTGGGTTCAAAGCTTGGTGTGTGAACACGAGCAGTTCTTTCTTAATCGACTTTGACATATATCAAGGTAAGGATCCCAACTCGAACGATCAATATGGAATAGATTACGGAAAAGCTTCTGCACCGCTCGTAAAGATGTTAGATAACCTTGAAGAAAAAGTAAAAAAGCTGCCGTATCAGTTATACATGGATAATTTATTCACAGGAATGAAGCTGTTAACAGATTTAAAGTCTCGTAATTATGGGGCAACTGGGACCATGAGAGAAAACCGTGTTCCAAAAGATAGTCAGCTTCCACATTCGAAAGAGTTAAAAAATGAACCGAGGGCGACTTATCGTTTCAAGACAAGCAAAGACGAGGGCATTATAATATGCAAATGGGTGGATAACTCTGTAGTCACAGTTGCGTCAACATCATTTGGCATCCATCCAATCGTAAATGTAGGAAGATATTCGAGAGAAAAAAAAACGAATTGAAGTTACTCGTCCTAATCTAATTGGCGAATACAACAATAAGCATATGGGAGGAACAGATCGAATGGACCAAAATATTGGATATTATCGTATTGGAATCCGCAGTGAGAAATGGTGGTTTTCAATATTTACCTGGTTACTAGATGCTGCGATCACCAACGCATGGGTTCTAGCACGAAATTCAGGAAATAAAGTGAATCAAATAGATTTCAGGCGTTGTTTCGTCCAAACATACTTGGTTCGCTATAAGCATGCACCGAAGTTGGGAAGAAGGCCCCTAAAAATGGAAGCTTTGGCAACCGAGAATGTAAAATCTGATGGAATAGGACATCTGGTGAAGTATATTGACGACGGAAAACGAAGAAGGTGTGCAGGTAAACAATGCAAGTCCATTTGTCGCACTATGTGCCTAAAGGGCAATGTGGGGCTCTGTATTGAGTGCTTTATCCCTTACCACACAAAGTAACTTTTAATTACATGTATTATTTGTTCGTTTGTGTTTTCCTTATATATAGTTAATGAATAAAGTTTTGTTTCAATAAATTGATTGTTTATTGTTTTAACCAACATAATACATATATCAAACACTTTTCAGACTGAAGAAAACCAAATTAAATTTTTTTATATGATTAACGCGCGACGTTGCATATATGCCAGGCCAGGCCAGATCTCAGCCAAAATGTAATAATTTTAAATTTTTTCATTAAATATTTGCTTTTTACTCCTAGAAGATTAAGACTTATAAAAATTTTGCACGTCAATCTCGAAACGAAAAGCTGGGCGTTAATGGGTTAAATTAAAGCTCGCACTGCTTGAACAAAGCAGAAGTGCTAGCCGGCAGTGATGACAGATGTTATTGGACTAAAGTTGGCGGCAGCAGATTCATTAAGGTTTAGGTGGCAGGAGCACTTACGGCCTACGTATTAGTAGCAATTTGAACTAACAACCTAAAAGTAATTAACTAATCATTTTTCAGTAGAATAGCTACATCAACTGATATTTAGAATAATTACACGGTGTACCTGCATGCAAGATTTTAGTTACTGGGTAGAAGGAGAATTACCACCTTGAGATCTCGAGGCATCACTGCCGGGTGTTAAACGGAGTTGATTTTCAATTCGATATTTGTGATGAAAAATGGTTGAAACTGTGTCCTACATAATTTCGAATTTCATATTTACATTTTCAGAAGTGGGATATAAAATCCATTCCCAAATTGTGTTTTGTTAGAGTTAACAAACTTGAATATTACAAAGTAGCGGTTAAATCAAAATTGTTAGCATATTTTTAGTGTGTCATATAAAGGAAGAGTGCTTATTGGTGTAAAAAGAGTAATAAGTGTAATAATAATAAAAGGAATGCAATACATATTAATGTACATATTCGACAAAAACAAAAATTAAGTGAGAATATAGCAATGAGTGATCACGAAGGAAGTGGAAATGATAGCATTGAAATGCTAAAAAATGAAATGAAAAAAAATTAGAGAAGAACTAACAACTTTGAAGGAGAAGAATGAACAGTACGAGAGAGAATTAGCGATAACAAGACCTAATCAAGGGGACGACACGGTAACGGATGCGAGCGTGGATGATACAAGTGATACTGCAAATGGAACCGTTTTTCAAAGAATGGGGATTACAGAGGTGAGTCTTTTGATACCTAAATATGATCCTTCGGACAAGGAGTCATTATGCCCTACCTAAAGATTGGACGAAACATAATCAAAATTAAAAAAAAAAACTGAAGGATGGAATGATAGGACGTTGATGAATGCTATTTTTCGATTAGAAGGTGCCGCGAAATGTTGGTATCAACAACAACAAAGCAATGTTAAAACGTGGGATGACTTTAAAAAGGGTGTCAACAAAGCTTTTCCTGCTGAAGCATGAGACATCAATCCTCTTACAAAAAATGAGAAGGAGAAAATAAAAGCAGGAATATGTGGAAAATTATGCCTATAGCATAAAAAAAATCTTCTGGTAGCATCTACAATAAAATATATAATTATAGTATATTATATTATAATTATATATATTATATATATTCTAGTCTGATTAATATGCCATTGACTGTGAATTGTAAATCACTGAACGATTTACTAATTCAAATTATAACACTTGAAGTGATAGAAGGCCATGGTACGCAACGACGCTTGCTAAGGGGCTATGAGCAAAAGGGCCATAGAACAACCTATTAAAAAGTCGAGAAAGTACAACCACAAGGAAACTCCAATCTAGTCCATAATCAATCGAAGGAAAAAAGGAAACAAAATCAAATTTTACAGGTGTGGGGACATATAACAAGTAGTTCAAAAGCAACACCAAAACCAAGGTATGGTATTTATGCCAAAAAATAGGTCACGTTAAGAGGGATTGTTCTGCGCACAAAAAGATTTCAAATGTTGAAATAGTCACGAACAACAAATATTTGAAATATAGAAACGAATATCACCCTAAATTGAAGGTATTGAAATAATAGGCTATTTGGATTTGGAAAGTGAATGATCCACAAGGGGACAAAATATGACTGGGACAAGGAAAATTGCGACATTAGCTTGGTTGGATTTGAAGGAATTCGTGTCGAGCAAAAGTAAAGATAAGTGTGTCACTCTATGTATCTGATGTAGAATTAGAAATAGTTGTTATTGTAGTTCCGAAAGAAGCCCAATCAACTCCAATTATAGTGGATCGAAACTTTTTGGATAGACCAGATATTACTACGGTTAAACAATGGCGAAAATTTGAAATTATAAAAAACGGAATAGAAGGAAACAAATATAAATCCAAGGAGAGAGAGAGCTCTTCAAAATTACGGATTTAAATACGCCAGTGAATCTGAATGAAGAAATTAAAATAAACCTTTTAAACGTACATAGTCAACAATTTTAGAGACTGTTTTTGAAATAATATGGAGGAGATGAGAAAAACTAAGACTGTAGAACTCAAGATACCAGCTAAAAGAAAAGAAAATTGTTAGGTGTTACTCATACAAAGTCGCTTATAATATAAAAGATGCTCTTAGAGAGAGAATCAAATAACTGCGAAATGCCGATGTAATACAGCTATCCCTCTTCAAACATCATCATAGTCTTTTATAAAATAATTTTTTTTAAGATGGCGGAAGTGTCAGCGTAATATTCGGTGTAAAGTAGTGCTTTTTTCTTCTTATCCCACTTTTATAGTCAAATTCGGTTCTTTTTATTATTATTTCTGATCGTTGTTGCAATTTTCTTCTATTGTGTACTGGAGTTGATCCGCTTTTCACTTTTTTTTCTGCTTTCTGGCTGGTGGTGTCTGATGCTATGACTGCTGTTCGTCGCTGCCTGTAGCAAACCATCTTACTGGGCATCTTGTTATTACTCAACAATTGTTGCTTGCTGTGCAGCTAATGGAGTCTTATTTGGCCCCCACGCATCTGGTGGCTTGGTTTCATCTGGGCGCGGAATCCTTGTCTACCACGTGAAAGACGTAGAGACATAACCTATAGCTATGTTCTTTTATTTCCACAGAATAGAGCAGAGCAAAAGATACACAAAAGAACACCTCATACACTTTCATAGAATGATTTAAATGAAGGGAATAGTACAAATAATTCGATTCAATCGACAGAACAATTTGTTGTCTCCAGTATATGGAGTTCTGGAACAAGGTACACAAAAGAGCACAGCCAGTGTTTTTCCCGGTCTCAGTATGGGTATCGGTATATTTGGCACAGTTTTTGCTATACTACTCCTTCTGATGGTGGAGTCTGCTGGAATTAAGGGCAGACTTAAATCTGATAGTGTCGTCCGACAACATGTATAAAATTCTTGCTGCCATCTCTGGACTAAACACAAGTTTTAACAGCCGATTCGACGTAATGAAGGCTGACATCGACAAGAAGTTTAACGCCCTTAGCGGACTACTCCTTGGCAAGCTGGGATGTGTAGCGAGCGGCTCATAGACCTCGACATAAGGGGGGCTATAACAAAGAAAAAGAAAAAGAAAGGTACATTTTTAAAAAAAAATTAAATTCAATTCCAACCTTCACAAATTAGCCAAGACGAAACGTAACCCAAAATAATTAACCACCCTGTACAGAGATAAAAATGTCAGCACGATAACTGGTTGAATTCGTAGAGTGCCATCTGGGACCGGATTCACTAACTCGGAGAGTTGTGGAGTTGTGGAGTTGTGGAGCTGTGGAGACGGGAGTTCTTTTGTTACTTAACTCTCCACTCGGAATTCTGTAACTCGTGGAATTTGTATTGAGATTTACCAAACTCTATTCAACTCATTCAACTCGGCAAAACTCTCGGCTGTGTTAGTTGTGGAGAAGTAAGCAAAATATTTCTCAACTGACAGTATTGTCTTCTGTTATTGTCCTTTGTGAAGGTACGAATGTACCTAGGATTTTCAAATTGATTTATGTATTCACTGCATATCCTGGCTATATTTACAAAAACAAATTATGGAAATCCTTGCAATACTTACAGAGAAATAAGGATTTTGGTGTCTCAAGGTACTCGCTAAAAATTGTAATTCACGCGAAAATGGTCAATTTGGTCGTCTTCCAGTACAGAAGAGATGCTATAAAAATTTTTAATATGCACGTTGCTTGTATGTATGTAGGATGAAATCGCATCTACATTTTGTCCCCTAATTAGATATGTAATTATTTTTTCAATACAATAAATGGTTTTGGAGATAACTGCAAAAGAAGTGAATCAGTCCTTCTTAAGATGGAAAAATTGCCGTTTTCTGGTACCAAAATGGACATATTTTCAACTCATCATTATGAAGAACTGGTAAGTTGTGGAAATTCACTTTCCATGAGAAAAATGTTCACAACAGAGTATTAATGGATGTGAAATAAAGAACGGTAGAAATATATGTAAAATATAGGAACTGGGGTGTATATGACCCAAGTGCAAAAAATCCGTCTTTGTACTCTAGACTCTAAATCTGTAGGAAAAACCGCAATGCTCTACGACCCTCCCACACAGAGTTATCCGTCTTTCAATATTTCGATACTTCTTACGTTTTCTTTAACTCCTCAAGTATGTTAGAAAATCTCGAATGGAGAGTAAGGAAGTTTTAGGGGAAAACGAAAATTCTCATCTCCCAAACTCCGAGTTAGTGAATCCGGCCCCTGGTCGCTACTAGGGAAAACGTTTCTAGATCCCGCTGACAGGCGAAGAGTTAGCAACAAGCTCGGGGAAAGAATAAAATGCAAAATCCGTTGTTGCATTGTTAGTGAAATAACGGGCGAGTTGGCATCTCCGAACCAGAACCAAATTTTTCTTTCAAGCCTCAAGCGTCCTCCAAATAACCAGCGCGCAGATCACGCGCAAAGCGAAAATTTAAAGGACGGGAAAGTGGTAAATTTCCGGGAAAAGGGAAGGAAAGACACCACCAAGTGAAGAAAACAATTTTACCAAGTGAGTAAGTGAAATTCCGGAAAGGAAAGGAAAATTGCAAAGTAATTGTTGTTATAGTAATCCTTAAGGGAGCTAAATTCGACCGTCTCGTTGCGGCAAGTGAAAATCCTGAAGGCAGATGCTTGCGGCGATATTGGTAAGGCAAGGATTCCAAGATAGTTATATAGAACCCCAAATAAGCGTAGTACTCCATACCAGTACTGGGGCAGGAAGGTTCTAGGAGTGTTGGTGCGAAATTAAGTAGATAAGAAATGCAAACTTGTAAGAAGTTTCAATTAGTAACACACATTCCTTGTAGCTCATGTCGGGGGCGTGTAATTCAAGCGGCGTGCCTCCGACACAAATTATTATCAGTTAACCAAGGTATAAATTTGTTTCCTTGAACCCGCTTTGACAAGCAGCGTGAAGTCATAAGATTCCGCAATAAAACAACAAAGAGAAGAAAAAAAAAATCCCCAAGGGAAAAGGAAGGGCAAACCCCTCGAGGAGAGCAGGAATTTTTTTTTCAATTAATCTAGCTAGTAATTGGGGCCGTCGTCTCCTTAATTCGGCAGTAGCCGTAGCATTAGCATATACTAGTCAGGCTTACTCGCTTCAAAGCAGATCTTATCTAGTGACTAATCTTTGTAAATGTTCCCTAACTACTAGCTTTACAGCAAAAAGTCAGCATACCGAGGTCACAAATGCGCATTTGGGATGGCGGAATTGCGGTGAGTACTCAGATGAATTATTTGTTTAAAAAAAAAAAAAAAACTAAAATTTTGATAAATGGCTCGTTCTGAAATCAGCTGCACCAGTAGTCACCTGCCTCACTGTTGCTTATGTAAGGGTGATAGGAGGAACCTGCTGGTAAAGTTTTGTTCCGCACATATGAAAGATCTCGTTATGAATAATTACTACAGGATGATTAAAGACGAAAAGTCATTAAATTTTGCAGCTATTAGTCCAAAACTGGGATTGAGCTCTAGATTATACCTGAATGATCACTGTTCCCTTGGAGAGGAAGCCTTAAGGAACTACGGCAGATTCCCTGGTTTGGCCAGAAGTAAGACAGCCGTCTCAAAGACAACCCCTTCCTTTGGCTCTGTTTCTGCGTCATAGGAAGACCGGATTTCAATGAATTTTCTAAGTAATTTCCAATTTTATAATTTTCCATAGTTTTGGCTTCTTTTGTTTTTTTATATATATTTAATTTGTTTACATTTCCAGTATAAGTTAGTTTTAGTTTACGTGATTGCTTATTCTTTTGTTTTTTGATCACATTTTCTTTTTTTTTCAAAGTTCATTTTATTTTGATTTCATAACTTATTGATTTTCCTATCAGTTATTATGCTTAATTGAATTTATATGCTTAGTCTAAATTTTTCCTTCTCGCTTTACTCTGAATTTGGTAATTGTCTTCTAATCTTAACTTCTTATTGCATTGATCGAATGCGTCTTATAGTTCAGTTCTTTTTATGACTTTATAAACTGCAAGTGTGTTAGTTTTATTATAGGATATTGTACTTAACTTTTAATTTTAGTTTTCTTGGGATTATATGCTTTTTTAGTACAGTTCTCATGCTGTGTTAATTGCTGCTTTATGTTGATTGTATATGGGTTTGTCTATGTACAATTGCTTATGTACTCATATTTTTGGCGGATGCATTTTCGTCGGATATCCATCGCCTTCTGTTTCGAATTTTTGGAGTCTTCAGTATGAGTTTTCATGATGATTTGGGACAGGTTGCATATTTAGAATTTCATTGTAAGTTAAGTAAATCTTAGTATATTTTCTTCTTGTTTATTATTTGTAAATCTGCCACTCATTTTGTTTGCTAAAGTAAGAATGTTTTTATACATGGGCCCAACAACCAATAAAAAAAAAAAATAACGTAATATCAAAGAACTATTGATTAATAAAGCCTTGTACGACAATTTCATGAATGCTACCACTAAACATACCACACCAACACACGCTCCTTATGTAAAAAACAAACACAAATAAAAGAAAGTCATCGACAAAATAAATTCAGCAAAGGAAGATCATATAAAATTTATCGATAGTAAAATGTTTTTGTACAAAAGGAAAAAACAAAAAGTAAAAGTCAAAACTTCGCCAGAAGAGTAAATTAATAAAACGTCCACGTAAATTCAAGGTTTTGAATGCTATACATTGGATCTAAATAACCCAGCGGGAAATATTACGAGCATCAGGGAGCAGAGGGTCATAAGGGAGCTATAATTTTAGAATAAAAATATGAAATGCACGCTTTATACATATCTGAAGTAGGCTAGAAGAGCAATAAAATATTCCAGTAAAACTTTTACTGCTCCTTTCTAATGACATCGCTGTGTAAAATTACATACAATGAAGGGGAGCCAAAAAAGAGCACTCCGCACCTCCTTTAAGACGTCTCTCGGATGCAAGTAGTTATACTCCCATTTCTCGCTGGGATAAGGAGTATTGAAGTAGTCGAGAGTATAGAAGTAGTCGATAAATATTTTTGGCTGGAGCTACTATATATACTTATTTACAAACATATAAGTATTTGACATTCAACCATAAATTTCAATTTCTTCAGTTTTAAAACAATTTTTCCTGTAATTCATATTAACCTTCCGGAAGGGGCACGCAGTCTATGAGTCCGCACCAATATTATTTCCCTTTTATTTTTTTTATAAACTAATCTAGCTCTGTGAGCTGCTGTGTATTCCTGAGAACGCAGTAGTCAGTCAGTCGCCAACTCTCTTCGCATGTATTTGTATCCTGATATGTTTGCGGTCCAACAGACCGCACGCGCACGGTAGAAAAATGTCAATTTTGTTCCAAAGCAAACAAATCAGGAAAAGAAAAGCAGTTATTAACAATTAATGAAGAGAATTGTTAGCATGAATATTTGAGTTTTTCTTATTTGTATAAAAAGTTAAGATTTCGTTCTTTAGTAATAAAAAGGTCAAAAATGAAACAATTATTCTATCTTTTGAAAACTGTTAGATATACCTACTTGCGGTTCCGTAGACCGCATGCCACCGTTCGTGTTCTGCCTGAGGGTGCCACTTCCGGAAGATTAAATAGGGTCTTCTAATTTTCCTTGGAAGCTGTATTAAGCTGGTTGCGGGCAAATTAACAGAATATTAACAGAAACATTGAAGAGTTAAAATTAAATAATGAGCAAGTTCCAAGTAATAAAGAAATAACCAAAAAAAAATCAAACAATAAATAAACACGTGAAATTGAAAATTTCTCATTATATCAATAGTATTTGAAATCTTCTCAATAAATCGCCATAGAGCACAATTTTACCTATGTATATGCAATACCCTTAGCAAGTTTAGCAAATATCTCATGATTTTGACCCATTAAGCGAGCAACTGCAACAACACTACCTACCTGGGTGCAACCGATTTTAAAAGTATGTATACATCAGCACGTCAATCTTACTGTCGGAAAAAGCAAATCAGTTATCTTTGTAATTATTTTATATTAAAATTCAATAACGACTTGCTCAATTATAAAGTCATGGTGTATAAAATATGTGTAAAAGAGCGTAACCGCAAAGTCGCTTTATGCGCATGTGTGAGCCTTGTTCGACCGTTTTGACCCTGCCTGTCAGATTTCAAAGCGGGAAGTTCAAAATTTTAAAAATTGGGTGTTTAGCTTCGGTGAAGTGCTTTAAAATAATAAAACTGTATTGTGTTATTTTACTAGACAAACTGGTTAAAGTGTGTTGCTCATGCAGCAATAGCACCTATAAAAGAACTCATGCTGTTTCATAAGTCATAAGTATACAACATAAAAGATTTTAAATAAAATTCATATTGCTACGTAACAAAATTTAAATCGTAAAAGTGAAAGTTACCATTTAGAATCTCAATCAGGTACTTTTGTTTACGTTCTGTTTCATGGAAATTTTTGTTTGGAATCTGACGCATTGATGTAGTAAGATATAGGAAGAAAGAAAAATTGCCCGATTGAATGGAATTTTTATATTACAAATTACCAACGGATAAAGTTTTGCAATTGGTATGGAAGATAATAACTAAAATAATCAGATATACGTATATATTTTTTATGAAAAAATTTATTCTACTTCGAGACCAAAACGATTTTCTGATCTGAATGTACATAAGTATAATTTATTCTTCGTGAATAGACATACATATAGTATATACATAAATAGGGAATTATTGTAATATTTTGAAATCTAAAAAAGATAAAGTCGTAAAACGGAAGGCAGACGAAACAAATACAAGAGACAAAAGACAATAAAGCAAAATGCTGTAAAGAGAATGGTAATTTAAATTCATATTATGTAGTTTCGTTTAAATGTTATGGCTGTGTATAGACATTTACATCTTTAAATTAGAAACTTTCAAATGGCAGTAACTTGGAAAAGAACGAGTCCAGAGAAGTGAAGGAAACCTCAACAATATGTTTGTTAACGAGAACAAAAAAAAAACAATAATCTAAAAGATAACAGGTGCCTGCCTGATTATTTTACGGCATTGTTAAATTTAATTATTTTCGACAAGTTGGATTAGAAGAAGAAGAATGGCATACGAATAACGAGCTTTTATAACCATAGCAATTTTTTTTTTAATATTTTCCGCCCTTTTAGTAAAAATGTTCAATCCTAATTCATAAAATCGTAAGTCTCTTGTTGCTGTAGCATGATGCTGCATATGGAGTGACCAAATAATTTTGTTGGTTTCTGTTATGGTGAACGTATCTCGAAACTTGACTGCCAGTGTTGGTTGGATGGTTCGAATCATTATGATGAGAATTATTTCTGAAATACGTACGTATCCTGGATTATCTGGTCTGTGTTGCTGCTCCCGAAGGAAGTATATCCATATTGGTGGATTTTATTCGTGCTATTTAGTTGTTCAGACTTCAACCTAACCGCAATATATCAAACATCGGCACCTGGTTCTAATTATAGCTTGGTTCTTCAGATATCGACCTGTGAGAATAAATTGTCTTCTTACTTGTAAGGTACTGTCACTTTAAAGCGGCTGCGCGTCTTATACTTGAAATATTCTACGTTGAAGAAGTGTAGTTACAAATTCAGGAAAGGGAAAGATACGTGCGGAGGATGTAATCCATATGGTTTTCGTAAGTAATGCTAGTTGGAATCGCTTCAAAGTAGACTTAGAGGATTATGTTATGTTTTAGTGAAGTTGACTCTAAAGTGATTACTCTGCAGAAGAAGTCGGTATTTTTCGTGCCAATATGAACGGTAGCTTAGAAGTGATGGGGTTTCTATTTCACGAACACCGGACCATGTTGCTGTGAATACCGCTGTACTAGCCCAGATGGACATAGTGATGACGTAGAGCTTTTCTATTGAGCTGGTGGTAAAAGACGCGGTGATGAGGACGTTGGTCCCCGTGAAAATGGAATTAATGCGGATAATGGCGGCAAAAGAGTTACCTGTTGTGAATTTTGTCCTAATTCGTTTGTCAGAGCTGCTTACATGTGAATTGTGCAACTCAATTCGACTGCATTCGTAGTAACTCTGGTTTACGATCAGAGCTGCTGTCCGTGCTCCAGGAGACCTTCTGAGTATGACCCAGCCTACAAAAATTAGAAAGCAACTAAATATATATAATTAAAAATTCGCATGGAAAGTACCAGTGAGTGGCAACAAAATCAATCGTTTTGATAAGGTGAAGTCCCATTGGGTAAAGGCAGTTAGCAAGGAAAAGGGTGATAACAATAATTTAAAAATTAAAACGAAGACGATTCCATACAGCTGTATAACGCCTGTATAAGGCTTCAGGGGTGATATTAAGAATGAACATTTTTTTATTTTTGTATTAAGATAGGAATTAAGGTTTGGGGATGATGTGGTGAGCAGCTGAATTTTTTCTCTCGATCTCGCCCGAGCTTTCTTTCCTCCCACAGGTAAACAGAACAAAGGGACACCGTAACACGGTACCAGCGGTGTCATGGGAGACCGGGGACGGGAATGAGGATCTTAACATCTGATACATGGTTAATCTTCAGGTGAGCGATGTATGCGGTCCCTTCAGTACCAGTGTGCGGTGTTTTTTTTATTTTTGGTCTCCGATTACATTGACAGACACGATTTTTTTTTGTTAATGGTGACGTGTCATCGGCAGGTATTTCGTGGAACCCACCCCACACTCTTCGCTCATAACCGAAGGGCTGGCGTGCCACCCTGCAATGTCAACGTTGGGAAGGAGTGACCTGTCAGCTTATGCTGGACTTCACGTCCTCAATTCCTCACTCAAACCTAGATACCATAACATTAATGAAAATTAGAGATTAGGTACTCTTTAAGATTTTTTACCGGGGCAAACTTATATTTGTTCAAGAAGGCATTTTTTTTTTGATTCTCCGGTATTTAAAAAAAAGCTAAAAAATGTTATTTGTTATTTCATCACACAACCCATTTGATTTTGGATGACAAGTTTCAATTCTTGGTTTTGACTCATCAACAGGTCCCACCCAAATAGCGAAATTGAGTGACTTGAAAAACATGAAAAAATAGAACAAAGAAAAGAAATGAAAAAATTAAAAAAACCAAAAAATTAGAAAAATAGAAAAAAATTTAAAAACCAGATTCGAACCTGTGCACGCCCGCAGTGGACTGAAAAAAGAAAAAATAAAAAGGAAGAAGAAGCGTTTCGTGTTAACCGAAAACCTTACACTTATCGGTACGGCTTTGTTTTCTGCCTTCCGTAGACGCTTGAAACAGATCAAATTGATCTCATCCCATATAAACTCAGAATAAATTCTGGGTGTGAATTAGATGAGGCAAAAACCCCTGTATTCCACCAAGGAGGAAGAAAGAAAATTAGAGATTACTCTTTAAGATTTTGTGATGAAATAACAAATAAATTTTTTTTTAGCTTTTGCTGTATACCGAGAATCCAAAAAAAATGCCTTCTTGAACAAACATAACATTAATGAGTGGTTCGCACACACGCGCAAATCTTCATAACAAAGGTTTTTAAGTTGCAGATCAAATTCGGCAATGTTTCCAACCCATAGGTATAGGCCGATACCTAGTTCACCATGTATTCAAGCGAATGGAAAGAGCTTCGAGCAGTTTTTATAATTTAAATTGGTTGCTGTTTTACAGTATCTAATAATTGATGTAATTAAAAAATCTACAAACTTGTACTAATAAAAATAATCAAATAACTTAAAAATTATAAACGTTTTCTTTTAAAATCTTAAAGGTAAGCAGAAAATGAGCTATACTTCAAAACCGGTTGCACCAAAATGTACATGTGTTAAATGAAAGGATATTTCTTAGAAATTCTAAGTCAATAACAGAAAATTCCAGTTCATAATGCATTTTGGTGGTAAAAATCTTAAAGTCTAAAAAAGGAAAAATTATCTAATGGTTCTTAAAAAAGGAGAAAATAGAGCTGGTTGAGCATTTATTGCAAAGTACTTACTGTAACAAATTATTTTGTACTTCATCTGTTTGATTCGGATGCATGACAGAATTATACGACAATAAGTGAAAGAGTCCCCAAAGTGGCAAAGGAACCCCATGAGAAAAAAGGAAACGTCAAATTGTCAATTTCTTATTTTTGAGTACGATTTAAGAAATTTAAAAAAGTTAGAAATTTTATCGGTATCACACATAATTGAAATTGGAAATGTAGGCATATCAGTATACAAAATACAATACGCTTGATATATAATAAGATAATAATGTTTGTAATACATGATAGGAAGGGAAATTAATTTTAACAGATAATTTCTTGATTGTAGATTCAGAAAAGTAATTGAAATGTTTTGGGAGAATATCCTCCATACATTTCCGTTCGCAATATATTATCCTTACACTATTGATAGTATAGATTAGGCATTATTCCTTCAGTTTTGCCTTTGTAACAATATACCAAGCTATCGAAGTAATAGTCCAAACAAGAAAAAATCACCTTAAATAAGGTTTTCATGACATTCCGATGAAATTACCTTGAATTGCCGATAAGTATTTGTGATTTAATTAAAAGTTCATATTAATTTGCTAATTTGTATGATCAATTTAAATCGATTTTAACATAACTTAAACTCTTAATATTATTTGTAGGCTAAACAGCATGCGTCATGATTCGAGTGATTTTTCATGATAAATATTTTGCAGTAAGTAGATTTGTCGTAACATTTACAATATACCTACAAAATTATGATTCGAGCGGAGATTATTATTCGCATTACATATAACTATATTTTTAATAAGAAAAATATAATTTTTTTTATCTAATTAGTTCGTTTTATATATAAAAAATTGTGATTGGGCCAAGCCCCACTAGCCCCAATTGTACAGCTGCGCACCTGAGTAAATGTATAAATCTAATATAAAATAATCAATAAATAACTTAAACATGGAAATTACAGACACCAAATATGAAAATCAGTGCTTTATTTTACACCAAAACAATGCTCTTTTAAGAGACGGAATCTTATATTAAAACAAAGCTAAAAAAAATATTTACAAGGGCTTGACTTGACATTACAGAAAATTATCAGATTGCTGCTACAAGCAGTCTTAAAAACGTTAAATTGTTTTGCCTACAAAATAGTTTCATACATAAAAAAAAAGCCGCGCGTTACCAATAATATAATCAGTCATTCCGAGGCGATAAAAAAAAAATAAAATCATTTATTACCTCCTGGCATAGAGTGAAACATACTCGCGTACTTTAGTTTGAAATTCTTTTTTATCCCTTTGATATTGTTCTGCTGCATCACTGTTAAGAGGATCATCGAAATTCAGTAAGTCCTAGAAGAAAAATGAAACATTTATTTAAAAGTTTGAACATTTTTCAAATAATTAACTAATTTTAAAGCAACATATGCAATTGTGGGAATTTTTAAATGCAGTACATATAAATTGCATCCACCATACACTTTCAAAATACAACGGATAATATATGTACCATAACAAGTAACGCTACCATTTATCACTAGGTGGAAAATATTCTTTTAAAGTTTCAGGATCAACTCTGTTTGGTAGTTTTAGGAAAATCACTATGTTTGGTAGTTTTAGGAAAATCACATCAGTTTCCTCTCTTACAGAAGACATCTATTCTTTGCCACAACCACCCTCTCTTAATTCAACTTCCCATATATGTGTCTTGAGTGACCTAGAACATAGAATCGAATGACCGTTTTAATTCCTTATCAATCATAATGCTACAATTTATACTAAATTCATAAAGTACATGATTCCTGCTAACCAACCACTATAGTAAGGTTGGGACGTCCTCTCGTAGATAATTAGATATTAGGTCTGTTCGCGTACTAGCTTGAAAGTACAAACTTGTAAAACTTTTTGTAAGTTTTTACTCGAAGGCGTTCGCGTACTAGTTATTTTTAAAGTTTTCAGTTATTTTTAAATTTTTTAGTTTTAAAAAAATGGAAAAACCTGTTACTCCTCCTCCAGTAGAAGTAGAATGTTCTCCAAGAACATTTCAATGTATTCAAAGCGGTAAATTAAATTTGTTTATTGTACTATGTGCTAGGAAAATTCCACGTCGTTATTACAGATTCCGAATAATTACAAATTTTCACAAGTTTTTACTCGAAGCCGTTCGCGTACTTTGTGAGTGTCACTCTCAATTTCTCTCTTTAGCATACATTTTGACGTTTTTCATGTTTTTACTTGAAAAAGTACGCGAACAGACCTATTAGGTTTGTTCGATAAAAACACCGTGTAAATTTTCCCCTCCAATATTTACCCCAGGGTTTTTGAGTTCATGGAATAAGTTTTTAAAACACCGGGTAAACCTAGTGTAATGACATTTCTCTGACAGTTCTCCTGAGCATAATCAATTGTAAACAGTTATTTATAAAATGGGTGAAGACAAATAAAATGTGCTGTAGCTATTTTTCTCTTTCTTATCTTCTAATTTTTGTTTATTTTTGCTCAAAAAGTAATTTATATGCCCCAATTAGCAACAAATTGCAAGTGACAGTTCTCAAGTGACAAATGTCAAACCATTACCCCAAGAAATTTTTAGTGTAAGCTCGGGGTAGACCTAGTTTTTTTCTAAAAACAAGATAGTCGATGAATCGTGAAAAAATGCCGCGGAACCTTAATACAACCTTGGCTTGACTTTTTTGAAAGTTTACTCATAGAATGTTAAAAATTAACCGCGAAATGAACAGCAAATGTTAATGTAAGGGACTTGTCAAAAAACCGTATATTTTATTCAAATTTGGACTATGGACATCGATGAACATAATTCTCGTATGCCCTACGAGTTGGGATCAGGTTGATCTAATCAAGGAAACTATCTGACTGCCAGCGGCGCCATCACAATAGGTTACATACTAGCACACTAGATGTAATCTAATAAGTTCAGATGTAGATTTTAGTCTTTTTGAAAAGGAAGTCTTATGGTTTATGCCGTTGGATGCTCAATTTTTCAGTTCCAGCATCTAATACAACGCTACGAACCACACCACCACACTCTTATCCGAATTCTAGAGGCAGAAATTCTGACAGAAGTAAAAGATGTTGCAGGCAATCCAACAACAGAATCAGAAAATGGAGCTTTACTGAAAACAGATGATAAGCACCCCAAGAAGCTTCTGGGGTAAAACACCAATCAAGGCGATCATTCCATCTCCACAATCCATGAGGGAGTTTTCAGCTGAACTCATTACAACAAAGTTCTTCGCACCTTGGGGATCCTAAGTTTGCCTACACAAATACAGGTAATCTTTTCAACAAATATGATAACAGTATTACTCACACTATCCGAGAAAGCTGATTCAATTTTCAATATTTTTATCACTTCATAAGAGTAAAAATTTGTAATTCATCTGAGCCCAAAACCTACAATATGGAGTCAGACAATAGAGGGCTCAACCAAGAAGTATGCACTCGATAGTTTTCGGAGGCAACTCAGACGTAGCACTCCCTGCTCCCTCCCCTATTACAGCCATTGTACAAGCCAATCACCTTCAAGTTCTTATTTCGAACAGAACGAACAAAGGTACAAAGGGCGACTAATCAGCATTTGTCTCTAGTCTTTTACTAAATGAAAACATGTTTTTCAAATTTGCTAATGATAACTGAATAATATTCAACCAGACGCACGCATGAGTAAATTTAGTTTTCCTGTTATCTATAAATCAATGCTCACTAACACTAATTATAACAAAACTTATTTTTAGAAACCTAGAAAATCGGGGGACGGTATTCTTTTGCAAGTTTTGGGCTATATCTTTAACCAATTCACCAAAAGTTTTGAGTTTTGTTTTTTTTAATTCGTTCCAAAACAAGATACACAGAAAACTTTTTTTAATAAATGTAGACAGGAAAATTAGTTCTCGGAAATTCTAAGGTTTTGAACTCGGGGAAAAAGGTTTGATGCGCATTACAGAAGTATCAAAATCTCTGAAAACAAAATTAGGTCTCTTTATTGACATCCCTCACATGTATATATATATGGACGGACTGATCTCCTTTTTCATGTGGCACCTGTTTTGATTTCGGAAAGTATGCTCTCACTATCAATGCTAATAACTGTCGTAAACTGGCGCTATATTTAAATTATTTGGGAATTTACTTATATGCATGTCAGTGGGATATACCGAATTTACCACAAAAGTATTCGGGACTATTTGTATTGTTAAATTTTAATTATGAGCCGAAGGAAGTGTTTTTTACAAGGCTGGTTTGGTAGGAAAGGTTTGATTACCAAGAAGCCAGTTCTGGAAATACCGCTGAACTTCAAGCAATTTCTCGTTCCCAATCGTTATAGTTCAGTGGGAAAGTATGCTCTGTCGGAAAGAGACCGGAATATGCAAGTGATGCCATTTGCTTTCATGCATTTGTGGTTCAACGAGCAATCCATTTAAATACATGTCAGTGATTGACATCGAAAAATGTTCATATAAGATACATTAGATTAACTGTTAAATTAAAAGTAGATCAGAAAAAACCAAAATTCAGCACAAATCTGTCATAAGCAACGTGGTAAGGACTTTAAATTTACAGAGAGGGATGATCCAAACAACACACGAATTCCAGAGCAAAGCTTCGACCTGTTAAAGACTTCTTCCATCAAAGTTGGTGTGAAGTGTTTGCAAAATAAGTCAATTCACATCGTACCGACTCCACAATTGATTAATAATATAAACTTAAAATATACCATGCTCTGTTAAGCAGGTTAGATAAATGACATCATAGACCTAAAGCGGCCGCAAACAGAGCAGTTCAGATATCGTGTTATGTGTGTGACATTTTGTTGAAGACAATGGGCGCGTTCACTGCCACCGAAATAGTGACTTTTTGTCGACTACGAGTCACTACCGAGCGTTCACTCCGCCAATTTTGACAGTAAACGACTACGCTTGACTACGACTATCGTTCACTCCGCACTTTGAATGTTCCAAATAGTCGACTACATTCGACTACGCTCAGGAGGATAGTCGATCGTAGTCGGTTTGACAGAACTACACTACGACAACGACTACGCTACCGAAGTGGCAGTAAACGCGCCCAATGTAAGCAAGCATTGAACGCCTATAGAATACGTTTCAAAGGCACTGTTTTGATATCCGCATAGAAAACTAGAGGCAGTATTAAACCAGAGTCGCCTGGATTGAACGGACTGTTGAGGATAGTGAGATATTGTGTAAAAGGAGCAAAGGCCGTAGTACATCTAGAGCAGAAAATTCCAGTATCCATAAGTAGACCAAGGTTCTTGGCATGGCTGCTCTCTGGGCAAATGGTATGATCCTGATAGAGACATAGGCTGACATTTAAAGGAGTCAAGGGCAATTGCAAGTGTCATTTTTTAAGTTTTATTTACTATTGCTATGAAAGCACCATGTACTAAATTTCAGCTCTCTACGCCCACGCATTCACAGATAGTTTCCAAATATACAGTGAAAAAAAAAATTGTTGGTCCCATTTTCGAATGTAATTTTTTTTAAAAAATGCAACTTTCATCTAGGGTATTATAACAATAGTGGGAGTTTAAATATCCATAGAAAGAAGAAGAAATTTACTTTAAAGCAAAACAAGTAATAGTAATAGTATAGTACAGTAAAGTATGATAAACATTATAGCAAATAAGTAAAAAGAAGCAATGAAAACTTATTATATGTATACGCGCATGTCACCAGAGCTATCAATAATCTAGTAGGAGTTGCACAGTTTGGTCCTATTAGCCTTTATAAACTTGCGGTGAAAAAACTCTAACTCTTAAAATTTAACTCGCCAGCTCTAACCTATTTAACCTGTTTATATGCTTTTGTTTTGCTAATTTTAAATATATTTACTCGCTAACCTTTTTTAGTTTGTAAAAAAAAAACAAAGTATATTTCTCTTTGTCACACACATTCTCAATTTCCTTTAATCCTACATGAAATTCTTTCTTTCAAAGTTTGCATTCATTTTTGGTTTTATTTTTTTCAAATGACACCTACTCTGACTGATAATCTTTTTCTATTGAACAGCTGTTCCAGGGATTTCTATTGTTAGTATACACTCGTTACCCAGGGTTCGTGCAATCGATTCCCACTCGTTTCTTCTATAACTTTTTTCCTTTCTAATATTTTTCCTACCATTTGCTAAATATTACATGTATCTATCTCTATTATCTTTAGTTGGGTTTCTATTAATATAAATTCTATAATAAAATGCCTATTTACTATCAGAGTGTGCCCAACATCAGCTGGCGTTAAAGCTGTGATTACCAAAAATGCATTTCTTTGTTGTACGCTCTTCGTACACGATGTAACTACAGTTCTGAGCAGTGTATGTTTTTCCACATATATGCAGACGATCTCCAGATATACTCCTGTGCGCCCGGGGACAATATCAGTGAGGCTGCAGAAACTAGTAATAAGATTCTTGCCGGGATTGCGGAGTGCTCTGCTAACAATGGTCTGTCCCTCAATCTCTCCAAGACTCAGGCCATCGTATATTCAATTCGTCTCAGAAACATCACCAACCTATCTGCTGATCTTCCCAATATTCATCTTCTGGGCCGCGCTATTACTCTCAAGCAAGCCGATCCTAAATCTCACTCTCCTCATGGACTCAGGTCTCACGTGGCAGCCTCAGATAAATAGAATTTGTTCTAGGGTATATTATGGTTTGCGTTCGGTTTACGCTGCTTCCCAGAATATTGATCTGCTCACCCATACAAGGCTCTTCTCAGCCCTGATTCCCCCAATTTTTTCTACATTGACGTAGTGCTGTCCCCCATCTCAAGTGGTAATTTTTCAAAATTAATTCGTGCATTCAAGGCCTGCGCCAGATATGGTTTCAGTTTCAAACGAGTTTACATGTGCCCCACTGTTCCCTGCAATGCTTCTTCCTTGTCCACTAATTAACATGTACGAATTTAACAGTCTAAGGCTGATATTCAAGGCCACAACACGGCCTACTGCCCACCTACATTACTAGACTATTCGTTTGGAGCGCCCTGAACAATTATAGAATTGTCATCCCCAGAGTTCGTACGCAGTCCGGTGGGAAAACTGCATTTGCATTATGTCAGATGAGGCTACACGCAATGCTGCACTAAACTCATTCAAGTCTGAAGCTCTGGACTTCTTGACAGCAGCTATCTAATAGCCTTCCGCCTTCTGTCTTGGCAATAATTTTTGCTCCAATATTGTCGCCGGTTTTCCTTCATTTTTGCTCCAGTTGCCTTACAACCTCCTGTTCCGGGCTTGGATATGTTACCTGCTATTTATCATTCAGGGGCTTCATTTATCTATATAGATCTTTTTCAAACTATCTGCACGTAACCTCATATTAATCTAATACTAAAACTCGATGGACCATATTTCCAAACTTGCTATCAAGTCTGACTATCATATTCACATCTAATTCTAAGGAATTTCTATATTTGTATCTGTAAATCTATCTGCTACGTCGTAATCCCCGGAATATAATACAAGCCATGAAGTTGCCGAAGGCACCAACACATTAAAAGGCCTTAACGTGCCGGGTATAGCATGCAGTAAGAGCTCACTCTAACTGCTTTTTGTATACTCGTCATGGAGGAAAAACTAAAATTTCATCTTAAACAGGTCCTGAAGCCCAAAACTGTCGCTTCCACAGCAAAATGAAGTTAAAACAATTTGCAGTCAAATATGTTTTCTTTCTAATAGTTTAAAAAAAAAATAGCATGTAGAACAAATTTACGGAAATTATAGCATTTGAACAAAATATGTACAAGCAACTTTTATATGAAAAATTCCTTCAGTAAGGCAAGGCAAGAAGACTGTGGATGTCGCCTGCTGACCGGCCCGCTGCTCTATTTTTTCGACTTTGTTCATGGCTTATATGGGGGTTACGGCTAGGTGCACTGTGCACTGTACTATGGCATGTTGTATTGTACTATGTTATATATAAGGCTCTTAATTCTATTTTATTATATATTTTATACTGTACTATTTCTATTTTATTATATTTTATACTATACTATATATTAAGCCTAATGTTAGCGCTATGCGTGCCTTTGGCACAGGTACTGAAATAAATAAATAAATGTTTATCTTTAATGTAATTTTTTTAGTTTTTTTTATCTATGACTACAACTATGAAACCTCAAAACACATTTCTTTCAACTTGAGAACATGCGTTTCTTTTCAGTAAAATGGAGATCCAGCAAAGCTATAATTAAGCCGACCTAATGACTCCAGTGCATGAGCTAACAAGATTCCGATAATAGAATATCTTATCGAAAGATAACCTAAACAGCAGCAATATAAATTTTGTTTAGCTTGTAGACTTTTAAAAACATTTCTCGCAAAATTTATAAACATATTATACATTTGAAGACATATTGCTCATATTTGAGTAGTCTGGCGGTTGATAGAAAATATTATAAATGAGCCCAACTTACTGTGAATAAGGAATTCAATCCCCAAATAACATCCTTAAGCCTACGAGTTGGCGCCCAACCAAGACCATCTATTGAGTTTTGGCGGAGTAGTGAAAGGCATATATCCCCAGTGACGGAAATATTTGGATGCCAAAGCTTCGTTGAACATTTCACTTTTGGCGGCTAAAATAAATCAAATTCAGTATGCCTTCTAACAAACATTCTAATACCAAAAATACCGCCATATTATACTCCTCAGGAACAAAGATGCTAAACTTAAATTTACCACCTTTCCAGAAACCTTCGTCAGGACAAATTGTTAAAGTAAACTCGCATAATATATTTGGATCATTAAAAAATATTCTGCACGTTGGTGGCAAAGTTTGCTCCATCTCTTGCACTTCTTTTACTAGTAAACGATCCCTAATTGAGATGCGCTTTGAGTTTTCAGGAGCCGAACTTTCGGCTGCATCCTTTTTCAATTTTCTCGCTAAAGTTATCATATTACTTCCTTGTCTGCTACTTTACCGTTTTAGCACTTGAACTTTACAGCATAATAAAATATACTAATTGTTTCTACTATTTCTTAAACCACCAAAATTAATTAAAATAAGAAACAAACTGATACACTCTGACATCCGTATTCCGTACACTTTGCGTTTTGCTGTCATTCATTTACTGTTACTGTCACATTTTTCGGAGCTAGAACAATTTATCCGAAAATAATAAGCATTGCCAGGGCACAATTTATGATTTTTTAATTCGAATGCCACGGCCCACACAAGGGAGATTATACGCAGTTTTCAGGGGTAGGAAAAATCCCTTGCTACAAAGTTTCAGCCAGGAGCAAGGAATATAGAATACAACAAATTTCAATTATGAACCACGTACCGCCCTTAGGTGACGTAATATCGTGAAATGTATAGGAAAGTACGGCACAGAGAACACAATAGCAAAGTTCCCTTAATAATAAGTTACGAAGCAGGGAAGATTTCTGAGTGTCTTACATTTAGAATGTACCCGGCAAGAAAAGTAAAAAAGTAAGAAAGAAGGAAAATAAAAATCTAAAAACAATCAAACTTTAAAACTTTTATAAACAAAGACAAAAAATGTGAAAGTGCAGATTGCATGCAACCAAACAGAATGGCAAATGATTCATTATCGTAAATAAATGAGAAGGGGCGGAGTTCTCAGGTTTTGCTGTCATATAATGTTCCCGCGCTTTTGTGACAACAGGTTTTTCAGACATATTGACAGAATTTGGTCGGATGTTGTTGCTGTAATCCAATGATATTTGAACAGCACGTGCTTCTGTTTACATTCGTTTTGCTCTGAAGAGATTAAGAGGGAAGAACTAACGCTGGATTCTCTGATATTTTCGAGAAAAATGAGAATTTTATTTTAGAGGAATTTTACTTTTCCTTTTAACATCCTGGCCAAAGCGAAATTTATCTTTTTCTTAAAAAAGTGAGGAAGTGTTACCCGAAGTACATTATTATGAATAGTTCGATAGGATTTTGAGGGATTCAAAAAGATTTTGTCGTTCGGGTAATCCTACCTTCTCTCGATTTTTGTTTTTAAGTCGTTGTCTCAATCGGAGTACAATAATGCATAGTCATGTTCTTTTCCTCCATTAATGCAAAAGACGAAAGAATATGATATTATTTGATTCATTCTAAAAAACACGAAGAATTTTCTATTTTGTTCGGCTGCTTCCTATTTTCTTATTAGGTTATCTTTGACAATAGTCTACTCTCTCTGTCTTTCCTAAAAAATGTATACACATTAGTCCCAGAATTACAACACAGGCTATTAGCTCAATGTGTCAATATTTTAATGGGAATAACTTGTATTCTATATACCTTGGGTCGGGAGCAAGATATATAGAAAAGAAGTATTCCCATTACAATTTTGACACATTGCAGATGATAGCCTGTGACGTAATTCTGTGACTAATGTATATACATTTTAATAAGAACGACAGAGAGAGGAGAGAGTGTTATGTTCTCTGTACCGTACTTTCCTATACATTTCAGGATATTACGTCACTAATGGCGGAACGTGGTAAATTGGATCTTTACCTTATTCTTCCTGCGGTGATTGCATCTGCAGTCAACATAGAAACATCAAATGGAATAAGAAAACGTAAGCGATATTATGTGTTGGTAGCTCCAACTCTGTCATAGCGCGAAAGAGAAAACTATAAAACTTGTGCCATTTCTTGCTATAAGAAAATGACAATACGCTCAGTCCATTGCGATAAGTCAGTGATAGGCATTGGGCCATTCCAAACGAGTATGCTTGATGCGTCTCTCTGCGTCTTTTCACCTCTTCCCTAAAAACCGGTTGCGTATTGCATCAAGAATACTCGTCTGGGAGGGCCCATCAACTACATTCGTTATCATCAGCCCACACTCCACAGCATGGCAGGACGGCATAGCGTTATGTATGTACAAAGATTACTATGCTGAGAGTTTTTGTTTGAGGAATCTTAGTCATTTGGTTCAGATAAATTTTTTTATATAATCTTGTAAGGAAAGGTATAAAAATTTTCTTTCGGTTCGGAAGATAAGAAAGCAAGCATAAGATTATCACAACAACATTTTTCTGTATGAATAGTAGATAAGGGCGGAGGAGCTATTCAAATGAAACTTTTGTCAGTTTTCCATAAGAACACTGCAAATATTTTAGACTGTTAGGACTGCATGGGGCTCTCATGTGGTAGTGAGGGAGTCACTTTCATAGCTTGTAAAGTATTCTCGGGGGTTTTGGTTGCATCCGGGGACAACATATGACGAACGAACGTGTTGACAGCACAAGTGGCCTCCAGACAAATTAAAGGCTTTCGCGGGTCAGCTACATTCATGCAATAAAAGCTCCCTCTCACTGTTTTTATATACTCGTCACGGAGAAAAACTACAATTTAATCTTAAAACCATGTTCCCACCTTAGAATATATAGCAAACAGGAATGGTGATAAGCCAGATATGAATTCTGGTTGAGTTGGTAGTGCATGTTTGAAATGTATTTAAGCTACATTTACACGGCGAAAGTAGCATTCGTAAATAAATTTCATGACAAGTGCTTTCATGCATAGTCGACAGAATATAAGGTCTGGGCACTAAGAAATGTCAAATTTTGTTGACGTGAAATTGAGACAAAAAAATACATTTTGTATAGGAAAATTCGGAAAATTGTATTTTTCTGCGGTGTTTTGAAAAGTGTACGCATAATTTTAATTAAAATGAAAATTTAAGAAAAGTTTACTATATTACACAGTGAGATGGCCTTCTGTTTCTTTTAAAAATATGGAAAACTAGTTCCATAAAATTCGTGCCAAACATTTTGGCACAAATCAAATAATTATATTTTCTTAAATAATTGAGAGTAATTTGTTAATAATTGTATTTAAAATAAAAATATATTATGGTAAGTACTTCTTTTAAGCAAAATTGTAGCAAGTTCAATTAGGAAATTTACCTGTGAAAAAATCATCGGGTAAATTGTGAAAAGGAACGTTTTTATGACATTGTAATTTAATTTTTAATTTTGTTACGGTTGCCACAAGCTCTTACCTTTAGATCATATAACAAAAATGATAGGCTATGAGGAAGAAAAACTTAAGCATTTCTCTGCATATATTCGTTTTAGTCAAGGAAGTAGTAAACTATGATATTTTCACACCGGGCGAATAATTTAGTGGTTGAAACTTTATTAAGTATTGAAGAAATTCAATAGAAGAGATCCCATTATATCACAACATTTTTAAATTAATTTTTAAGTTTACAATTTTATAATATTTTTATCACTTTTTACATTTTTACGAATTTTCCTAGTGCTCCGTTTATTTGCTGATAATATTTTTGGCATTGACTTTGTATAGATACTGTAACTTAATGCGACTCATTGAGTACGTTTACATGAATACTTGAGTACCTACTTGACTTGAAATCCACTTGCAGCTCAATTATTTGACTTGAATTTTTATTGAATCAAGTTTTGCAATTACTTAGGTTGAAATTTACGCGTTGAATGAGCCATTCATGATATTTTGATTACTTCAAGCATACTTCAAGTATACTTCAAGTATTCATGTAAACGTACCGAATAACAATTCAATTATAAACAAACAAACCGGCATTGGAAAATGTAAAAATTTTTTCCACGGCTGTTTATTTTTATAAATATTTCACTCTTATTTTATTTAAAACACTATAATTTATTATTAAAAGAATTAAGCTTGCCTGCAAAATGATTTCCTAAGAGAATATCACCTGTTGTTTCTGCAGCACAGCATAGCGCACTTCATCGCGATAATTCAAGACTCCGGAGTCTCGATCTCGATTATATAAAATCCCGTTCACAAAACAATATTTCATTATTGTACCACCGAATAACAAGGCGATAACCCTCTTGTCATTTCCCCTCCGTGTCACAAGAAAAAAATGCTTATCACACGTATACGAATTTTACACAGCATAGCGAATATACTGTGGCATAGCCTAACTCTTACCCGCTCGGCTGTCAAAAAATTGTCTTTCGGACAGGAAAAATATTTAATCTTTTTACATCTTTTTTTATATAGTTTTAGCATGACAATACTGCATATGCAACAATTGACTTTCAAGTCGGTTAAAAAAAAAAACAAATAGTTCATTTAAACTCAAATCTCACAATAAAACAACTTTTAAAATTCAGAATATTTGAAAAATTTATTTATAAAAGCTCTCCTTAATTAAAAGCTCCACAATTTGGCTCAAAATGTCACAAAAATGGAGTATATCCGAATTTAGTGCACAGTAGCCTTGAATTCTGTAGACCGTGCCTTCTGCTTTCATGAAATTTTTGTTTACACGCTTATACGTTTGTTACCCTTTGTTACGTAAGTAGCAAAAAACCCTTCGACCCTTCACAACCGTTAACCCCCTGAATATAATACGAAGTCGCCGAAGGCACCGACACATTAAAAGGCCTTAACGTGCCGGGTACAGCATGCAGTATACTCGTCATGGAGGAAAAACTAAAATTTCATCTTAACCAGGTCCTAAGGCCGAAAGCTGTCGCTCCCACAGCAGAATGAAGTTAAAACAAATTGCAGCCAAATATGTTTTCTTTCTAATAGTTTAAAAAAAATAGCATGTAGTACAAATTTATGGAAATTATAACGTTTGAAAAAAATACAAGCAACTTTTATATGAAAAACTTCTGCAGTAAGACAAAGCAAGAAGACTGTGGATGTCGCCTGCGGACAAGCGCTGTCGTTTTTGGTTTTGCGGCGGTAGTACAATTTAATGTTATGGAGTAGTATTTTTGAATTAAAAGTAGTACGGTATAAAAATTTGTAGATTTCTCTAAAGATTGCTATGTGCTGCTTAAAACAATATTGCATTATATTATTAAAAACATTATCGAAATTATAGATTAAAATATTACTCAAATAATTAGCGCAGCTTAACAAAAATAAATAATTTCCTTTTATATTATTTTTACTTCATGCACAGCAAAGTATTGACTTATCTCGGCGACCTAAAAAACAATTAAATAAAATAGAATCCAAATTGTAAAGGAAAAAGTGCATTTGATTTAATTTGTGCGCACTTCCTCCTGATTAGCTCTTCTTCAACGAAAACCACGGCCAGTAAGGTTACAACATATTATTTGTCATATTTTATTAAAAGGTTTTTTGACGGCACCCAATTAGCTGCATTATTTTTTCTTAGTAATTTTTTAACTGCTATTGACTGTTGCAACTTTAAAAGAACTCTGGTTATTGTTCTTGATAAGCGCAAGTTGAGAAAATATTCTTTCAGCAGATGCACTGCTATGCGGAAGTCATACTAGAGAGCTGATGAATTTGGGTAGCTTCGGAAACATTTCTTCAATTAATCCATTTTACGTAACTACTGAGGCCCAAAAAGGTTCAGTCTAGATTTTTTGGAATCGTAGATTGATTTTTTAAAATTTCTCTATTTAGCACCTATTTGTTTAAATTTATCTTCACCAATTAAATTTAGCATTACTACAAGTAAAGCTGTACACAACTCTGCTAGGCAAAATGGGTTTATACCCTTTACAGCATTTAAAATTTTCTCTTTAGAGTCGATCCTGGATGATATTTGTTTATAAAGATGTAAATAATAGTTTCTGCATGTTTTTTTCATCTTATTGACTTCTATTTCGGGAAAGACTCCGCTATTTATTAGTAACTCTGCTCGGCCACCTCTATCTTTTATAATTTTGAAACACTTTTCGTCATCAAAATCAATTCCATTTAAGTTTTCGTCATTTATGTAATCTGCTTTAACAAAATTGTTAAATGTAGTCTTACAATACGCCTTTATTGATAGTAATAATATATGAATGCGTGAGGATGCGGATTGAAACTCAAGATTTATCTTATTAGTGATATTAAGAATACATATATGCTACAAATATCTGTGTCATTCATGTCCGAGCTTACCTTATGAATAAAATCTGAATTATTTTCTGAATCACTTTCAAATGAAAGATAAAGAAAAAAAGATTTTGTGAGTTTCAACTTTAGAGTTTATCGTGAAACTTTTTAAATTATTCTTGTCTCTTTGGGGTGTGAGAGAAACACAAATAAATATTCGACACATTTTGACATCATTTTTGCTGCCGCGGAAGAACACACGGGCAAAGAGTGGTAAATACAGCCGAATGTGTATAAATGATGATTATTGTCCAAAAATAATATCTTGACACCACCTTTCTTCCTAACCATCACAGAGGCGTTATCCCTAGCAAATATAATCATATTTTTAAGAGGCACTTTAAGTTCTTCAAATAATTTGCAGATAGAATCATAAATGGAGTGTGCGTTGCAGTTCTCCAATTGAATCGAAACAAAAAAACCTATCTATAACTTTGGAGCTTACGAAATCAAAATATCTGACTACCAAAGTTAAACATTTTGCAGTAGTAATATCTATTGTCTCTTGTCAATTATTAGCGATAACTTTTACTTAGACTAAATTCTCATTCGCTTCCTTTAATAACAGGGTATTCGTGGTCTCTGTCGCCTTTGTTTTTGCCTAATTTTAAATCTGTATCAATTGGCGAGTCAGTAGCAATGCACTTTATTAATTCTTTTAGTGAAAACGGCATATTGTGCTGTAGAATAATCCTGAGCTCATTAATTTTAATTTTTTAGCTTCAATTTTCCGTTGACGTTTTAAGCTCCGCACAAAGATTAGGTGCCGAATAGATTTATCATGGCGATCTAAATGCGGTTTATTGTTCGTTAAGTATACGTGAAAAAAATTGCAGAAGGCTTTGGTATCCTTCTCTTCGATCCAATTACAATTTCCTATCCAGTGGGATCTAAATTTTTGTTCCCTATGTCAACAAGAACTTGAATTTGCACTTTGAGGAATAATATTGCTATCTTCCACTTCTTCAATATTTTCTTCTGGTTCTAAATTCACACACGAACTTTTACTAAGAATCTGGAATAATTTATCCTAAGCATTTAAAATGTATTTATGTTACAAAGATCTTTTTACCTTTCCATTCTTGACTCTTTTGCAACTCTATTTCAAGTTAAAATTCCGTAAACGACAGGTCAAGTTAATTATTGCCTGTTTCAGCTCGCAATTTAATAAATAAATTTGTATTTAGACAGGATGTCAAATTCACATCAAATCAATTTTTTCAGTATACACTCGAATATTTTTCTTGTAACTGGCTTTAAATCGAACCCTAAAGGTCTAGACCAGGTCTGTAAATGAGCGGACTCATTTATCATATCAACTCATCGCTCAACTCAGGAATTGAGTCCGCTCACCAGTTGAGCGTGGTTCATCGCTCGAAATTTGAGCGGACTCACTGGTTGAGCGGACTCAATCGTGAGCGGACTCAGTCTTGAGCGGACTCATTGCTTTAATGAACTTGAGCGGACTCACTGCCTGAGCGGACTCAAATCATATTTTAAATAACATAAAGAGAATCTGAATTAATTAAAATTGAAACTGAAATTTCAATAAAATAAGAAAAGCTTATAAAAAAGTCATTCATTATATTATATTTTATTAATTTAGCTTTTGCTAATTTTCTTAGCCAACATTTCTTCTTCCTCCTTCTTTCCTTATTTAAAATATGATTTGAGTCCCCTCAACTCAAATGATGAGTCCGCTCAAGACTTGAGTCCGCTCAAGTCCATTCAAGCAATGAGTCCGCTCAAGACTGAGTCCGCTCACGATTGAGTCCGCTCAACCAGTGAGTCTGCTCAAATTTCGAGCGATGAACCACCGCTCAACTGTTGACCGGACTCAGTGATTGAGCGGACTCACTGCTTGAGTTGAGTCAAAATGTGAGTCCTTTACATCCCTGGTCTAGACAATGTTCAAATAAATACAATAGCAAAATTAGTTTTAAACTATTGTGAAGAACGACACCAATATTTATATGAACGGACACATTAATAGGACTCCGTTATAAGCAAGCGGAGCGGTTACGGTGTGCGAAGCAGTAATATCAATATTAAAATGACAAAATATTTAATAGGAAAAGTAATAAAATCATTTTCGTTTGCAATATAAGTACTAAATATTTCGATTAGAATTGTAAATTATGTAGCAAAATTATTTGGTTTTATTTAAATTAAAAATCTAAAAAGCGAAAATTTTATATGAAATTGCTTACGGGTAGTACAAACCATAAAGGAGTAGTATAGTAGCATGTGGTACCCAATAGTAGTACAAATGCTAATAGCGTAGTACAAACGACAGCGCTCTGACAGGCCCGCTCCTCTTTTTTCGACTTTGTTCATGGCTTGTATATTCCGAGGGTTACGTCACAACCCATGAAATATACTCCCTACTGAGAGTCCTAACATGCTAAAATATTAGCAGTGTTCTTATGAAAGATTGACAAAAGTAGATCTTGCGTTTGCGTCTAAAACTAATGGTTTACAAAAAAAAAGAGCTTGTAGAACAAATTTATGGAAATTATAGCGTTTGAACAAAATACAAGCTACTTTTATATGAAAAACTCTTGCAGTAAGACAAGGCAAGAAGACTGATTTTCGCCTGCTAATCGGCCTGCTACTCTCTTTTTTAGATAGATCGTGAAATGGGTACTGCATTCTGGAATGGACCATAACGTATTTTAGAGCATGCAGATACGAAAAAATATGAATCACTCGACGTTTACATCATTTCAAATGTTGTGGTCCATTTCGGAATGGACCACCCAGCCATATAAATATTGTATACTTTTTTGGTACTGCATGCGACATCTAGTTCTTGTGCCATCTATGCTTGCATATTCCGGAGGTTACTGCTGTTGGTTCTAGAGAGTGCAAATACACATAGACCCGGCAGGCTATGGGCTTTTGTATGTATTTCGCTTTTGTCTCTCTCTTACATATATTAACTCCACACTTAGAAATTAAATAACTTTTTACGTTACTTTTTTGAGATTTTATAATTTATTTTTAATTTTAATTAAACAAAACGGCTTTGTAGATACTCACTTTATAAATAATTAATTTTCTTTATACGGAATATATTACAGCACTTTAGTCCAAATTATAAATGATAGGATCTAAAAGAAAGTTCTTTAAGTGGTGGTATATTGTAGTTATCGAACAAAAGCTATTTTTTCAACTCATATCACAAGAATAAAAAAATTTTACAAATTATTGATAAGTTTCAGTAATTTTCTATAATCATTTTCTAAAATATATATATATTCGAATAAACATCATTTCTGTTCATTTACTCGATGTATAGGAAGTTAAAATGTCGTTAAAAGTTCCTCTTGAATGCTGTTGGATCGCAACAGTTGCCTTGGTGATGGACCATTGTCGAAAGAACTACTTCCTGAGTCTTTTGCTGATGCTTCTGTTGATTTCATTAAATGATACTCTTCAGATAATGGCTATAAGAGAAAAAAAAATTACATATTTAGTTAGTTTTACTGCATTTAAATTTGTTAAAGGGAAACAATTTTAACTGTGATTTTAGATGAAGTAGGTAAAATTTAGAAAACATTGGTTTAAAACAGTTGTTCATACACGGAATACTGATCCGTTGCGATGCGCCAAATAGGTGGCATTGATTTGGTCAAATTCCCAAAAAACAAAAAAATCTTTGTAAGTCAATCGTTTGATTGCAACCTAAAAATTGTCCAACACTGTGACGTGAGACTTGCCATCAACATCAAGAGAACGCTAGAGATTCCCCTCAAAACGCACTTCTCACTCTGCGACTTTACGACTGAAAAACTCGACGAAGAAGCCAGATCCTTTGTGGCGCTAACCAGACATTATTGATTAGCAAATATGATCGTCACAGATCATCAAAGTTAGATGGGCTGTCCTCTCTTTAAAAATTGTTAAGGCTACAGGCCGTGACTGAATATTTCCAGCGCTACTGCAAGAATCGCTGAATTTCATTGAGTCCCTGCTCACTGAAATTTTTAAGGTTAGTCTATTCATGGGATATTTCTCTAAGGCACGGAGAATGGAGATTGGCTAAGGTCGTTTTTATACCGAAATCGGCAAACAAACCACCCAGCGAGGCAAAATCATATAGGCCTAATAATCTGACATCATTTCTGCTGAAAACTCTAGAGAAAATAACAGAAAAATATATATTCGGACGACGTCCCTCAAAAGTTTTCCATTCAATGCCAATCAATATACCTACCATTCCATAAAGGATGCTCTTAGCAGTCTAGTAGAGGCCATTGAGAAAGCCTCACAGGACAAATAGATTCTGTTGTGTTTCTTCATGGACATACAAGGCGTCTTCGAAAACACCCTATTTGACTCGATCAAGATGGTAACCGAAGATAGAGGCAGCGAAACCTGCAGCGTTATATCGATTGGAAATATGCTCGAAAAACGCTGTATAATATTGTCATATGTGTTGAACGGAAAATTCACTCAGCTTTAACCGAACTTGTGCAAACTGCCATTGACATAGTCACTAGATGAAGCCAAAATATGGGATTATAAATAGATCCAGATAAGACAGTCTCTTTCACCATGAAAAAGAGGCAAAGAAGCCAAATATTACGAGTAAACCTGGATTACAAGCTTACATCACCAACTTTAAAGTTATAACCAAAATAACTATGTTGAAATAGTCGGGTCTATATTCCAAAATGACCTATTATAAGGTGCAAAGAATGGCCTCTTTAGGCGCGTAGCACAGCGAGAGCTTGAAGCCGATCTTCAATTAAAGCCACTCTACATCTTTATCCAGAGGAAAGGAATGGCTAGTATGCTTCGAAGGAAAAGTTCAGATAATAATACCAGGTTATCAGGTAACCATTAATGAGAAAAACGACAGTGAGTTAATAAATTCATCCGCGGTTTTAGGTCCTACTTTTTCCCTATTGCCTTACGACATATTGCGAAGACCCTAAAAGCTTTGTTCACTCTTCTGGGTGTGGTTTACTGTCGTAAAATTCCTAGGTATTTTACTCTGTCCTTCAGTTCCAAATGCGTGGAGCCAATTGAAAGCAGATTCATTATAGTAATATTTCTTTTATTAGTAAAAAGGCAGATATCCGTCTTCAGCAGATTGATATAGTCCAGTCTGTAACAAATCGGATCCCGTTTTGCACAAGTCAGCAGAGCTTCATCTGGAAACTCTACTTGTTATTATAATCATCAGGTCGTCCGAGTAGCATACCTCTTTGTTTCCTATCCGGAAGACCATTAGTAAGAGATCATCCATAATGAGAAAACTTACTAATATTTGTTATTTTATTAATTAACAAATTTTATGTAGAACTTTGCAATGATTTTAATGCAAACAATCGATAAAATAAAATTTAAACCTTAATTAACTAAATTGAAAAATATAATTTTAATACCTATAAAAATATTATACATACCCTGAGACGATTGCCCAAAAATATGGCTCGCTCACGCTTTTTGATCATGTAATCCGAAGACATGAGCCATCTGTGCTCTTGGCACTCTTCGCAACTTGGTCGCTTGCTATTTTGAAAATAATTCAATTTTTTAGAATAGGTATTCTATATATTATATTATTATATTATTATATATTATTACCTTGGGGTCCGTTTAAATAAGAACATTATAAAACGTGTTGCCTCTGGAGTGACTTCTTTATATAAATTTTCAAATCTGTACCTTACGAACGAAATGTTTTGTTTTGTTTCTACTTCATCTCCTCCTCGGAATGGACTGCTGCCAGACAAAAGTAAATAAGTCAGGACACCTACTGACCAAATATCAGTTTGATGGAAGGCAGGTTCATCATTTAGTATTTCTGGTGATTGGAAGTCTAACCAACCACTTGGTTCGACCTTAGAGCCAAGTTTTGCGACCTTTTGTGCTGAACCGAAATCAACCAGTTTAATTTGAACAGATCGTACAGATGCCATTACAATATTATCAGGCTGTAAGTTCATATGGCAATATCCTCGCCAATGTAAATATTGAAGAGCATCTAATACTTGGGTAGCCACCATTGATACCATTTGTTCTGTGTATTCGTGTCTGCTGCTGAAATATGTAAGAACATCAGCGCCTTGAAGTTTCTCCATAATAAAAATAGCATTTGTTGCATTCGGCGGTTTATATGCCGCTAGTAAGGCAGGAATTCGTTCATGACGTAATGTTCTTAAGGTTTCAAATTCACGCTGAATTGCTTCTTCAGTTGCGACTTTAATATCAAATATTTTGCCAACAATTATAGTATCTGTTGATCTTTGGACACCTTTTACTATCGTACTAAATTCACCTCTCCAAATTTCTGAAATAAAACTATATTTGTCTGTAATATTAGGGTCGACGCTCCAATTTGGTGGATCGAGCTCTTTTTCATAATCTACATGTGTCCTTTCATCTTCTGGAAGAATTTGCTGGCCGGATTCTGTTAACTGTTGAAGAAGTTTCATAGCCTTGGTAATATGAATTTTTTGGGCTCCAGGCTCTGCTGTGGTGACTGTTGTAGGAATTCCCATCTCGCTCCATCCAATACGATTCCTTGCAGCTAAACGGAATTGATAGTTCAATTTTTCATGGAGACCATGTACCAGGTAAAATTCATGATCAATATTATCGGCAATTGTAGTCCATTGATCAGCACTTGCCAATTTATATTGTAAACTGTAACACAAAACGGAACTATGGCCATCATCACGTGGTTGTTTCCATCTAAGAAGTACTTCAGTATCGCTAACTTGTGTAGCATCAGGTGAATCTGGAGCATCGGGAAGTGCTGCAAGAACAACTCGACAACGGGAAACTGTTTGCCCTACTTTATTTCTTGCTACAGCTTTATAAATTCCAACATCAAAGTGAACAGCAGGCTCAAATCGGATAATAGATCGACCATCCTCATCAGACACAATTTTTATTCGTTTACTTTCCGACACCACATTGTCATTTTTAAACCATTGTACACAGGGTTTAGGATCACCAACGGCAAAACATTGTAAGTGAGCATGTTCATTATCTGTAATGGCTAATGTTTGTGGTTTCTCTCTGAAGAATGGCAGGTAACCTTGTCTTGTTGATTCTATTAAAGCCTCAGCTTCAGCATATGTGTCCAATCGAGGTCCTAGTTCAGTTCGTAAACGACGAATCGTATGAGATTCATTGGTACCATATCTACTTATTCGAGCTTTTCGTTCATCGTCTATTTCTTCATCCATAACATCTGTGAATCGTCTCCTTTCTCTTATAATTGGAAGCTGGAAAATAAAATAATTGCTTGCTTTACGCACTTATAAAAGTGTTAAATTTTTCTTACGCTCCAATCAACAGTACTTTCCGTAACTGCATAGGATGGCGACCGTCTGTGAGCTACTTTCATATATTCACGCAAGCGCACTGGGAAGTCAACATCTCGAAGTTGTAACAGATATGTATCAGGTCCGTATTGATAGCTATAAAATAAATATGAAAATCTTTTAGTAAATATTTTCTTGAATCTAAAAGTATTTATTATGGAGCTTACTGGCTCTCCGATTTAATAAGTCCCAGTTCATAGTCGGGATGTAAGAATTTTGATACTTGGTCCTCCCATTTTCCACGTTTCCTTGGCTCTCGTAAGGGTTCTGGAGTTGGTTCAGGTGTATAAGTTTCGCCTGGAGGATAAACCATTCTGGACGGATGTTTGAATGCTTCACTTAATCGTCTACGTCTAAAGTAATTTTTGCAGGATGCATTAGAATACCAATCACGATATAAATTGTAGTAGTTTCGAAGTCTATCGGTATTGATTTGATAATCATTATCCCATTTCTTATCTATCATGAAGAACCACGGATGTCTTAGAGCTGTCTTAACATCCATCCTCTCGTGTGAGCTATAAACTAGAAGCTGTTTTATAAAGTCGCGACCTTCATCACTGATGGAGGTCCAGAATGGATCATTGAAATCCCAACGACCTATAGAAGTATATTTTATTTAAAATTGTTTTCTTTGATATTTTTTTCAATAAAAATTATCATAAATTTTATAAAAATAGTAAAAAATCAATAGAAAGTGAACTCTCTATTGTGCTTCGCAAAGTTTTGCTGCCCTTAATTTTTACAGTATTAAGTTTCTGTTTTTCCTATATTAGACAGCTATGGAAACTCAGGGCCTGGAAAATCGTTGTTTAAGTTTAAATGATACTGTTAAATTTTAGCCGGTATCTTGATAGATTTGATGGCTAACCAATGAAGCGTCTTCTTCTCAAAGGGAAGTCATGCCATACAAAAATTCCAAGTAATATTTAGAAACGATTGTGTCTTTACAAAAAAAAAAAAGAAAAAGCTTCAAAAGGTCAAAAATAGGGTGATTGCTGAGATGGAATCATGGCTATAAGAGACATTGCGAAATAAGACTGTGAATGGATGATTAATTATTTAATTAATATACTTCGGTAAAAACACCATGGAAAGCACTAGTGTAAATTTAATTTGTAAGACGTAAACTAGTAAATAAGAAAAAAGAATAAAACAACCAACAGTCTTTTCTTTAAGTTAAGTAAGACAATTTTACCCCATCTGAAAGCTCGCCATTCACTCATTCTAAATCAAAAAACCCCATGTAAATCCATCCACGTTTACTACCCTAAAACTCTTTCGTCTCGAACGGACTCTCAGGCGCTCAGACACAAAGGGTTTTAGTCAGGGGTTTATGAGTTGATAAAAGTTATTTAAAAAGGAAAAAACATAGGGAGGTCGAATAGGTACGCAACATGCTGAAGATAATTTTTTGTAGCTTTTATGAGGTGCACTATCCTTGTATTATATTTGTTATTGGTGGTGCTTCGCTACCACACGAGAGAATTCCCAGAGGGAAAAATTGTCACCTTCCAATGGAAGCCTTGTAGAAGCAAAGTATTTTTTATATATTGCTTCCCTGTTAGTCGCGTTGAAGCTTGGTGAAAGGCAACTAAGCGGAAATTATTGACAGGCATTCCAATGGAAGCTTGGAGGAAGCGCTAGAAAAGCTTTCCTATTGCTTTCTCCTAATGACATGTAATGTTAAAAATAAATTACGTTTCCAACGAAAAGCCATGCATCTATGCTTTCTGAGTACAGGTTCCGCTTGCATCATGAGATGTTTCCAATTCCCGCTGGGTTGTTTGTGGTGTACAATGTGTAATTGTGGCTGCGCCTGTATTGCGCGATTCACCTATACTTCGTTTTATTTACCTACTTCTTAGCTAAGGAATGAAGGCTGGCCTAAAACGGACGTAAAGAGCTTTATGCCACTTTATTTACTTTACTTACGGATGATTGACTGTTTTGCCCTAAATAAATGTCAAATTTCGTAAGGGTTATTATCTTAACATTTAACGTTTTATATCGCAAAAAGTGCAAAAGAAAAAAAAATTAACAAATGGAAATTGATTTAATTGCTTGTAAGTAAGCTGCCCAAAATGAACTTAAAAGACGCGTACGTACGTAAACAGGGAACTTTACGGGAGTTTACTTACGACAAATTGACATTTAAACTTAACGAAAGTTTCCTTACGAACGATTAAGGTTATTATTCATTTGTCCTTACCAGCCAACAATATAGAAGAAATTTTTTGCATTGAAGTCGAATCTTATACAATATGGATATATATCATATATACCATATCATCATGTTCACCTACGGCTCTAGTAGAAAGCGATGGAATATGCCAATCATCGTAATATGATGGAGAAAGAAGAATTTTTAGCACTGAGCTAACGAGACAGATGATTTTCCCTCTTGCATTCATCAAATTTGTAACTAGCCTACTAAGCCACGATTGCTTTCAGCTGGCATTAACCAGTAACGATGAAAGCGCACAAATAAATTGTAAATTCAATTTTTATTTATTTTTCCCGCGGACGGGAATCGAACCTACACTAGTTAAAATCGGTCAATGATGGAGAAAGAAGAATTTTTCGGTTGTTTTTTCTTCTTGTATTTATAAATTTGATTTAGAATCATTAAAAATAAAAGTTCTTAAATTTCTTCTTTCTCCATCATTGACCGATTCTAACAAGTGTAGGTTCGATTCCCGTCCGCGGGAAAAATAAATAAACATCGTAATATATTGGAAAAGATTAAAAGATTGTGCCTACTCAGTGTAACCGGCGCATTTAAGTCTACCAGCACTCGGGCTCTTGGGGTTATCCACAATATACACCCCGTGAAGATACATATTAAGAAGGGGGCCGCTATCGCAGCGCTGAGGCTGCACCTGAATCAGAGCTGGATCTATTCGGGAACCATGCTCCACACGAGTCCATCCTTGATTTTGTGCTGTCCATCGCATCTGACACCGACAAGGAGAGTGACCACCTCATCGCGACCATGCTGATTAGCAAGTTTAAAACGAAAATCCCATCTAGGGAGGAATGGGCAGCACACTCTGTGCTCCATCTATGCTGCAAATCTAAAGATGAAACCGGAGTTGAGGAGCCTCATTTGGAACTTGCCATACACCTGGAAAGCCATGTTACGGTCTTCCAGGCGGACGTCAAGGCCATTCTTGAAGCGGGAAGGTACCTTCTTGGCTCAGACACTGAGAATTATAAGATTGTCATCTGCTCGGACAGCTAAGCAGCCGTCAAGGCCTTGTCAAAACCCTTGATAACCTCCAACCTAGTGGAGTGTAAGACCACCCTGGATTCCCCCTTTCAGTGTAACAGGGTACTCGTTCTTTGGGTGCCTGGTTACAGGAATGCTAGTGGAAACGAGAGAGCGGACGAGCTGGCGCTTCTTTGGATGTCCTCGGAAGCACCTCCCTCCACAATTGGTATCGCACCGGGACACCTTGTCTCTACAATTGCGACTTGGACTAATTGCCAACACAGTTGTCTTTGATTAGACGACCCTTATGGTAGAACAACAAAGGAACTGTGTGGTAAACGTAAACCACGTTTCACAAAAAAGCTGCTAGGACTGAGCAAACCTACAATGAGAATTCTGGTGTCTATTCTTACGAGACACTGTTCTCTCAGGGGTCACCAGGCCCTATCCTAGACTGGTTGATAACCCTACATGCAGAGGATGCGGAGAGGAATTCGAAACGGTGAACTCATTTCTTTGTCACTTTTAGGAAAATCAATCTGGTTCATGCAAATGTTCGAATTTTCTGATCAAATTTTAAATATTTCTGTACTTAGTTACTAAAAATTCTTTCAGTAAGTGAAAAAAAGGAACCATAAATGAACTGTTGAAAATATCTGATCTACCATTTCCGTTATAATTGAAAACTTTTGCACTTGTTACGGAATTTCATGTTTTTTGATTTATTTTATTAAGCCAGCCAGGCAGGAAGGAGATAGGAAAAGGATTAGGGGACATTCGGGATAATAAATCCTCTCGCAATTTTACTGTACGACCGAAAGTATTTTGAAGGGCGAGAGGAATCAGACTAGATATTTCATCGGAGCATAGGCCATGCGTGTAGCGATAAAGAGTGAAAGATTTCCAACATTGCGGCGGTGGTCGAGAGAGTCGATATGACAAGTTATTGCCAAATCGCCAATGAGCTTGAAGCGTCTCTTTTGGACAATATCCAATGAAGCTAAGGCTGTACGACCACCCCCGGCCCAGATATGGGAATTGTATTCCATTCTAGGTCGATATAGGACTTGAGAGGAGCCCTAGATTTGTTGGGCTGAAATATTTCTTACACCTTTTCAGAAATCCAAGACATTTGGATGCTTCTTTGGCAACAGAGATGATGTGGTCTGTCCAGCTGAACTTACTGGAAATGTTAATGCCAATCTGATATTAAAGCTCCATCAAATGAAATGGGAGCGGTGATCTTGTTTTAAAGAGATGAAACATCTTTGGGCCTTAGATACATTGAATTTGAAGCGATACGTTTTACCCCAAGCGAGGATTATATCAATATTATTCAATGATCTAGTCATGCAATCTCGTTTAACATATGCGGCATTCCCTCTGAAGTCCGCAAGAATATTGAAGGAGCAAGCGAAATCAAGGGTACTGCCATCGGCAAAGCTATGAATGGGATTAAAAGTAAGGGAAAGCAGATCGTTAGATTAGATTTGTGAAGGGGTGTATAGGCGTTAGCCTCGCAATCACTGCGACCTGAAAGATCTAATGTGAGTCCCCGTTGAATTTGCTCCATTTATAGGTGTAGACTGTTAATAAAGTCTAGAACCATTCTGGGCTTGAGGTTCCATACGTAACTTGGTGGAGGAAAGCATGTTCAAGGTGGGGTAATCTCCGCCTGGCCAATGCTTCGCAGTTGCAGAGGAAGTGCTCCGAGGTTTCGTGAGCATCCTGACAGAAGTGGCAGCATGTAGTCTCAGCCAAACCCAGCTTGTTTAGGTGATACCTCAAGGGGCAATGGCCTGAGAAGAGCTCAGTGATCATTTTGAGCTCTGTTCTTCTAAGGAGTAGGAGTTCTTTAGTTTTTCCGCCAGAGGTGTCGATAAACTTTTTTGCCTGACGAAGTCCTTGTAGCCTTTTCCAATACAGGGATTTTTGATTATTCTCCCAGTTATTTAGGGTAGCTTTGAGGTAACACTTTGAAGTGCCACAAAATGGCTCTGGTCCGACATGTCCAGGTACCTACATAAGGATAACTTTGTTTCTCCTTGATAGATTTTTGAGGGTTTTTAGACATTTTCAGACAAGCAGATCGTTAATGAAAGCTAGGAAGAGAGACGCTGAGATTAGAGAACCCTGGGTCACACCGGCAGTTATAGAGTGAGGTTCAGATGCTGCGCCATCTAATACAACGCGAATAAGGCGATCAGATGGAAAACTTTCAATTATTGATAGAAGAGGAGGAGAGACCAAATACTTTAAATTTGGCTAAAAGGACTGGATGCCAGCCACAATCAAAGGCCTTTGAAATATCCAAAGCAATGATTTTGGACTAACCAAAACTGTGGACACTACGGTTCCAACGTTCCTTAAGAAAAGTCAGCCAGTCTCAAGATGAACGACCAGTCCGGAAGCCCTATTGACGATCGTTGATGAGTTGATTAGTTTCTAGATACTTCATTAACTTGGAATTAAATGCTGGACTCAAAATCGTCGAAAGAATCGAAGTGATTGCAATTGGTTGATAATTTGGAGGATCGCTACCCTCTCCTTTTTTGGGAATAGGCTGAACGTGAGCTAGTTTCCAAGCAGTTGGAAAGATTCCTGTCGAATACGACAAGTAGAATAGTTTGCGCAGAGTTTTAGTCAAGGATGAGGCGCAACTTTGAATTAACAGGGGCGAGAACCCATCATGTCTATATATATATACTATACTATACAGTAGATCGTAGCGGAGGCTCAATTTCTCATTTCTCACAGTTGAGTTAAATTGGATGGTGCAGAATCTACAAGTTCGAAGAAAGCTTTGATTCTAAATGCTTTAAATACAAGATTTTTTTTTTTTTATTATATTATTAAGCGAAGCTGAGGGGATACCCTATGATGCAAAGCACAGCATGGCAGGAAGGAGATAGGGAAAGGATTAGGGGATATGAGGAGAATGGCGGAGGTGCCGATGTATGTCACCCTTAAACTTCCGCAGATTGTATGCCGGGGGAAAACAGAAGATGGTAAGCTGTTCCACATTCGCACTATTCGGGATAAAAAAGCATCACGGAATTTTACTGTACGGCCGAAAGTAATTTGACGGGTTAAGGGATGTGCGCGGTTTGCAGCGCGAGTATTGCGTGCAGGAATCATTCTGCAAGGGATTAGACTAGAGATTTCATCAGAACATTGACCATGCATATAGCGATAAAGGAGCGAAAGGCATCCAACATTGCGGCGGTGCTCGAGTGAGTCGATATGACAAGTTATTGCCAAATCGCCAATGAGCTTGAAGGCTCTCTTTTGGACAATATCCAATGAAGCTAAGGCTGTGCGACCAGTCCCGGCCCATATATGGGAGTTGTATTCCATTCTAGGTCTAATGTAGGACTTGTAGAGGAGCGCTAGATTTGACGGGCTGAAATATTTCTTACACCTTTTCAGAAATCCAAGATATTTCGATGCTTCTTTGGCAACAGAGAAGATGTGATCTGTCTAGTTTAACTTACTGGAAATATTAATGCCAAGAATGCTTAGTGACGGTGAATCAGAAATTAATGCACCATCAGACGAAACGGGAGTGGTTAAGTGATGGTCTTGTTTTAATGAGATGAGACAGCTTTGGGTCTTAGATGCATTGAATTCGACGCGATTCGCTTTGCCCCAAGCGAGGATATTGTTAAGATCGTTATTCAATGATCTAGTCATGCAATCTCTGCTCGTTGTTTGATGGGCACATCTTTACTATACAGTTCTTTGAAAATCTTGCTACCCCTGTAGAATGTCTTTTGCTTTTGCCTTTATTGCACCGATTTGAAGAAACGGCACTACCCTTTAGTTGAGAATCATGGGTTACTTATTACTCATATGCTACAGGTCTTTATTGACTGGTCCCTAGGTCGCAACTGAAAATTAATTGTATTCTGAATATAGATTTACTGTTAATGTGCTGAACAACTTCAATTATAGAACAAATCTGGCGTTGAAATGGTAATGGATTTATCCATACCGTTAGGAAGAACAGAATTTGAGCGATCAAAAACCAATAGCTTCAGCGGAATTTACAATGACGCCATTGAATTCAATGGGTGTATCAGCACATGGACGAGTATATTTACTGTCTGATTGTAGTAGGTAATGGGTAAAGCATCTGGAACGAGTTTAAGATGGATGCTTGGAGAAGAGTAAGAGCCTTACAATAAATATATTATAGGAATTGGTAAAATAAGGCAGTCACATGCAGATTAAAAAACTCGGAACATCAATAGAGCAGGCTTAATTAAGCAGAGAAAAACATTTTTGGATGAAATGAAAATTATCCTTACCTTCTCTAATTTTAGTCATTGTCTCCCTGTCATCTGCTCCTCTGAACGGGCTAGAACCGCTTAGCAAAATATATGTGATTATTCCGACTGACCACATATCATGAGAGTAGCCTACGCCTTCGTTATTAACAGCTTCTGGTGATATGAATTCTGGCATTCCATAGTCAAGTGTAGCTAGTTTACCCAATTGAATTCGACGAGCTAATCCAAAATCGCATATTTTTAGATCTCCACTTCCAGGGTAAGATATGAGTAGATCTTTGAGCTATAAAGTGATTAATATTAATAGTCATTAAAAAAAAAATACATATAAAAAACTATATACCGTAAGTCCCATATGTCCTACACCAATACCATGCATATAATCTAAGCCCCACAATAATTGACGAATATATTTAGCAATATCACGTTCAGTATAGAAGTCTGTTTTGAGCAAATTATCCTTGACAAGTTCCCCACCTGCAGCCAACTCTAAAATTAAGGTCAAGCTTCTATCCGTATCGTAGGCATCATGAAGTCGAATAAGTTTTTTGTGGTTGAACGTATTCATCATTTCCATTTCATTAAACATAAATGGTCGAAGCTCAGATTTGCCATGCATAATCTTAGCGGCATAATTATTTCCAGTTGCACGTTCAACAGCATGATAAGTGATACCTTGTGTACCACGACCAAGTTCGTCACCAATGTCGTATAGATCTTCGTATGGCCTTTGTCTTGAACGTACATATGGATGACGTCCATAAGTTTCAAAGATATACTTATCTTCGTCCTCTTCAATATGTACCATTACTGATGTGCTGACTGAACCAGCAACGTTTCTTGCACTAATAGAGTATAACCCTGCATCTTTTAGGATAGCGTCATGAATAGAAAGTATCCAAATATCCGGTTCAAAGAAATTAATCTATTTCAAAAATTTTTATAGATATAAATGTACTATAGTTGTAGCATTAGTATTATTTTAAAATGTTCATACCTTGATTCTTGTGCTATCAGTAAGAGGCTGCCAATCTTTATACCATTTGATTTCGGGATAAGGTACACCAACTACATGAGCTTCCAATCGACCATTTTTCCGGTTCATAATATAAGTTTCGTCTGGACGCCTTGTAAATCTAGGATGTTCTGCAATTTCTAGACGAACACGTTGTCTTGCTTCGCCATGTTCATTTGTAGCTACTGCTTCATAATATCCAACATCTCGTTCAAGCATCCTGAAAATATATATTTTTTTGTGATGAGCATTATTTGGCAAGTTGTATTATTTATGTGGAAAATTACTTGTTAATAAATAACGTCGCCTGCCCATTTCTGGTGTAGCTATAATCAAATCTACCACCAGATTCGATTGGTATCTCATTAAAGTAGTATGTCATTTTTGGCTTTGGATAACCATACACGAACCACATCAAATCAACACCGTGACCCTTAACACCGTAACTAATGTCCTCTTCGCGTCGTAGAAACCTGGAAAGTAAAGTATTTAATGTATATGAATATTTTAACAAATTTTGAAATAATATTAAATAAAGAAAACCTTTTAAAAATAGAATAAAGTCTAACATAGTTTTAGGGAGAAAATTCCCAAAACAGTCCAACACACTCATTGGGAAGTGAAACGTACCTAATGAAAAAGAAGACAGCAAAACTGTGAATTCAAATTTAGAGCACAAAGCATTGGCACCAAATAACTGAATAGTATATTAACCTTACTAAGCCAAAAATAGGTAATTATGGTACTTAACTAAGTTTAGATAATGGACAGATGAAGGAAGGCCTATAGATATTACGATATAGCCTTCAAACAGAAATTCCTGAAGAACTATTACAAATCGAATGTTAGGGTCGCAGGCAATGCCCTCTGTCAGTTAGAGGTTTACATGACCTTACCGCTTTTCCAAGAAAAACTTAGGAGGAAAGTCTGGGGACTTTTCGCCGAGTTTTTAGACAAGAAAAAAAAGGAAGGTAAGAAGAAGCATCGAAAAAGTGGAAAGGAATCGGAGTGACAGATAGGTGATGGAACGGTAAAGAGAAAAACAAGATATTCTCATTAAATTTTGACACAAGAACTGTGACGAAATTTCGACTACTAACTGTATATGAATTTTTATTGAAAAGACAGAGAGAAGAGAGAAAGTATTGTGTTCTCTGTACCGTGCTTTCCTACATATTACACGATATTTCGTCACCAATCTGGTAATGAATCAAACAAAACATTGCCGTGAAAAGGTGTGTGCTAAAAGGCTAAAATAAAGATTTAAAATATATTGAAGTACAAGGAAACCCCATCGTGAATATAAAGATCCAGCGTGATTGATACTGGCCAGAGTGAGTGGTGCAGAAGCTAGAACAATTATCCACAAGGCAAAATCAGAGATCAGGGATCATCGCGTAAAATATTCTTTTCAGTTCTTTTTAACCATTCGTATTAGCCTCAAACAAAGCTCGTGATCTAGTAGTAGAGGAAAGCGATTGATACGGCGAAAACAGAGGGAATCAACACATATTTCCCGGCCAAGGAGCAGCAAGACCACACAATTACCTCCCCATGCCAGCTGCCTTGTCAGAGCCGACGAGCCCCATTAACAAATTAAAAGGAACCAAAAACCCTGAACATCTTACTAGGTTAGGTTAGGTTGGAGTGGCAGCCATCGCACGAACCCCGCAATCTGCCTCACTTAGACCGCTTTCGAACCGTCTGTGAAGACGCATATATCACAGTCTTTTACCTCGTACCTAGTAGGAATGCTAGTTGAGAATCCTTTCTCAAAGTCTAGTCTAGGGACGATATAATCCGTAGCTCCCCGTATACAGTCCCCAGGGGAACATTCTACTAATTTACGTCTATACAATATCGGTTAAGTGGTTAAAGTTTCGAATAATAAGGTTGTGGATGGTCGTACGCAATGAGATTCAAAAAGGCGAATTCCACGCTTACATTTAGCCTTACTGAACTCCCAAGAGGTAACTAGGCCCTGGGTCTAGATTTAAAATTTACATACTAATCCAAGTGGAAGACAGTTCCTCGTGTAAAGTAGACTGAATCACAACCGACGCTTGGGATGCTCTCTATTGGAATACCTTATAGGGAATTATAGGAGATCTGTCTAATATACTTGGAGGTGTCTCTCTACTTCCTCCGAGAAAATGCAAATGTCAAATTCTATTAAGTTTAGTTTAAGGTATATTAGTTAGGAACATAAAGCCTTTTGCTATTTTGTTGTAAGATTCAAGTACTAGTTTCGCATAATTAACGACATACTAAACCAATATCTCCGTTTACGTTAATGATAGCTTCTGATTAGTGTGCTAATGTAACAGCAGACTGTTAATTTTTTTTTTAAGGCTAGGTAGAATAGTTTGGTCATGCAAAGTGAATAAAGCTGCACAGTGTAATTAAATCTTTAAATTCTTGAAATTGTTAAATGAGTAGTCGAATCCTTCGAACCATGAACGTTTTGCCGAAGCTTCGAAGCTCGAAATATTCCTGGTTAAATTATAATATTCGACGAAATCTGAAATTATTTTTGAATAGTTTAAAGAGTTTATAGTTTTTCGGGGAATAGACGAATTATTATAACTCTTTTGGTTACGGTAAGAATATATAAGTATATTTCATTAGATGAGTTGAAACGTAATGTGGTTCGAAAGTTTTAAGGCTAATTTCACACTCTTCTCGTCGAGGAACTATGAGGAACTCAAAGCTTTCCATAAATGTGTGTTGGAAACAGAATAATGGGTATTTTTCCATGGTGGGCTTGAAATGATGTTACAGAAACAATATCCCAATGATCGGTCAGTTCTCATATATTAAAGAACATTTCACATCACTTTCTTTGAGTATATAGAAAACTCAGTCACCAAAAGAAGATATGAATAAAAGTCTTGCTTATAGCTGACGGTTCAACATAATCAATTAAATATAACAGAAATCTCTAATCTGTTAAGGGATATCTCAAGCTCAACAAGGGATTCTATCCCTTTTGCTATAGCAATTTATTTGTCAATGGCCCATTGCAAGAACTAAGCAACTTCAACTACTATAATCAGGAATATGCAGGTAACCTGATCGTAACAGTTAGAGACAAATATGATTCAACAAATTCCGATCTAATAAAGAACATCTTAAATATAAATAACCGGTGTCAGTCGATGGACTTTTAAGCCAATATTGGCAAGACGTGATTGTTCGATTTATTAAAAAAAGGAAGCTCTCTCTCTCTATAATTATCATCCATCAAGGGAACTGTAATGATATTCTCAAAAGGATTAAAGCATCTAGGTATCAACGTATATATCTATGAGATGACTCAATTGGATTTCTCACCTTGAAAAAGTTCTGAAGTAAGTTATAGCGACCTTATGGATCTGGGGTTGTTTTTCCAGAACGCAGAGACTCAAGCAAAGAAAAACAAAGTTTTCGTAAAATCAATTCTTTGCGAATGAAAACCATACTACCTGTAGCTCCACATATTGTTACAGGAAATACAGAATGCATATGGCCCAAAAACTTGAAGGAAATATTCAACATCCGAAGATCTCTTACCATATAAGCCAGTAACCAAAGGCTCACCATAATACTATTATACTATTAAAGCAGGGATAACCTCTATCCATCCCATGATCCCATGGGAGTAGTACATAAAGATAGTTTATCGATAGCACTTCACAGGACTGGGCGTTATATCTAGGCAGGTGTTAAAATTCATCAAAAGTACACTACACGATCGGTGTCAGTATTATTCTTTTGCTGTTATCTTATCTAGCTGAATTTTTAACTAAGGCAAAGCTGAGATTAACCAACTCTAACTTACTAATGTGTGTGAGAAATTTTAAAAGCTGAAGAACAGTAGTTAATGAAGAACTTAATGATCACAATTCAAAAATGGATGGCTGCTTGCTGGACGAAAATAACAAAATTAATGTAACGCTTCGTAAATGTTGTCATTTTCATCTTGGCGGTCATTAGCCAAGTGGGAGCCCTGAGCACTTTAGGATATGGGTGCCCCCTGACAGGTATTTCCTAAAATACTTTGGGTTATCAACAGGAATAATTACGTAAGTATGTTAAGACCTATCGCACACCGCAGACTTGTTGTCACGTGACTGTTTTGTCATCTCCGCCAACTTTATGTTAATGTGTGCATGCAGTGACGTGCAGCAATGTGACTTTTTGATTCCTCCTGCTAGGAACTTTTGGGTGACGAAACTATCAGCACGCCTTCACGTTTATATGAATGTGCATGCACTGGTAACATTTTGTAGCTGCATGACTTCCATTATCTTGGGAGACGTTGTAGACCTAGGAAAAACTTACGCTTCTTTCTTTTTAAATGTCTGCTGCAACGATAGTGTGAGAAGAAGATATAAATAATGAAGAATAATTACAAGAAGTACAAATGGGACCACCGTTATACAAAAAAAAAAAAAATTGAAGAAATACTCTGCGTGCAATTTGAAGATAAAAATGTACGGAGAAATATCCGAGTAAGTCCTCAAAGACCTAGAGTTACAGCAAGGCTCTCTTCAGATTCAATTGATGATCCCATAATGGTACTTTGATAAGTTATAGCAGGTCTCAAGTAAATTATCAAAGCTTTGAAACCTCATATGGACCTATCTAGAGATTTTTTTCAGGATAGGATCGCAGTTCATCAAACATTAAGTAAAATTTTCCTTTAAGCACCCTTTCGCTCCAAAATGGAAGAACCTAAAAGCGTTGATATTTTCTATATCCTTATGACAAATACACATATCGCAGCTGCCTCCTTGAAATTTATGCTGATGCATGATGCTATAAAACATAAGTTTTATGGGTGACAGTTATTCACTGTGTGCATATTAAACTAATACACGGCGACAGTCACGAAGAAGTTGTGTGAGAAAAAGTCTCCAGTGCGTGTTAGGCTTAACATGAACCAATAGTATAAAAATGTTGGCTGGTTAGCAAATAAATTGAGTTTGGCTACTGAAAGTATACCATGAAAAAATGCCGGAAATTTAAAAATGCTGGGGCTGCAAACGCAATCATTATAAGTAATTTTGTATGAAAATTTGTTGCCATATATAGAAGTTCGAATAAATTCCACGGTCTACTTTCACTAGCCAACAACTCTAACAGCTAAACTAGCTTGTAATAGGTTGTCTGACTGGTTGAAGAATTGGTCATCTATCTATTGGTCTACTATTGCAGGAGCTAGGGGGCCCTATTAATGGTGGGGCAATGAGCCCGTGACCAACGGGCCCATGCGTAAAGATGGCACTGATTTTCATCTAAGTCCCAAAATAAATAATAACAAAGCGACTTAGGACCGGTTTCACAGTTCGAGTTTGAACTGAGTTTAAACCAAACTCAGTTTCACAGTGTTCGAACTTTTTTAATGTGACTGCACTTGGAATTGTAAACTAACAAATTATTGTGATTCATTTACTCCAAAATATTGCTTATATTTTATTATTTCAAATTATTTGCAAAGTTTTCCCGCCAAATCGTTGTGAGGAAAAAATAAATTAATATTGAGCATACAAAAATGAGTAAAAAACGCTCTCACGATTACGGGGAGTACCAAGTCAAAGTTAACTGCATCATCTAATTCTTGTAATAGAATTGGTAATTCTGTTTCTCCGCGCGCGCAACAAAGGTTGAGCAGCACTGCTATAGCTACAATAATGCTATATTGGTGCTATTAACTCAAGAATTGAATAATATGCTGAGGTCTAACTGAGACGAAATTTTGTTATAAAATCCTTCTCGGCCCAAACATCAAAATGATTTGGTGGATTTCTCATTGTCTTTTGTCGTCTGGATGTTATAGTTAACATAATTGAAATTTTTTCATCGCTTATATCTTCCTGATCTGAATTCATTACGCAAATTGTATAATTACACTAATTGTTGTATAAAAACCAATTGTTGTATAAAATCGAAATGTAAGTTCATTCACATTTAAAGATAAACTGAGTTTAAACGTTCAATTTTGGTGGTTTAAGCTAAGTTTAAACGAGGTTTAACTTACCACTATGAAACTGTGTTGAAGGGACAAACTAAGTTTAAACCACATTTTAAGCTTAAACTTGAACTGTGAAACCGGCCCTTATGCCCAATCTACAATGCATGGTTAAACCACGTCGTTAAAACGATATCGTTTGCTGAAGAATGCATATAAATACACGAAATATGTATGTAGTGGTAAGCTGCCAAATTAAACAGCTGTTGACCTGTCAATTATCATAAATGTAATTGCTTCCTCTATTTCATTGCAGAATTACGTCAAAGGAAGTATTTGGTCTCAATAATTTATACTATGATATAGTAAACTTAGTAAACTAAGAAATTGCTTGGAACAAGTCGAGTAATATAAAATATTGCTTTCAAGACTGAAAGTACAAGTTCCAGTTTACAGCTGTTTTGTTCTAAATTCCCCTACATGGTTCTAAATTATGCTGAATACACCTGAGGTATTACTATATCGTTTTTGCTGATTAACTACTACACATAAGCTCGTGCTCATGTCGTCAAATGAATGAGAGGGAAGGGACATTTTTGCAAGCATAAATTTTCAAATGCAAGAGTGGGAAGCAAACACAAAAATCCATATCGTTTTGACGACGTGGTTTAACCATGCATTGTAGATTGGGCATTCCCTCTCATTCATTTGACGACATGAGCACGAGCTTATGTGTAGTAGTTAATCAGCAAAAACGATATAGTAATACCTCAGGTGTATTCAGCATAATTTAGAACCATGTAGGGGAATTTAGAACAAAACAGCTGTAAACTGGAACTTGTACTTTCAGTCTTGAAAGCAATATTTTATATTACTCGACTTGTTCCAAGCAATTTCTTAGTTTACTAAGTTTACTATATCATAGTATAAATTATTGAGACCAAATACTTCCTTTGACATAATTCTGCAATGAAATAGAGGAACCAATTACATTTATGATAATTGACAGGTCAACAGCTGTTTAATTTGGCAGCATACCACTACTTACATATTTCGTGTATTTATATGCATTCTTCAGCAAACGATATCGTTTTGACGACGTGGTTTAACCATGCATTGTAGATTGGGCATTAGAGACTACATTGAATTAATTTGGAATGAATTGAAGGCTGTCACAAAAAATACGGTTCGATATACCATTTATTCTTAGTAAGATACTTACTGTGGTGCTTGTGCGTATCCATCGTGTGGAGGTTTTTCAATGTCATAGTCTTTCGGAAAGTACGGTGAAGTTTCTGGTCTGAAATCAATTCCTGGAGCAAGATATGGGAAGAATTTAGGTGGCTCTGGTACCAATTTGTCCCTAAAAAACAGAAATCGAAATTGACCTATTGTAATGAAAGGAATTTATTCCTGGAATTTTACCTGTGTGTTTGTGCATAGGGGCTAGGATCGCTAACTCCATATTTATTTTCAACCCTCACTCGGAATCTATAGTCTCTGAATGGTTCAAGATTTCTAATTTCGCAGGCACAACTTCGGTTACCAGTTCTAACAGTAAACCAGTCTCCATCTGGAAGTTCTTGCATTTCAATCTGTTTTAGAAAAGCGTATTATCACATTATCAGTTTGCCTAAAATGCATCTTTTTTTTATTATTTCACCTGATAGGTAACAGGGAAACGTGGTCCCGGTGGAATTGATGGTTTCCATGATAGGGTCAGTCGCCTATCTGTCATACGTGATATTATTGGCTTATCAGACAAGGGAGTAGGTGCTCCAGTTTTCTTATATTTGTCGTAATCTTGGTATTGATCTGCCATTGGTTTCTTTGTCCGAGGTTCCAGAGCTAAAGAAAAACAAATGGAATTATTTAAAGATTCATAATAATACTTCATTCGTATCCATTTACTTTCATAGCATAGTTCAGCATGGCACATGTCTTCACCATGTGGGTTATATATTCTGCAGGAATAACGGCCGACGTCATGTTCATCAATATCATGTACAGTTAAACGAAGGAGTCCATTAGGTTCAGTTTCAATTGTAATCTTTTCAGTAGGGAATAGCTTTTGACCGTTCTTGAACCATTCAACTTCTGGTTCTGGAAAACCTGCCGCACAAGCTGTGAATTTTGCCTTCATTCCATGATAAACCTCAATGTCTCCTATTTTCTTTAAGAATACTGGTGCTTCAGAACGAGGATGCTTATCACTTAAAAAAAAAAAAAGGAAATGTTTAAGAAATAATTTAGGAATTTTATGAAGTAATTTTCTTACAGTGAGCTCACAAAGTCTATCCGGCCTTTTGTGGAATCTTCTCCTTCTCGGTTTCTTGCAATACATTTATACACACCTGTGTCCTCTGGCTTGCAGTCAGAAATAATGAGCGTGTGGTTATCACCATCATTCTGAAAATAAATGAACATAATTATGAGATTCGTATTATAATATGTGCGGAGTGATTGAAGGATTCGAGAATATCCCGGTCATTCTAAGACTGATATAACCACTCCCAAGTTGGGGATCTTTTTCTTTTCGAAATGTTGAATTTATCACAGTCCCCCTTTAAAAAGCTCTCAACGACATTCGTAGTATAGACTTTGTAAAATCAAGCAACAATTGAGAAACAGAAAACAGATCACTGAAGAAATTAAGATGGGAGACGGAGAAAGGATATAGCCTAATTGTACCTCTAATTTCAAAGTAAGCAAATTTCGGCAATTTTTGCGGTTTTGTTTATTGCATTTTCCTTTACATTCTACCAACCAGTCTTTCTCAGACGACAGGATTGCGGATGAGTAAGAAGCAATCATTGGTTTGAAGAAAACACTAGCAATTACTAAAATTCAGATAGAGTTGATGGTGCTGAGTTTCAATGATTTTTGGGTCAAAGAATATCACCTGAATTTAACCTGCTTTAATGGTTGTATGATCATAACATTTAGGGAGGATTCCCAGCAGACATTTTTGCGAAGAACTAGCTTTTTCGAAGTAATCTCGAATTAACCCGGGGATTACACGAGATAGTACAGCTTGCATGCAAACCTCCCTTCCAACGCGATTTTTAACTTGACAGCAGAAGGCAGTTCACTTAAAAAAATGACATTGAGACGTAAAGTCTTGCGTATATTGGAAAATTATAGCAACAAAGGAAGTAGCAGAATATTATAAGCCCAAGAAAAAATGGAGAGAAAGGTGTTGGTAAATGAGGTAATGCAAATGATCCCAGAAAATCTCATTTTCCCAGAATAAATTTATCAAATTCTCTTAAGCATTTCTTTTCCGCCATCTTGAAAACTGTATAATGTCAAATTACTATCACCTCAGCTGCCATGAATTTTCATCATGCACGTTCGCTGAAAGCTGAGCTGCCAGCATGGCAGTAGAGATTACACGTGCATGAAGTATGGCAGTGCAGCTTGCATGCAAGCTGTACTAATACGTGTAAATGAGGAAAAGAAAGAGCTCGGCACCACAATTCCGCTTTTTCCCCGAGATTTCGAAATTACAATGAAATGAGACACCATGCGTCTATGCTTCGAATTTACTGCGAGATTCCTTCATTTCTCTGGGTTAGATTTAAATGACTCTTCACTTACTGATAATACTCAAAACCAAAATAATTGGTTTGCTTAGTGGCATGTGCTGATATGTCTAGTGTTTATCTGAGATAAGAGTGATATAATTAAAGGTGTAATGAAGTGACCAAGACAATAATGTCCACCGATCTTATTTCTCACTTAAAATTAAATTCATTAATGTCCATTTCCATGGATTTAATTTAATGTTCATAGAAACTCGCTTAAGATACGAGAATAGCTCGCTTCTCTTAATATATACGACATATAACATCACTAATACAAACAGATTGTGCGTATAACTTCGTTTTAACATCGGTTTTCGGTTCGTCTTAGGATCAAAAGCAAATCGCTATCGAGAGAGAATCTTGGGTTGATAAGTCGAGAATCATGTTCCTTTTACTACGCTGGTTTCCGTTCCATATCGAGTTCGTTCTCGAAGTCTAAGCTAGAGATTACGATTTGCTAGTAAATCGTTTTCGAATCATTATGTTTGCAGGGTTTGCTCAAGTTAAGCTTTCTTGTACATGTGAGAAGAACGAATGTTACATGAGGGCTCATATTGTGCCTGTTTAGATGGGTCAGTATGCTACCTCTGCCATACGGAACTTGTAGGTAGAATGATGGTTGTGGGCAGGAATGAAGTGCAACTTGACATTCACAGGCAGCACAGACAGTTCTTGAGGCAGGAAGTATTTTTATTGGCTATTATGATACGTGATCGTTCCAGCCAATGTCAAGCATTGCAGTGTGTAGTTGTTACTTTACATAATTTTAGATGTACATATCTGCTCTATCCACTGAAAGGCTGTAAGGGCCGTAACTTCCCAGCAAACCATTTGGCGACCGTCCGCAACAGCGAAACTTAAGCGACAATAGGGCTGCACAATTCCAAGCATGAAAGTAAATCTTATCGAAACGATATAAAAGCGAAACGAAAGCGAATATAAGTTCTGTTCGTTTTTTATTTATTTTTCATAAATACATGCATGAGCGCTGTTTCGTGCTCGAACTTCTGAGAATTTTACAGTTTAAAGATTTTCGGTTCTATTTTTCCATTCTGAGTTTGCATTTCAGGGTGAAGAGAGAAATTTGTCGTGTTTTTGTTCCTATCAGTGAATTGTAAAAGGTGAGCAATTAAAATTACATTTAAGTAAGAGTAAAATGAGAAGCTACATTTATAGGAGACTGGATTAATAGGTGCGGCACCTACAAGCATATCTTAATAATTTAATTTGCGTATCACTGAGGCTATCATTACCACAGTAGATTTACATTCAATTTGGATACATTTAAATTAATCACATTTTGTCGAAAAAGATAGGTAAAGTGGATTGGAAGTGATACCACCAATGTGATACAATGTTCTGTCAAGATTTGCTTCCGCTCGAGGTTTCGATTTCATATCTCATTTGAATTCACTAGCGAAATTTCTGTTTCACTTTGTGATATTTTTGCGATTCGCATTGGTTTCGCGATGTTTGCTGGGTTGACTGATGTAATTACGATGGTCATTTTGAGGTACCTCAACATGCACGCATTGGTACTGTCCCATCTAAACATCATTGATTTAATTTTGCTACTTCTAATTATTACGTTATCGACGTATCCTAGGCCTCAGAAATTATTCTCGCGTGCCTTTTAGACATTTGCTAAACCTTGAAAAGCATTAACTGTGCAAAAATAATAATTCTCCGATAAAAAAATAAACAAATCTATGTGATCTGACTTAAATTTTACGCAATATGTAAAGCGAATAACGAGTTTTCTTGCCTTTTTATACTCTTCACATTTTCTGTGAAAGGAAAATGTCCTCTAAGGAATAATCAGATTCACAATGGCAGGACTAATCTGAATACTTTTCAATCACTTCTCAATATAAAAATTACTTACCTTGATTTTATATTTGTCATTTTCCCGAATTGGTTTATCATTGAAATACCATGTCAATTCTGGATATGGTACGCCAGAGACTTTAACAGGTAATTTTGCATCCTGACCAATAACCTGTTGCTGATCGAACAGGCGTTGAGAAAATGTTGGTTTTTTGTAAACTTTTCGAACATTACTTCTACATTTTGAGGTATCTTCTCCAAGAGGATTAGCTAAAAGACAGGTGTAAGCTCCAGAGTCCGAGACTTCTGCAGGATTAATTCTGAGTCCAACATGTTTGCCATCGCAAGTCATCATAATACGATCATTTGGAGAAATGGGCGAACCATCCTTTGACCAAATAATTTCTGGTACAGGATTACCGATGAATGGTGCTGACAGGATAAGTTCTTGTCCTTCGTCGCCATTAACATCTCGTAGAGCACTAACAAACTTAGGAGGTTGCTCTGGTGCAGTCTCATCAGCTTTGGGTGAAACAAGCAATTTGGCTTTACAAACTGCTGAGCCTTGTGGATTGATAGCTTCGACTTCATAAATTCCAGAATCATTTGGCGTAGCTTTGTCAATTATTAAACTAGCTGTGCCATCCGGTGCTTGAGTGATTTTACAATGATCACCAGATGGTAGAATTTCTTCACCGTTGTGATACCATTTCAACTCAGGTGGAGGATAACCAATAACTTTAATATCCATTTTTACAGGGAACCCTTCAATTGCTTGAGCATCCTGCAAATCTGCAACAAATGCAGGTTTCTTTTCTCTAGGCAGTATCTCGATTTTGGCTTCTCCAGTAATTTGGCCTAATTTATTTGCCACTGTTACTTTATATAATCCTGCATCTTCAGGTCGGGCAGATTCAATGCTAAAAAAATCCTTGTAAATTATTAAATAGAATAACTCTCTCTAAAACTTACCTCAAGCCTACAAGACCTCCAGGCTTATTAATAAAGTTAACAGCTTGGCTGGGACGTAATGGTGCACCATCTTTGAACCATTTAATTTCTGGAGAAGGAAATGCTACCACCTGTGCTTCCATGCTTACAGGTTGCCCGATTACTACTTTCAGATCCTTGATCGGTTTAATAAACGATGGTGACTTGGGTTCAGCTAAAATTTAATTTAAACTACATTTTTTTCTGATTCACGATTAAATATAAAGTAAAATTAAAATATAAATTTCAAGGCCAATGGTAGGCTAATTGAGTTCCACTAGAAACGTATATTTGTTACAGGTTACCGAAACTCGAAAGCGTGGCAATCAGTGACAATAGTAGAAAACTGTATAAAACAAAGTAACAGCTAGCTCAAAAACATTATGAAAACGTATTCAATACAGGTTGTTGATTTTGCATGAGGGAAAGTTCAATGCCTAGAAGGAGCATTTCTTATCAACGTTGTTAACATTAACTATCTACACCGTTCAGATATCATTAATATAATAATTAAAATCCATATTTACTTTAATGTTTGGGCGAGTACTATTTAGTTTAAATCGATGGGCAATAGCAAAGCTGCAGGAAGAGATAATATCACGTTCCAGCTGCTACATCCAAGCAATTCATTAGTAGCAAGCCAATTGGTAGCAAGGATTGCATACTCTCAGCTATTTTGGATGTGAAAATGATTGTATTCCATTGTCTTGTATCAAGAATGGCCCTTCGTGTCCTCCTTGGTACGATGCTGAGGTTAAACGCGTGCGCAACTTAAGAAATAAGGCTTCACACCTCTCTAAGTCTAATAATGACTTAACGCAATTTTTGTTTTTGAGGAGCCAATTTCATAATGCTCTTTTGAATGCTTATGATACGTACCTCTTTAAGATGAGAAATGTAATAAGATCGGATCCTAAGAAATTTTGGAATTTTGTAAATACTACAAAGGAATCTAATAATTTTCCTCTTGTGTTAGCATTTCTTATGTCTTTGCTGATTACTTTAGTCACTAAATCATAGAGTGCATCATTTTTCACATATGACCCTCAAATAGATTTCGCTTATTTTAATTATTTATAACGACACTTCCTAAAGTTGTTATCCATGCTTCACTATTGATCAGAAATCTATTGAGGATTCCATGTCTAAGCTGGATCCTGGTTATTCTGCTGAGTCTGATGGGATACCCCCTATTGTCTTAAAGAACTGCAGTGGAACGCTTTCTGACCCGGTAACATTTTTGCTTAATCTATCACTGCGGCTCGGTAAGTTATTGAAAGAGTCGTTTATTGTTCCAATCTTGAAGTCCGGCAAAGAGGAGTATCAGCATGGTTTTATGAAGGGAAGATCAACAACAACAAATTTGCTCCAGTTTACATCTACCTGAATCGAATCGTTTGAGCGTGGCTGCGAAACTCACTGTATTTATACAGACTTCAGCAAGGCTTTTGGAAAGCTTACTTACTCTGTTTTATTATTTAAACTGAGATCTTTTGGTTTACCAATTTAGTTGTTGAACTAGTTATCATCCTTAAGGATCGCAAACATAGGCATCAGTTCCGTTCTGCTCTGTCTGAATAAATAACGTCTTACTCCGGTGTTCCACAGGGTAGCCACTTAGGGCCTCTTTTCTTCATATTATTCATAAATTATGTTTCCTATGTAATTACCAAATTTGAATTGCTAATACAGGATGTTTCCCCGTAGAAGGTCAATAGAGCAGTAGGTTATAGTAATCACCTAGCCGAACCAAAAATTGTATGCCAGGGGGGGGGGCAATATCAACCGTTTAGGAGTTACAGAGTGATTAAGGAAAAAATCTTGTTTTTCACGAAACACCCTGTATCTTACAAACTACCGGGTGTACGGTCACAGCTAAGAGCTCATTGGGAACAAATAAGGTAACAAATTATCGTTGGGAATAGGTTTGAAAATAGGGTTGAGAATAGGTTAAGATCCGATATTGTTAGTTTATTCTTGAGGGGAAAGGGGTACGGGGCTGGTTGGGAAGTCGTTGGAAAGGACATGAAGCTCTGCATATAGTGAGCTCTTAGCCTTGACCGCTCGTCCTGTAGTTTTTAAGATACTGGGTGTTTTGTGAAAAACTAGATTTTTTTCTTAATCACACTGTAACTCCTAAAAGGTTGATACTGCTCCCCCCATGACATACAATTTTTGGTTCGGCTAGGTGAGTACTATTACCTCCTGCCCTATTGACCTCCTGCGGGGAAACACCCTGTACATGCAGATGATCTAAAACCATATAAATCTATCGAATCGCATTACGATTGTCTTAAATTGCAGGATGACCTGGACTGACCTGTTGAATGACGTGAAAAGTGTTCTCTCATTTTAAACGTTGATAAATGTATGGTAACCATTTTCTGTCGTAAGCGAGTCCTTTCGAATGCTATCTATGCTATGAATGGGTTATTACTTTCGAAAGTTGATAAAATATGAGATTTGGGGGTATTGTTTGACTCGAAATTCACATTTAACTTCCACATAGATCGCATCGTTAATAGTACAAACTCAATGTTGGATTTTGTAAAGCGCTGGTCAAAAGAATTAGATGATATCTACATATATTACTAAAGCTATTTTACCTACTCTTGTTAGACCGATGTTGGAATATGCCAGTCCTGTCTGGTCTTCATCTTACAAAAATCACTCCAATCGTATTGAGAGCGTGCAAAGGAGATTCTTACTCTAAGAGGTCTCGAATGGAGGAATACACTTAATCTTCTTCCTTATAACGAAAAATTACATTTAATACACCTTCCTACTATTGAGACTCGTAGGAAAATTTGTGATATAAGGCTTTGTGTTTCAACTTGTGACGGGTAACATCGACATGCCTTTGATGCTTGAGAAAATTAATTTCAATTCACGATCTCGACACTTGCGATCTAATGACTTTATTTATTTGTGTTTCAATCGCACCAACTATGGACACTTTGAGCCTATGACTATGACTTCGATAGATTTTCATATCTTCAATAATTGTTCTGTACTTTAGCTTTAATTTTAGTTTTGTGTCCTGGGACCATTGTAGCTAGCATTTAGCGAAATATATAAATAAAAAAGTGCTACTAAGTATATGGTTGTGAGATTAGGTTAAAACATCGAAACTGATCAAAATCGCGTCAAGATCTTTCCGAATTAGGTTATTTCAATTCGAAGATTGGTCCAGACTTTTTCTGTAGTTCTCAGGACTTAATACTTTCGTTTAATGCATATTTCACTAATCAACAATATTCATGGCTCTATACTAGACAATTTTATGATTTTTTTCTATCATAGCTTATTTAAACCAAGGACGTACATATATTGTTCTGCTATCACGACACAGTTCTGAATCAAGTTTGCTGGAAATTTTAGGTAGAGATTGAATAGTCATTCTGGTGGTGTTCCTTAATTTCAGAACGGCATTCGATTCTATCAACTATAACCGACTATTCTTTAAGCTGGGTATTTTTTTTAATTTTTCGAATACAGCTTCCTACTACCAATTTCTCTGTTAAGATCCGAGATATAGTTCTATTAACTCGCTTAACTCTCATCGTTGAAATACCTCAGGGATCTATCTTCGGACTGTTGTTCTTCTCCCTATAACTAAATGAATCACCGAAATTCTTTAAGGATTACATAAATTCATCATTATGCAATGACGTTAAGATTTATTTAAAGAGGACAATAGGCTTGTTTGGATCATTGAAGACTTGAATAGCGTTACCAAATGGATCAAATGTAATCGCCTACTAACTATACTCAATCCCATCAACTCTGCCGAAGAACACCTACTTCTAGTTATCTTCTAGTTCTATTCCGAATTTGAGACGTAATAGCGAAATAACGAAATAGCTGATATTGTCCGCCAACATGCTGCGTTGCCATATGTACTTCAAACAGACACAAACTGGTTTATGGTTTGTTCAGATCTTTTCACTTTCGTTCCAATGTGTGATAACGAGTAGACGTGTTTTTGTGTACTCCGGCAATTCCTACACTCTATCTAATAGTGCCGATTATTATTACTTGACTTTTGATTATGATTTCTACATAATTTTTGTGTTTCCTTGCCAATTGTTCTTGGTGAAGATGTCTTTAAAAATAAGAAATAAATCCGCTAAGTCAAAGCTTATTCTTCTTCGTGATGCCTCTGAAGGATCCACACCAGATGCATTAGGCAATTCTGTGTCATTTGAATCACTTAAAACTCGACTGGACCTGATACTTTGTGAAAAATTTGCAAATTTTCGCATCAGTGAAATCGTATGTGATCTCAAGCGGACAATTGTGGATCACAGCAGTGAACTCAAGCTTCTAAATTAATCGGCTGTTCACCTTAAGTCTACTTCTATTAAGTTGCAAATAGAAAATGAAGATCTAAAACGACATCAACGATCTACTGACTACTGATAATTAGGGATAATCCAGTAGTTCCAGATGAAATTTCAAACTCTATTGTGGTAAATATTTCATCAATCATTCAACACTAATTTTTTTCACCTTTTGCGAGGTCTTTCGTTTGTAATCTCACCGAATCATTGCAGATCCATATTACAAGCAGTGCTTGTTTTGCCTGTCCTCCTATTATGTTGCGTTTATCATGTTACATTGTCTGATCTTTAGTGTAGATTTACTTCTGATAATCCAATTCGAGTTAGTGAAAGTCTAATGCTAAAAAAGTAGAGCAAAATGAATTGGACAACCATGCCAATATTCTTTTTGCAAGGCCGTCAGTCTGCTCGTCTTCACGATAACTCGAGAACGCATTCATTTAAGGCACGTCCATACATAACACACATTCTACAAATGTTTGTCAAATGTGTGTCAAATGTTTGTTATGTGTGGACGCAAATTGTACAGTTTTGGATTCTTGGAAATGTTTCAATTTAATCCAAATGAAATGGAAAACATTAGATGCTTGTTAAAGTTTGTACTGCTCTTCCAGTCAGGTTTCAACAGCTGTGGAAAACACTAGTGCCAGTTTATTTGTGAATTTTGAAATTTTTACTAATAAAGTAAATATGAGTGAAAAATGGGAGAAGACAGATATTATAAATTTAATAGAAACGTATTTTAGACACCGAAATTTGTGGGACAAATCGAGTGAAGAGTACAAAGACAAATTAAAGCGAAATGACTCCTACATATCAATTGGAATTGAGTTAACAGTGGCTGCGGGTTTCAATACAACTATTAATTCCTCAGCTACTTCGAGAAAAATTTTAGAAATCAGCTGTTTTGAGACGTTAAATTAGTACATTAAAGAATGATAAGAATCACCCGTTGCAAAAGACCTCAGAGCAATGGCCAGTCGTTCATCCACACTTACACTATTTCACCAGTTTGTATTTTGCCTTCTTATTTTTGGCCCGATTCTATTAACTAGAATTTCGAAGTCAGGAAGAGATTCTTGCGAAATTTCGAAAACCGGAAAGTCCGTCAATTTTTAAATCATTTAGTAAATCACGACCACTGTACTCTTATCTTGTGTTTAAAAATTTTCTGATCTACCATCTCCTTTTGCGCAAATTTTCCTCAAACGTTGAGGCAAGTACGACGAAATATGCTTCAATGCACTTTAGTTCACTCGGAGAATACATGATTAAAACTAAACATTTGAAAAACACTTTTCACACAAATATCCTATCAGATGTTTGCCAAATATTTGACAAACATTTAACAAACATTTATCAAACATTTATCAAATATTTGTCAACTGCCTATAAAATGTTTGTCAAATTTTTGTCAAATGTTTGACAAATGTTTTTCTGCAATTGTTGAACCTTTAGATAAAAACTAAATTTTAGTTCGCAAATGGGACCAATCGGGCAATTTCTTCGTAGGGAAAATTTCGTTTTTCACTATATATTTGGGCACTGCCTCAGAATGCATTAATGTGGAGAACTCAAATTTTGTGCACGATGCTCTCATAAAAATTGCAAATACAAGTTGAGCAAGTAAACGATATGATATGATATGATATCCCAGATCAAGGGTGCCCAACCCAAATCGTTTGTTGGGCAATAAAAAATTATTACTGAGCTTAGGTGAGCTACACATATAAAAAAATAAAACGAATAACTTATTCAAAATATTTTATTACCTTATAGTTAAAATGACACCTTGTTTTTGTATATTATTTGATATCATATCAGAAGATAATTTACCCAAGCCACATCGGAGTTGCTTGGTCGTGCTTCCATCAAGCATTTCGTTTTTATTACATTTAATTTTGAAAAGAACGATTCGCAGCGTAGTCCCAAATGCTGCTGTAATGCACATTGCCAGTCGTTTTAATTTTGGAAATTTATCTTCAAGGCTACATTTCTGATAAAAACTTAGTCCCTTCGAATATGCACTTTAACTCTAGGCTTGATTGCAATTCTATTAGCTCTATTTGTAAATTTGGAGGCATCGACTCCACCTCCACGTTAAATGGAGCTAAGAATATTTTGAACAATTCCTCATACTTTTGCATAATCTGATACCGAAATCTTTAATTAATTTTATGACTTCAGTTAAGCTTCAGTTTTGTTCCGAAAGATCTCAAATCTTGATAACATTCTGTAATCAGGTTATTTTCACTTTTTAACTTCTGATTTAATTTTATAATAGAATGTGACAAATTTACGACAAGGCCTTTTTTTATTGTATGAATATCAAAATTCAAAATATAAAACTCTTCTTGGCCATGTCTGCCCTAGATGAATACTCGTTTCCAATTTTTTATGGTGACCAATTAGTGCAAGTTTGATCATTGAAGTGAATTTTTGCATATATTTCTAGAACGACTCCGGGAGATAACGCCCAAAAGTGTGATAAGTGAAATAAGACCCAAAAGTTCCATATAAATTTGAAGTGTCAAATGTGAAATAATGTCCAAAATCTTTTTGGGTTTAATTTTACTTCTCGGTTTTGAGCATTAGGTCACAATGATATAAAATCCAAAATTCGTAAATGAAATAAAGCCCAAGAATCAAAATTGATTCTGATGAAATAATGCTATAAAATTATTTGAGAAAATGAAGGAAATATTGCCCAACAACTTTATATCTAACTACCTATAAATCTAACAGTAATGGAACCAACAGCCCAGCCCTTATTCTTTGCAGTTGGAAAAACATTTTGTAAGGCTTTTCGCATACCAATTTCGAAGTCCGTCATAAAAGTAGACGACTCTAAGTAAAAAATATTTTCGTTAATATATGTGAAAAGGTGCGTATAACATATCTCGGACTTTTTTCCTATTTCCTATTTCATTTGAAAATAATACCCAAATTTGTTGGGTCATATTTCACTTATCACTTTTGGGCATTATTTCCCGGAGCCTTCGACAGACTGTAAAAATGATGATAACCAATTTCATAGGATTTCATATTCTGAGGAACTTTTCGATACAATAAAAATGTCTAGGATTGATTGTTTTCACTATATACGTAAAAATCCAAAATTTTTATATGGCAGGGGTAGCCCATTTCTGAAATTACATTCACTATTTTTATGAATACACTGTGTAACAATTTGAGCTCTCTACGGTGACGCGATCACACCAATATATAGTGAAACACGAAGTTTTTGTATGGCAACCCTACAAATGTGTTACCCGATTTTAACGTACCACATTCTATCCACTCGATGAGTCATTTATAGCAAATGATATGAATCAACAAAATAACAAATTTCACCAATTTTCCATTATCCGCTCAATTTTGAAAATATTACTATATTCAGGGTTGAATATTGAAAAAATACAACAACTGTAGTGACACAAAATCGGTCAACAAATACGCTTTGATTCAGGATAAGTAATAAGGTAATAGAGGATATAACTATCAATTTAACCCAAAGTGTACAAACCGCTAACCGATTTTAAGTAGCGCTATAAAAGCTGTAATTAAAAGCCAGCCACATGCATGAGCAGTCAGCCGAAGTACATGTACAGGATGTGCTGTGAGCTGCCACAACCATAACGAAATCAGGCCGATTTGCAATGAGTCGTAACATAATTTTAATTGTCGTCTGAGGAGGAATAATAATAAACTTACGTTTCACTGCAACTGCGCAGAGCGCAGCATTTTCTCCACTAGGGTTTGATACAACTAATTTGTAAGCTCCAGAATCGGATGGCTCAACATGGTCAATTTCAAGCTTTATGCTACCATCTGGATTGTTTGTCATTCGAACACTGAAAGTTAAAGGAAATTTAGAACAGCACTAATGGACAAGACTGTGAATAATTTACTGTTGGCTCGGCTTAATTTCTTCTCCATCCTTGAACCACTTAACTGTAGGTAGAGGTGATGCATCGACTGCACATTTTAATACTAACGGTTCACCTTGACTGACTTCAACAGCTTTGTCCAATTTTTTGGTAAACGTTGGAGGCAGTTTCAACATTGAAAGCTTGAATTTAGCTTCTTCTTCGCCAGCAATGTTCTTCGCTACAGCTGAGTACTATAAGATATAGTAAGATTTGTAAGCTAGTAGATCTAAAAAATAAATAAATATTTTAGTTTACTATTCCAATGTCATCTAATCCAAAGTGACAAATTGTAAAGGCGCTGGTCATATGTTCTTCGGAAACAGCTGAGAATTCAACTTCGTATTTATTTTGTTTTGTTCTTTCATCAATCGCAGCATAATCAATTGGTTTGCCATCCTTTAGCCAATCAATCTTTGGCTGTGGAATACCATGAGCTCGAACTCTGGTATCCACTTCACCATAGTCATGGACACTTTGATCTTCAGGTGCCTTAACGAATTGTGGTTTCTCCACATGTACATTCAATTTGAAATTGGCTGTTGTTGTACCTTGGCTATTTGTTGCAGTTATGGAGTAAGTTCCTCCATCATTGCAGCCAACAGATTGAATTACAAGTCTGCAAAGTATTCGCAATATAAAATGAATGTAAATTATTTAAACATTAACTCACCTGTATTTTTCTGCTTCTATGTCAGCTATAACTTCACAATTATCGTTGTTGCAAAGATTTTCACTACCTTTTGTCCAGGTTACTTTTGGTTTTGGATTAGCATATACTAAAGCTTCATAAGCTACAGTATCGAACGGAAGTGCATTTTGGTCCTTAAGTCCAACAATTTCTGGTTTCGAAAGGACATCAAACCAGCAACTCGATTCCACTGCACCATGTTTGTTCTTTATTTTAATTTCATAGCGACCAGTGTCAATATGACGAACTTTAAATTACAAAAATAAAGGAATTTATTATTTATGTACACAATATTGAAATTGGGTTTAAATGAAATGAAATGGGATTAATGGTAGTACGTCAGCAATGCAATTATGGACTCTGGATATCAGGAAACCTTCAGTTGCTATTTAAACTTGACTTGGTAAAGCTGTCTTTGGGTCATAAAACTACTAACATCCACAATTTTCTAGTATAGGTGAGGAGATAGAAGTTAACTCTCAAGATGACGAGAATCTGCTTAAGCTATCTAGATCTTGCTGATACTCTGAACGTTCAGGCTACTAAGTGTAAAAACTCTAAGCTATAGCTGTCTAATGCAGCCAAGAAAAGTTTTAAGTGGGTATAAGCCAACAAGACCATACAGTGAAGGATGCCCGCTAGAGTCCCTATCGGGAGGAGGAATGAGAAGATTTTAAAATTAAGGACTCAATTTTATGAATACATTTCTAAGAAAGTGCAACTTTAAATTCAGTATTTAGGCCAGACTGAGTGTTCTGAGATGGTCAGATGGCTCCTTTTCGGTACGGTGTCGAAGGAAGAAGCTTGTAGACTTTTGATCTTGACGCATTTCCCAGGCTGTAAGCTTGAAGAAGATCTGCAGTTGTATGGTAAGCATCCTTTACCGCTCTACACCGGTGGTCATTGCTCCGATGCAGCCAAGAGAGTCGAGGGGGTGAAATGGTCAATTTAAAACTCCTCAGTTTTCATAATTCTGGGTCCAGACGGAATTTTTTGGGTCCTTCTGATGACATTGAATGAGGTCTTTTTGTCGGATCATAGACACATTATATTGGACATAGAGGCCTCAACTAACACTACTTAGGAAAGTAGAGTTTTTAAACTAACTAACTGGAAAAACAACTGAGAACTTCTCAAAGCTTAAGTCGATCCCTTGGTAACAGTACCTATTAGCATAGCTATGAAGCGAAAATTAGGCAACAAGCAATTACAAATAACGGCAAATCCACAGCAATCGTGGCCGCTAGAGGCTGCCCACAATGCGGGCTCTATCATCACTTCGATGGCTCTTAGTTTTGGATGAGCTATTAAATTTACTCCAAGAGGCCGGCTACTGGGTCCACTAGAGCTGTCGCAAGAAGTGGTAGGTCCCGTATTGCTCGTTCAACCGAGAATATCGCTGCTGTGCCCGAAGACGTCCGGGAAAGTCCACAAACAGCGACGAGACAACGATGCACACAATTTGCCTTCAGTAGACGTTGTGTCGTATTTTTCTGAAAGACCTGAAGATATTCCTTAAAAAGTGCAAACCGTTCACCAATTGCTGCCTGTTGACCGTCAAGTGAGGTTAACTTACTCCCATGCGCTGTTAAACCTGGTCCAAGAAGAGGATGATTTCGTATCCAAAATCATTATGAGCGCCGAAGCCCATTTCCACTTAAGTGGTTATGTGAACAAACAAAATTTGCGGTTCTGGGGCACAGAGAATCCGCATGAAATGCACGAATTGCCATTCCATCCCCTCAAAGTGACTGTATGGCCCTCCCTTAAGCGGAAAACACAGTGCTAGCCTTTCCAACCTCAGCCAACCTCAGCCTCAGCCTCAACTTTGACAGTTCAGTAGAATATATGAGATCGGGTTATGAAGAACCTAATGGCAAAGTTGGTGAGGTCGACCAGGTTGAGGTTGAACTAGAGTAGGTCTACTCTCTACTTTGCTGTAACTTTGTCAGCTTTGCAGCTAATTTTTGCTATCGGGAAAAAATGTACGGGAAATCTGTTGAAAAAAATTTGGGAAGCATATTTAACGTGAAAAGTTGTTCCTACTGTAGTAAATATTTACAAAAAAAATTGAATTTTTAAGCAAACAGCCCAATTAACTGCTATCATACAGAAGTTGTCAAAGCTCGTATTGTGATTTATAAAAATTGGCAGAGTTCGCCAGGTTGAGGTTCTTAAAGTTTTACTGAGGTCGAGGTTGGAAAAATTAGCAGTGTGTTTCCCGCTTTATTTTTTTAGGACGCCGACGACGGCACCACCATAACCGTAAGTGGTGAGCGCTACAGACAGATGTAAAGCGAGTTTTTTTTGCTGTAATTAGCTGAATTGGGTCTCGAGTATTGTTGGCTCCAACAGGACGGGACAACCAAGTTCCGGGCCGTGTGCTCTCCCGTTTTGGTGATTTGATCTGGCCGGCCAGATCGCCAGATCTCAGAAGGTGGTTATTTGACCGATATAATATTTTCAACTTAATGTCGTCAATTTTACACCTTCAGATAAACTTTCCGTGAAAAGGGATCCCCATTTTTTTTATTCTAACAAAATGGCAGCCAATTCACATTATGACATTATTTTTGCCCCACTTTGTATAACATATATAAAGGCCATTCCACACGAAAACGACCCCTTTGGACAGATTTTAGACCATTTCTATACCATAATAAGCATTTTTTTTCTTATGAATTTACTGGAAATGTTTTTATCAGTTTTTTATGCACTATTGTGACCAATAATGTAAATCAAAATTCGGGTTCCCGGCTGTACAAATTTTTAATGAACATTATCTAGGCATTCATTGCTTTAAGTTTGCAGGACTGTATTTTTATAAAAGTTATAAAAACTTTTGTTTTTCAATTTTTCGCATGTTTCATACCTCGATGATAGCTGCGAAATTAAAAATCTAGTTTTTTTTTCCGTCATTCAATTGATTGTATTTATTGAATACCCTACAGAATAAAATCATCTGAACCGCTACTATATCGTTAATTACGAGCCTAGAAGTCTGCTCTGGAAGTATACATAACATAAGAACCAGTTTGTTATAGGCAATTAAATACAATTAAATCTTTAGACAGATTCAGAACTAACGAAGTTTGCTTGATAAGTTAGTGACCTTGAAATTGGAGATTTATTTAATCAATTTTTGACACAGTCTACTTTGAGCTCGGTACACTTTATCCAACTTCTTTCCAAAATAAAATTTCCTGTACTCTGCAAAATATTTAATTGTTTCAGGGCTGGAGAGCCTTGGTTTTAGCGATTTTTTATATATATATATTTTTTTTATATTATTAAGCCAAGCTCAGGGGATATCCTATGATGCAAAGCACAGCGTGGCAGGAAGGAGATAGGGAAAGGGTTAAGGGATATGAGGAGAGCGGCGGAGGTGCCGATGTATGTCGCCCTTAAACTTTCGCAGGTTGTATGCCGGAGGAAAGACAGAAGATGGTAGACTGTTCCACATTCGCACACATCACGGAATTTTAGTGTACGGCCGAAGGTAATTTGAAGGGTAAAAGGATGAGCGCGGGATGCAGCGCGAGTATTGAGTGCAGGAAGTATTCTACAAGGGATCAGACTAGATATTTCATCAGAACATTGACCATGCATATAGCGATAAAGGAGTGAAAGGCATCCAACATTGCGACGGTGCTCGAGCGAGTCTATATGACGAGTAATTGCCACATCGCCAATGAGCTTGCAGGCTCTCTTTTGGACAATATCCAATGAAGCTAAGGCTGTGCGACCAGCCCCGGCACAGATATAGGAATTGTATTCCATTCTAGGTCTGATGTAGGACTTGTAGAGGAGCGCTATATTTGATGGGCTGAAATATTTCTTACACCTTTTCAAAAAACCAAGACATTTTTATGCTTCTTTGGTGACGGTGAATCAGAAATTAATGCACCATCAAACGAAACGGGAGTGGTTAAGTGATGGTATTGTTTTAATAAGATGAGACAGCTTTGGGTCTTAGATGCATTGAATTCGACGCGATTCACTTTGCCCCAAGCGATAATATTGTCAAGATCGTTATTCAATGATCTAATCATGCAGTCTCGTTTAACACATGTGGCGTTCCCTCTGGAATCCGCAAGGGTGTCAAAGGAGTATGCGAAATCAAGGGTACTGTCATCAGCAAAGCTATGGATAGGATTGAAAGTAAGGGAAAGCAGATCATTAATGAAGATTAGAAATAGAGTCGGGGAAATAACAGAGCCGTGGGGGACACCGGCATTAATAGGATGAGGTTCAGATATAACGCCATCTAATACAACACGTATTTGGCGACTAGATAAAAAACTTTCAATCCATAATAGAAGAGGAGGGGAAAGACCAAGTGCTTTGAGTTTGGCTAAAAGGGCTGGATGCCAGACTCTATCAAAGGCCTTTGAAATATCTAGAGAGCAACGATTTTGGACTCACCAAAATTGTGAAGACTACGATTCCAACGTTCCGTAAGAAAAGTCAGCAAGTCTCCAGATGAGCGACCCTGCCGGAAGCCGTATTGGCGATCGTTGATGAGCTGATTGGTTTCCACATACTTCATTAATTTGGAGTTAATGATAGATTCAAAAACCTTAGAAAGAATTGAAGTGATTGCAATTGGTCGATAATTTGAGGGATCGCTACCCTCTCCTTTCTTGGGAATAGGCTGAACTATTGGGACTATTTCTTAATGTTAGGAAAGAGATAGAAGTTACAAGGGTCCAAATTTATAAATTAGGATTGATGGGCGTAGAGCAATTCGACAATTTTGAAAAAGGAAATTGTACATGTGTAGTCTGATACATTGTCGTAGTAAAATAGATTTTTTTCTTCTCCAAATGGGCACCATTTTCCATCAATTCAGCGTGAAATCGATCTAACCGTAGGTAGTCGATGAAGATCTTGCAATGAGAGGCCCAGAAAATTGTTGTTACTTTCTGTGCCCAATGAAAAATTCTTCAGTCTTTGACTGTAACTTCATTCCTGAAGTAATGATGATAGTTGAAGTATAAAACATGAAGAATCAATATCTTATCAAGGGTTACATATTACTGCAAAACTAGCCTGGATTCCGCTTAAACATATTCAAATGGTCATGGATTTCCTTTTTTTACCAACTATAAAAAGAAAACGCATTCATCTTAGATATCTCGAGTATCTTCACTCGATAGTCGTCCAACATAATATATATATTTAATCAGTCTTCTCTTCAGTTCGGGGTCGCTGCTGCTTGTACGATCACAACACAATTCAGTGCATTACTTGTGAACCAGTCCATTCGACGAAACAGAGTCCCCAAAATTCTTTTTTAACTTGTGGCGGCTGAGCACTGGACAATTAAGAAATTGTTCAGAAATGTTCATATCAAGTTTTCCGAAAAAAAAAACGTCAGAAAAAACAACCGCATTGATGAAAGTCTTGTGAAAAATTGATGTATTCAGAAAAAAGAATAAAGTTAAGTTTCATATTTTACGGTTTGTAATTTTTTTACGCTTTCTTTCCACGTGTCGAACCTTGACGAACCTTGGCGCAAACATCTACGAATGATTATGCAAGTTTTACGCCAGCATGGCCTCACTATTAACGCATTTAAGTCTCAATTTGGTACGGAGGAAATTAATTTCCTAGGTCACAAAATCAACGATTCCGGCATTCAACCGTTGCCCGAAAAAGCTCTAGCTATTCAGAACTTTGAACGTCCCAAGACGGAGAAGGAACTGAAGCGATTTATAGCCATGATTTCATTTTACCAGCGATTTATTCCACGCGCTGTGAATAACCAGATGATACTTCGCTCTGTGACTACTACCAACAAAAGAAACGATACGCGTCCTTTGAACTGGACTCAAGACACTACAGTAGCGTTCGAAGCTTGTAAAACGGATCTGTCTAATTTAAGGTTGTTGACACATCCAGCACTGAATGCACCTCTTTGTTGAGTTGTGGACGCATCTGATAAGGCAGCGGGTACCGCTCTGCACCAGACAACACCGCTCGCCTTCTATTCGAAATGATTTACTCCTGCTGAACAAAAATACAGTACCTACAACAGAGAATTGTGTGCCATAAAGTACTTCCGAAATCAGTTGGGGGGAAGAGTTCTTCACGTACTAACGGATCATAAGCAAACAACTAAAAGCAGATAACACTTCTCCCCGGAAAACTCGACATTTGAACTTCTTAGGTCAATTTTCTACTGACAACCGTTACATCGCTGGTCGCGACAACACAGTAGCCGATACTCTATCTAGAGTCGATGTTATTTCATCCAACGAAACCGCAATTAACTTTAAGAGTTTCGCAATGGAGCAAAAAAGCGATTCAAGCTTTCAAGAACTGTCGTTGGTAATTAAGGAACTGAAATTACCAGAGATGGAAGAAGGCATGCCGAAACGAGATTTTCCACAAAGGGGTTGTCGCATCCCGGAGCAAGTGCTATGACCAAGCTGATCGCTGAGAAATTTGTTTGGCCATCTTTACGATAAGACTGCTCTTGTTTGATGAAGATGTGCAATTAGTGCCAACGGGCTAAAGTTCAAAGACACTCCAAAAATGCTATTTCAATATACGTTGTACCCAGCGAGCGGTTTGCACATATTAACATCGATCTTATATGACCGTTACCTCCATTGGGAAACTTCAACTACCGCTTTCAGACATGAAAGCAACTACAGTGGAAAAAGCTCTCATCGAAGGCTGGATATCCCGATTTGGGATTCCCTCACGGATTTCTACAGACTTGGGACGTCAATTCGAGTCTGAACTCACCAAAACTCTCGGAATAACACACCTTCGTATAACACCGTATCATCCTCAGGCAAATGGAATGATAGAAAGATGGCACCGAAGTTGAAGTCAGCATTGATGTGCCAAAAGGCAGCTAACTGCAGTGAAGTTTTACCTATCATTCTTTTAGGTATGCGATGTATAGTCAAAGAGGATATACAGGCAATTCCGGCCAAGTAAAAAATCGTCAGTACGAAATTCGTGACAGAGCTCAGGAAACACATGGCTCTAATTAAACCGCAGCAAGGAGCTCATCATGACAATCCAACGGTATTTGTTCACATGGATTTAAAAACCAGCACAAACGTTTTCGTAAGAAACGATACAATTCGTCCATCTCTTCAACCACCATATGATGGCCCATATAGAATCGTGGAGAAAAGGGAGAAGTACTATATAGTGGACATGAAAAATTTTAATCGACCGGTTGAAACCGGCGTACACTGTGACCGACCTAGAACTGGAGCCAACAGCAACACCAGTAATGGCAAGTCTAGCTCCCATTGCACCAGAAAGGACGACACGGGCAGGACGTAGGCAAAGTTAACTTAATAACAAGGCAAGTTGAGAAGCAGTAGAGCAAAATTAGATAATTTTTGGTTTTTTAGAATGAAACAGTAATTTCATACACTTTCGTCTTTTGTATTAAGGTGAAAAGAGCTTGGCTATGCACTATTGTAGTGCAACTGAAACAACGAGTTAAAAATAAAAATCGAGAGAAAGTAGGATTACCAGAACGACAAAATCTTATTGAATTCCTCAAAATCCTATCAAACTATTCATAATAATGTACATCAGGTCACACTACCTCCCATTTTTAAGAAAAAGATAAATATCGCTTTGGCCAAGATGCTAAATGGAGATGTAAAATTCTTCTCAAATAAAATTCTCATATTTCCCGAAAATATCAGAGAATCCAGCATGAGTTCTCCCACTTAATCTCTTCATAGCAAAACGAATGTAAACAGAAGCACGTGCTGTTCAAATATCATAGGATTACAGCAACAACATGGTGTCCATTTATAGCAACAACATGTGACCAAACATTGTCAATATTTCATGAAAACTGGTTTTCACAAAAGCGCGGGAATATCTTATGAGAGTAAACGTGAAAACTCCGCTTCTTCTCATTTATTTACGAAAATGAATCATTTGCCAGTCTGTATCGTTGCATGCTATTTGCGCTTTCACATCTTTTATCTATATTCATAAGAGTTTTAAAGAGAGTTTGATTTTTTTCTTTAATTTTTTTTCTTTCTTTCTTCCTTTTCTTGCCGTGTACATTTTAAAAGTAAAACACTCGGAAATCTCCCCGCTTCTTAACTTTTTGTTAAGTTCACTTTGACGTAGGATCAAGATTCCATTTCGCTTTCAATAACGCTAATACGTTTACACTAGGAGGGGAGTAGTGTGGCGGCTGAGCACTGAACAATTAAGAAATTGTTCAGAAATTTTCATATCAAGTTTGCCGAAAAGAAAACGTCAAAAAAGTCGAAAAAAACAATCGCATCGACGAAGGTCTTGTGAAAAATTGATGTATTCACAAAAAAGAATTAAGTGAAGTTTCATATTTTATAGTTGTAATTTCATTGCGCTCTCTTTCGACGTGTAGAACCTTTATTCCCCACAAACTTTTCTTCAGGTCTTTTGATGGATTTTCTTGCACGCCAAAAGTAATGGTAATTCAGTTTTTTCCATTATAGAAAACAAACACAATAATTTACCGACTTTTGATAAATTTTCCATATGAGATATCTACTTAAAACTTAACTTATGTGCATACCTAAATAAGATGGCAAATGTCAAAAATAAAGTTAATCTCCCTACTATGAACGCCATCTAATATCAAATTTTCGGACTTATTAAACAGTCGCGGTTTATACGAGTATATAAATTTTCTTCCACTACTTTCATTTAAATTACCTGATGGAAATTGAAGACTGCAAGTATATTCTTTCAGACCATGCTCTAATTCCTTCGTTTCAACTTTTATTCTGACATCTTCATCTGATTTTAATTCCTTTCCATCTTTCAGCCAAATAATATCCGGAAGTGGATCGGCCGTAAAAACGACAGTTAAAGCTGTTTTATCACCCTTTTGTGCTTGTGTATCTTGTAAACCTTTTTTTAGAATTGGTTTTCGATACTCAGCAACAGCTAAAAATATCAAAATTAATCTGCCGCTCTAACCGAACTTTATACGCGAAACCTACGAGCAACTGATAAAACGCCTTGTTGAGTTTTTTCTCCCCTCTTATTTTGTATGACGACCTTATATTCGCCAGCGTCTCCAAGTTGTAATTCTTTAATTTCAAGTTTGTATTTATCCTGTAAGGAAGTGATTATTTTGCTGTTTAGCGGAATATCGTCAAATTTTCGTAATATATACTTACTCCGTCGATACCAACTTTAACTCTGTTATCCTGTTTAATTTCCTTACCGTCATGATACCATATAGCCTCAGGCTTGGGTACACCTTGTGCGACTATTTCGAATTTTAGCGGTACTGACTCGAAGCTGTGCTTGTCGAATACATCAGCATGTAGAATTTCAGGAATTGCTATAAATTAAAAATTAAATTTTTAAAATTTTGCATACCATTAATATATTTGAAGTTGGATAGTCGAAAATAAGAGATAGAAGTATTCAGTTGGTATTATAAAAGTTGAAGAGAAAGTTAAAGGTAAACAATTCCATCGTTCTGGCAGGTTTGTGTAAAGTGTAAAGTTGGTTGCAGGTATTTCGACTACTTTATTTTTATATATTTACATATTTTCTATTCTTATTATTATTTAATATGTAGGTAGTTGTGTCAGTATTCAGATCAATTCAAACTGTATTTCTACACTAATGTCGATTTGTTAAAAGTGTTTTTTTCTTCTTCTAAAATTCTAAGTTTTTATTTTCTTTTGAATTATTCTTTTCTAAGAACTTACCTCTGTTTTATTCCAGAAATTCCTTGAAAATTTTGTAAAGATAGCAATTTATTTATTTAAGTCACACTCTCGTAGAAGTCGTAAGTAATTCGTAGATGTAAATAATTGCATTACATAAAATTATATCTTTTGTTGTCATAAATGAAATTTGTATGCAAGCAGCTCTAGATGAATTTATATAGATACGCAGTAAAAAATTTTTCTCTTAAGTGAGTGGTAACAATTTGTGCCACAAAGCTTGGGTATTTTTCGCTAAGATTAGGAAAGCTCCACCTTAGAAAACATAGATTAGGTATTTATCCCTAAAATGCAGGTAGGTTTTTTTCCTTAAAATGTAAGGAATTTTCAAATTGTTTTGTTTTCCCCCTTAAAATGTAGGGAATAATACCTAAAATGTAGAAAATATTCCCTAAAATATAGTGCATTTTCAAATTCTTTTTGTTCCCCCTGAATGAATGCAACCTGACCTGACCCTTGAAGGTTAAAATTGTCGACAACCAGTAATTTATGGAAAGGTCTCGGTGAATAGAGAAAAATGTATATGAAAAGGTTTGGTAAATAGTAATAGTAGTGTTTTAGGGGCCACCATTTTTTCACGAAGGCATTTTTTTGGATTCTGCGGCACAACAACAAAAAGGAAAAAAAAATATTTGTTATACCATTACACAACCCATTTGATTTTGGGTGGCAAGTTTCAGGTCTTGGTACTGATTCACCAAATTGCGAAATTGAGTGACTCGAAAAATTCTCAATTTCGCTATTTGGGTTCGGACCTGTTGATGAGTCAAAACTAAGACTTAAAGCTCGCCACCCAAAATCAGATGGATGATGGAATAAGAAATGAAATTTTTTTTTCGCGTTTGCTGTTATGCCGGAGAATCTACAAAAATGCCTTTTTGAACAAGTATAAATTTTTACCCGGTAATGAATCATAGTAATCCTGTTTCTATGATGATAATTTATTATTTCTTTAACAGGTAATCGTTTGAGATTTCCAATATTGAATTCCGAAGGTCCAACGAAGTGATTTTTTGGCAAAAAAAAAAAAAATAAGAATTTGCCATAATATGATGGGAACGGCTAGAAAGGTGAAAATATGCACCGTCTGTAAGCTGATTCAATTAATTATCGCCATAGAGTTTTTTTATATTAGGAGCTCTACTGAATAGACTATATAACAGAGGAATTACAATGAACGCAGCACTGCTTTCCTTAAAAAAATAAAAAACTCCTTCATCAAATATAAAGCAGTTACATTAAATATTCTCAGAATATTTATATACATTGTGTAAAAAGCCAAAAATTGTCCCTTAAAATTGTCACTAAATACAAGCGGAAAGTTTTTTTATGAAATGCCCAAATTTCTGCTATAAACCAAAAATGTAAAATATACATATAGTATATGTAAATATGTATACAATTCCTGTGGGACCCTGAACAAAATGTAGAATTTTCGCCACCCAGCAGCATCTTACCATCCTACTGTGACACAGTAATATGGCAGACACGCTGAAAATTTACCACGTCTATATCTACCACTCAACACCACATCCAACTTTTAATTAGGCTCGAAGCCCAACAAACTACATACGATTGAGTGGTAGGGACGGAGTCGCTTCGTTTCAAACTTAAGCGGACCACACACGATACAACTGTCGGTCCAACGGCTGTTGTACTACCGTTGGACCAAAAGTTGTATGATAATCCGCAGACGATACAACTGTTGAAGCTATTTCTTCCGTCGCATATATAACAACGGTTTGCCTGCAAGCACATGTAACAAGCTTGCGATTGTTGGATGCTTTGTACAAAAGGTCCACACACCATACAACGATTATATGCATGAATTGGTACAACAGTTAGTCTGACAGTTGCATCATATGTGGGCCGCTTTACTGTAGCACAGTCAAACCACAAAGAGGCTGAAATTTTGGCAGCGTTTTTCCAATAATAAAGTCACAGTAAAAAGTGTCGGACTCATATGGATGCACTCAAGGGTTTGCGTATATTCATTGCTATGGGATGCTGAACAAAACGTAGCGTTTTCAAAATTCATTTAAAACTTTCATTGAATAAATTCTAAAGCTGTGTACGGGTGGGGTGCCGGTCTCCCACTCGATCTAATTTTTTAGCCTTATTCATATTATTCAGGGATACGATATAATAAAGTTTCTCTCTAATTGGGAAAGGAGAATTCTTTTTTTAGTTTGAGGATTCTAGCAAACGTGTTGGGTATATGGATTGAATATGCACCTTGCATGGTAATTGACTTAAGAATGAATCAGACGGTTGGATTGTATGATTGCCAGGATTGTGAAGTATTGCATATGCATGTTGTGAAGACTGCCATTATGATATGGTACGTACATTTATCTTTAATGATAAATTGGATGTTGATTTAAATCTTGTGTTCACTTTATGATTGTGGTGGGGGTGCATAAATGCTATGAATGGATTATATTGGTTGATAGGTTGAATAAAAATGTGATTAACAGGAATAAGGCTTAAAATATCGCTCCTACTCGAACGTATTGCACTGAAAAGTATGACAAAAGACCTAGCAATGTGGATAAGCCAGCATATGTAAGATTTAAAAAATTTACCCAGAAAACAATTTGGCGAACGTCCGCAACAGCGAAACTTAAGCGACAATGTGAAGTATGAGAGTAAATGCGACAGAGCTAAAAATGATTTATTTGATCGAAGCAATATAAAAGCGAAACAAACGCGAATATAAATTTTGTCCTCTTTTATTTATCTTACATATGCATGTGCATGTGCGTTGTTTTGTGCCCGAATTTATGAGAATCTTACAGTTTCGATATTTTTGGTACTATTTTCCATTCTGAGTTTTCATTTACAGATATCTAGCGAGGAAGTGATGACTTGGTGAGGGGCTAATTATCATAATAATAATGGCAGGATAGCTTATCGACTGAGTACTATTTCATCTGACATGCATTTTATGTAGTTTTGATCATGGTACACACTCTAACAAACTATGACTACCACGAAACTTAAAGTACGTTTACATGCATACTTGAAGTATAACTCAAGTAGAGATCAAGTAATGAAAATATCATGAAATCGCACATTGACTTCAAGTATACGTGAGTCAAGTAAATCACAAAATTTTATTCAATTTACTTGAAAAAATTCATGTAAACGCAACTTCAGTACTTGAAAAATTTTCATTTGTGCGCGATATGAAAACGGCAAAAAGAAACAAGAAGAAGATTGTTGTTGATAATTCAGGCTGTGATTTTTAACACTTTTCTTAAGATATTTAACTAAAAATCCGCAACTCTGAATTGAACTTAATGCAGAGTTGTCAAAGGTAAAATGTCACTTCAAGTAAATTTCGAGTCAAGTAATTCGAATTAATTCAACCAAAAACCCTACTTGAGTTTCGAGTGGATTTCAAGTCAAGTATTCAAGTATTCATGTAAACGTACTGATAGATTCGTCATTTTATGTTGTTTGACATCTTGTTAATCGAATCCCTATAAAGTTACGTGCACAATGAGTCGAGTAGAGGCGAGGCAAGGTTATATCACGAGTTGAAGAAATAAAATAATTGTAAGCTGTACTATGAGAGTGTTCATAACAGCGCTGTGGCAACACGCGATGTGGCGAGACACGTCGAGGTATTTCGCTCGATAATGAAATTTTTAATTTTTCGCGAGGTGCAACGCGCTAATTTTGATAGCGTTCAAGGCTAAATCTTGCTAGGCATTCAAGTAAATACGTAGTATTTCGCCTCATATAATTCACACTTAGCAGCAAACTGAGTCAATTTCAGATTGACTTATTTCGCTATGAATTTTCATAGCAAAACTCTCTATTCTCATATGTTTTTTCTTTGACATAACTAATTGAAGAGTTCTTTACGCATTCTCATGTACTGCAAGAATCTATGAGGATCAGTATGTAAACCTTCATATATGTGAATGATGAAATTCCTCAAATTCTAAATCCTTGTTATTGTGACCCCACATACAAGCAAAACTGCTTATTAATTTTATATCCTTAGAATGGAAATTTGGCAGTTGGTTTCTTGAATTTATATTGAAATCTTTCATTAATATAATCGAATGTTTCCGTACTCATTCTCATATATTGGAAGAATCTATCAGGATCAGCCCATAAATCTTCATATAGATGATGAAATCCGCCAAATTCCAGAAATTTCGTATTTATCGAGTGGCAAGCAAAACAATGGAAAGTACACTTATGTGAAAAATGCAATTTAGTTGCATTACGTGAGAAACACAAAATTTCTTCTTCAGAATCTGATGATATAATTTATGCTCTCACTTCGCGTTTTACCAAGAAACTGAACGCCTTGTTGTGATCATTACACCTTGAGATGTACCTATTTTAACCTCGCTCGTTCAACTGCCTAGCGCCTTGCCACGCCTCGTTGCGCACATATCCTCAGAGAAAAATAATTCAACTTGTTTGTAAATTTATTCTACTGGATCCGTTTAAAATATTAAAATAACTACAATTTTACTTTTTAAACATAAAGATAAATTGAATTTGTCAGTTTAAATCTCCTTTAGGGGAAATCAGGTAGGTATTAAAACGAAGTGCCTGAAAGTTTTGTCGGTATAAAATGCAAAATAAGAATGGAATACATACATACCTATGATTTACATTATTGATTAATTATATGGAATACTCACAATATTTCTAGAATGAAATAAGATGTTGATAATAGTAGGTACTTTCTCAAAAAAATACATAATACATCGTGGATAAACACTTAATATTACTTAAATCTATTGATTGTGCTCAAAGTACACGTAAGTATATCTGATGCATCTTCATTTCTTTCAGATTAATAAAGTTAAAAGAATGCATTCATATATGTAATATCATTTTTCAATGTTATTAGGAAAAGTGGGGTTAAGTGATATGAACTTTCACTGGCAGTTTTCACAGTTATATTTGATTTGTTTGAAGTTCTTCAATTCACATATGAAATATAAATTGAAGGAAGATTTTTATAATTTTAATTTACTTTATTTTACCACTAACTCCACTTTTTACACTTCAGTATAGTCAATTGATAATTTTCCCTCTATTTGAGAAAATTATTATTTCCACTAACTAATTTCACTATAGAAATATTAAAAGGATCTCAAATAATCAATTAAGAGGGCAAATTATGGGTATTTAATTTTTTTTTCTATTTTTTTACCAACAAAACTTTCCAGCAGTTCGGTAAAATACCAAGCTGATTTCTACTAAAAGATATTTGAACTGGAAAATTCAATTTCTCGTTATGTTAAGAAGTTGAAATTGCATTTATTTCTATATTTTCAGCGGATCCAGTGGAATAAATTAATATAAATATTAGCACCTTATTCTCCTTTTTTTATGAACCAACTCACATGACGTCACACACATTTGAAAGACCGGACGATCATACCTTGTTACTCTGTATACCGTCTACGCTTAACTAGAATGAGTTAGTTATAAAGAGAGAGGCGTATAAATTTTGTGCATCCATCAAACTCGTATAGCTGTTAGTACTTCCATTCCAGCTTAATTGAAAAAATGGTTACCTTACGAGAAATATATAACAAAATAGTAGAAAATTAGGCTAGTGATATGTATGTATTGTGTGATTGGAGCATTTGAGTGGATGAATTCTTTCCTGATATCTTAGAATACAGCTTCACTAACAAAATCTCTGATATTATGCTATTCACAGAAACCCAATAAAATTACGTATCGTTTCAACATTTTATGCCCACAAAATTGCTCTGGTTCCAATTTATTTTAATAATTCTTAAAAAAAAAAAAACTGCGAAAGAATTTTTGATTTAGCTTTTTGCAGAGCCTTTGCAGGTTTTATCGTTTTGATATGAAACTTAAAAGAGATGATAAGTCAATATTCAAAATTGAAATTTCATAGATCAAATGCAATTATTTCAGTTTTTCTTCCGAGAGTGTGACACACACAACCTGTACGAAAGCAGAACAATTATCGATATAAAACTAATATTAGAATTTTATTAAAATCCACATGCAAGAATTAAGAAAAATATTTGAAGTGAAAAATGTGTTCAGTATCCAGATAGGAAAAGACCGAAGTCAAGTACCATCAGTTTTAGTGTATGTTACATAATATTGTATGTGAATGTATAATGTGCATATGGTACCTGATGGTAAGTCTTCACTTCCTGTTTTCACAACTTTCGGTGCTGGTATTTCTTCAACGATCTCCTTTTCATTTCCCTGTGATAGTATTTCTTCAATTACGCTCTTTTGCTTTCTGATTCGCTTCAGCAGACTTTCGACTGCATCCTCCTCCTCAGTACCTTTTTCATCTTTTGATTCTTGTTTTTTCAAATCAAATTTCTCAGGAAGTTTATTATCGTCATCATCTTTAGATCCCCAAAAATCAATTTCAACTTCCTTTTCGTCTTTTCTAGCATCGAGATCAACAGATTTTTCGTTTAAAGATAATTTATTCGTTTCAAATTTATTTTCGTCGATTTTTTCGTATTCGGACAAAACGCCGCTTTGTTTCCTATAAGAACCATCCTCCAATTTTGTAGTTTTTGATTTTAAAGCTTTACTGGGTTGCAAAATTTCAGCCTCTTCGGCATCAAAAGTGAGAACCTGTGTTTCTTCTACAGTAGTAGTTTTTACTCGAATATCAGCGTAACCATCTTCAAATGGTACATGTTTTTGAATTTCATCAATCATAACATCCTTCGCATAAAGTCCTTGAGAACGTTCATCTTCAGATGCCGATTGAATTGATATATTTCTTGAAATTGTGCGATTCTGTGGTGAATTTAGATCTTCTGAATCTCCTTCATCAATAATTCCATGCAGTGGTGGAGTTTCTGGGTAGTACGTTATATTTTCTTCTTGTTTTGTTGTAATAAAACTTCCAATTTCTTCTACTTTTAACGAGCCAGCATGTGGCTTATTTGGACGGATTAAGTTAACAGTAGTAATTGGAGTTGAATCATCTTCTTCTAATATAACTGTTGTAGCTCGCATTTTATGTACAGAATGTGATTCATCTGGACCTGAGAATTTTTAATGGATATTTTGTGCGGATTTTGAATGAATGTTTTGTGCTTTGTTGATAAAAATTAATTAAGAGAACAAAACAGAACAAAAAAAAACATTCGTAATAATTCAAAATTATATTATACTGTCTTAATGAAATTAAGTTGATTTTTCTAAAGGACCCCTTCTTTTGCAAAAATAAAATAAATAATTTTTTAAGTCTGTTTTTCTCTTTAATAAAGTTCAGCAAGAAACAAAATAAATATTAAAACCATATGTCCAAACGCATTTTTTTCATTTAAATATATTAAATAGAAGGTGTACGTAATTAGTCGAGACACATCAGAGCTATCTATGTTTCGAAAAATTAATTCTATTATCATCAATGAAATATATAAAATTAGAAGGCAGTCCTAATTTTTACTATAATCCAAAATAATAGTACAAATGTTTTATTTTTTATTTTTGATAAATGACTGAAAAAGTTTAGATAAAGGCAAAAATTAATTGTAACATTTTCAAAAACAAAAAGATAAAAATAATCTTGAAAAAACTTAAGCAATAAATCTTTTGCTTTGGGGGATTTTAAAAAGAAAAATATCCTCAAGCAAAAGAACAAAAAATAAAATCTGTTCAAAATTTTCTGTAGAAATATCACTTAAACAATGTTATAACTACCTGAAACTTCAGATTGATGACTCTCTTCAGTGCTAATTGATACTGTGACCATTTCCCCATTTTCATTAATCTTAGTGCAATGACTGATTGAATGCTTTTCACCGGGCTTTTGATATTCTTAAATTTAGTTTGAAAAATGGTTTTAAGGTAAATAAATTCGAAATATTTACGTACTATACTAAAAAAAAATTGCACTGCAAAAAAAACTATTTACAAAATGATCTAATAGATGTAATATACTGCTACAAGTCGTTTCTTTCCTTCAAGTATATGTATATGTATGAATGTATATTGGCATCTATCTGGGAACACGAGGATTTTATGGGAATTTTTCTATTTAATAAGAGCTACTTAATTTTTGCAGAGTGTATCACCAAAAGCGTGGTTTTTTTTTTATATTATTGAGCCAAGCTCAAAAAAACAGTAGATGGTAAACTGTTCCACATTCCCACAGTTCGGGATAGGAAAGCATCACGGAATTTTACTGTACCGTCGAAAGTAATTTGTAGGGCAAAAGGATGTGCGCGAATGCAGGAATGATTCTACAAGGGATTAGACTAAATATTTCATCAGAACATTGGCCATACATGTAGCGATAAAGGAGCAAAAGGCATCCAACATTGCGGCGCTGCTCGAGTGAGTCGATATGACAAGTAATTACCACAACACCAATGAGCTTGAAGGTTTTCTTCTAGACAATATCTAAGGAAGCTAAGGACGTGCGACCAGGCTCGGCACAGATGTGGGAATTGTATTTCATTCTAGGTCTGATATAGAGCTTGTAGAGGAGCGCTAGATTCGATGGGCTGTAATATTTCTTACACCTTTTCAGAAATCCAAGATATTTCGATGTTTCTTTGGCAATAGAGAAGATGTGATCTGTCCAGCTTAAATTTACTGGAAATATTAATGCCAATAATGCATAATGACGGTGTGCCGCAAATCCATCAAAAGAAACGGCAGTGGGTAAATTATAATCTTGTTTTAAAGAGATGAGACAGCTTTGGGACTTAGGTGCATTAAATTCGACGCGATTTGCATGTAAAAGACATTTAAGAAGAATAGCTTGGATGTAGTCACACCATCAGAGAATACACAAAATCTAATGTATTGTTATCGAGAAAGCTCTCAGTAGGAAAACAGCAATGCCTTACCAAAATAACTAGTTATTTCACTCACTACCAAATATCGTATTCAATCGAAACGCGTTATTTAAGTAGTTACCAGTAACTACTTTCTGAATTGAAAATGAAAATCAGTTACGTTATACGTTACTCTCCATAATACTACGTCACTCTACTCTACATGTCTTCGAAAATTTAATAGGGGGAGTTCCCGTTTGACTCCAGGAATTACATTCTATTAGAATTACAAGAAATAAATAAAATTTGTGATATTGTTTGCCATCGTTGTTTATATTTTTTTTAAAAAGTTATTATTCTTCAATAACTAGTTTCAAAAGCAAACTCTACATCTACAGAAACTACTTAGTTCAATAACTAGTTATAAAGTCTACATTGTAAACGACGTGTCTGGCAATGACAATCAATGCTAAAAGTAATGCAAGTTATAATATAACACGTAACTACTTCTATAGTTATCGCAACTAGTTATGGAACTAGTCTTGCACGCGTTCTACTTCCTACGTATATTCGAATGAAAAAAAGTAATAAAATGTCATTAATGAATACTAACAAAGGGGTGGAAAGGAAAACAGAGGTTTGTGGTACAATATAATTGATAGTACGGGGATTGGATGTGGTATCTTCAAAAGCGACGCCAATTCCAAAAGTAGGTCAAGGCCAAGAGGTTTTTTGCTAAAAAATCAGCAGAGCAGACTCTATGGAAAGCCTTTGAGACGTCCAGAACGACTAATTCCAATAGGCCATAATTGTGAAATTAACTGGGTGGAATTAAAACAATTCGATAAGACCTTTTTTTGTTTTTTTATTTATATAGAACGGAATTCAGTGCGAGTTGCTGATAGCTTTCGAATTCGTTAGCTGCGTATTTTCTGGAAAAAGGCTGGACATGGGAAAATTTTCAACCCGGTTGCAAAATTCCCGTTGCGATATGCAGATATATATAGACCCAACATGTTTTTTTTAAGTTTCAACGAATACCTCTCTTATCGGGTTGAAAATAATAAAGTTATTAAAGCAACGGAAGAGTCATTATCATGTGAAGAGCATGAAGAAGCAAATTCTAGGATTATCTACCACATTTGCCAAACTGATATCGACGTTGAAATTGTTATAAGATGCTCAGATTCTAATATTCTCATTATACTCCTTGGTAACATGGACAATTTTAATGTTTCCTTAAAACTTTGGATTAACTAGGGGGTGGCTGCTTCCGTTCATATCTAGAGTTCTACAAGGCTTCCACGCCAAGATACGTTTTGATTACACTCCAGCTTTTTTTCGCAAAGAGAAATTTCGGCCTTTCAGATTACTAGAAGAATCAGAAGATTATCAGCTAGAATTCCAAAATGTTACCACCGATGATGAAGAATTACTGAAGAGTGTATTTGTCACCTTGGAAAGATTTTTTTGTCATAAATATGAAATTCGGAAGATTAACAACGTTAACGATGTCAGATTTGATTTATTTTTTAATACGTATATAATAAAAAAAAAATACAATGAAAGTTTTGGGAAAAAATGTAGAAATTTCGATCCATCAAGCTTACCACAATACAGAGCTAATTTACGACAGCATTTATTGAGAGCCCAATACGTGAGCACATTTTGGAGAAATGCTGACTCTAAATCTCCTACATCTAGAGAAGTCAATGTATTCAACATAAAACTTGTCATTGTTTAAATTCCAAAAAATGGTTTTATTAATTTTCCCATGGAAATCTATCAAGTTCCAATTCAATAGTGGATTTTTTCTTCCAGTATTTTATCAAGAATATCCTCAAATCGGAGCCAGATAACTCAATTATGCGCAGAAGCTTTTCTGTAGCTCCTGAAATTCTTTACAAAAAAAGAATAAAACTAAATTGTGCTATCTCGATGAGTTCATGAAATATTCGCAAAACATCATCGTTAGAAAAAAAAACCCACTTAACCGTGCTCAAATCGATCCGGTTTCTAACGACACGAACCGAATTATCGCCTGGCAAATTAATTTCATGTGGTTCGATAATTAAATTAGCTCGTTAAAAAATTTACAGCCGTAATAAAATAATTTTTTTTAACAAAAAACAAAACGTTTGGCACGGTGGTAGCAACGAGGAAATTGTCTGGGAATAGTGTGAATTTATATTTTTCGATGCTTATTAAAACTGATGAAAAAAACAAAAATCGGACTAAAATCATTTTGAAAATAGCTTTTTTCGCCTGTGGAATGTAGTGCGCACAGGTAAACGTAACCCGTAACCACTCTCACCAACCGCGGGGTTGACCGCATAACTATTGAGATACTGTAAGGAAAGGCATATAAAAAGACTAGCCGAACTAAAGTAATTTCTCGAAAACGTTGTTAGCTCTTAGACTATTAGATTCGCTCAGTAAAAATTGGGTTTCTGAATAAAAATTATATTAACTTTGTATAATAATTTCATTATTTCAGTTCCATCTAAAGGTGTTCACACCATCATAGGCTTTGAGAAGCTGCAAATACGCTGGGTAGACAGTAGTGATGATACAACAATAAAAAAAGGTACGCCTGTAACTGAAACACTGTAAACTATTTTTTGGAAAATATCAGACTTCGTAAATGAGAGAAGAGTATTATTTTAACTGTAGAATATTAGATAAGTAAGCAATGAACGAAAATTAAAACATGTATAAGATCAAATTTTTCCTTTTGAAAAGTTTTGAAATTCCCTTAAACTTCCAACACTGCTGTGATCAGTGGACTCGGGCTGTTACTTTAAGTAATCGGATATTTCCGGCTACTTATGTGTGAAGCTTTTTCCTCTTTCGGTTTGGCTTGCTCCAGCGTTTCTCTCAGATACTCATCGGTTTTCCTTTTAATGTGCTTTCGTGAGCATATACTGGGGCTGCCTGTGTGGTTTTTTAACAGATTTAGGCCAATGGCACACGAGCGTCAAATGTCGCGCTCCATTTTGACCGCGCGCCATGGGAGTATGTACATACTACCGACCAAAAGGCCGATCTATGGTCGCGCGACCTAATTTGGTCTGGCTATCTCCCCTCATGACGCGCGAACTGTAGAGCGGCATGAGAACTACTGCTAGGCATCTGCATTGTCACACGAGCTGCCAAATGGTCGCGCGTCATTTGTATTAGAAGCGTAGTGTTTTGAAATAGTGCAACACTTTTAAATTATGAATAGGAAAATTGATGTTGATAGGCGAGATACGCCAGAGACCAGATCTTTGGGATACTATCAACGAAATATACAAAGATCATAATAAAACATACCATAAGAGTTGAAATTTTATTCTGAAAATTCCTTCAATTTAGGATGTTTTAAAGAGAAATACCAGGTCAAATATCTTCCGTAGTAGTTACACACAAAAGTTCTTTCGTTTTTTGCTTTTTCAAAAGCTTTCCAAGAGAATAAAATAAAATAAGATTTTGATCAAAACTTATAATCAAGCTAAATAGCTAATAGGAAAGAGTAACATAATTTTCCGTTTTGCGAATAAAGTTACGCCCGTGTGATAACAACGAGATTTTCATCATTACGTGCGGACAATTGGATGTGCAGTCATTTTGACGCTCGTGTGACATTGGCCTAATGATGAAAGCACGAAGTAAATCTAAACAAATATGTTTGGCAATCAGATCTTGGCAGCATTGCTCGTAGTTCCCACGAAACTTTTTATTTTATTTCGTCTCCCCGTACAAAATTATGGGAAACATCATACATCCGAAGTTCAGAAAATTAAATTTTCCTGCGCAAGTATGTTACATCCTTTTACGCCAATGATCGTAAACCATTAGAGTTGTCGCACCCGGCCATATATTTTTTGTTTGTCAGTAATTCTATTTAAATCTGAAACGCTGCGCTTATGCGGCAGTGGACCAAACAGTAATGTTGAAAATTTTATTTGGGCAAAGTGACTATTTTCACAGAGTTGACTCATTGAATCTGACTCTTTTAAAAAAACCGGCTCAATGAGCTGACTCAAAATGAGTTAGGTGGCTCTTCAGATCGCAAACGTATTCGACGAAGCCACACTCTAATGTCGTGTAAACTCAAAGCACGCAATGTGTAGCTCAAATGCATTGCCGAAGTAAGTCACTGAATTCGGAATGTTTTGCAAGCTTAATTCGTTGCTGAAGAACCTCATCGTTATGGAAGATTAGGTATGCCTGTTATGTTTATGTATGCGGTGTGATATATATATCGTATACGTTATGATGTGTGTTATTTTTTTCTTACTTATTGCTTATCTGTGCCTATGATGGCTCTGTCTGCATACGGTTGTGCTGTGCTGTCGTATACGCAAGTCGCACTGTGAAGTGAAATTAACGTATGCAATATGAGACCAATACGTCACACTCACAATTTGCCGCAAGAGTTATCTTCCGTCATGTTTTTTTGTTATAGCTCTTGAGTCGTCCTGACTCTGGCTAGAGCTCATGATGTTTCGCTCCCTTGTGACCAATGAATCTCACCAGAGCCACGAGTCAAATAACTCCTAATGATTCAGCTTCATATAAAATTAAATGTCGGCTCAGGCGGCTCACTAATAACAGCCGACTCTTTGAGTCAACTCAACTCAGCAGTTGCCCATATCTTGAACAGTGGAATGAGGAAAGTTTACTTATAGGCGTGATATACGAAGGGAGATAAGGTCTATATTTGCACATTGTAAATGCAGTAGGTTGCTATTGAAAATATAATGAATACTAATAATACAATTTCTTGTCAGTCTGCAAACTAGTAAGTACATAGTATTATTAATTTGTTAAAGTTAAAGTCTGTTGTGTCGTCCTATAGCCTAGTTTGTAATACAATTATTATCTCAAAATAATGGATTATAGTATGCTTGAAGGAAAGATCAACTAAATATTTAAATAAAAATTGCGAATCTACAAAAGCTTGCTAGAATCAAAAATTTTCAAATCTACCACTATTATATTTCTAAAGCACTGAAGACATAATAAATAATTAACAATTTTACCATCCTCCTCTCCGGTTTGAGCCTTGGATAGTTCTTCTTCAACAAGTTCCGATTTTTTCTTCGATACGGTTTGATTTGCTGTTTGACATAAGATATGTTAATCACAAATAAATGTAATGAATGATTGTAGAATATTGTATGTGTTTAAAGAAAAATTTAAATTCAAAAAATTTTAACGAAAAGGACAAAAACCAAAAATAACGAACAAAAGCAGATCGTCATTTACTTACAGGAGAATACTCAGGAGAATCTCACTTGTACGTATGGCGTGTATGTATGTATGTAAGTACATACAATATTATTATTTCAATTTTGTATACTTTTATTTTACTTTCCAAAAATATGAATAGCAAAAATAAATAGATTATCTTTTGAGTTTTGTACTTACTAAGAACAGTGACTCTGCTTTTCGAAGAACTTGTACCCATAGAGTTGGAAGCTTTCACTTCATAATCACCAGAATCTGATGTTTTTACCAAGTTTAATGTAAGACAGTAGGTTTCGCTACGTTTGCTATCGCGTAAAATTTTTATCCGTGCATCAGTTCGGACTTCTTCTCCATCTTTATACCTAAAGAATTATATAATGTATAAATAAATATTTCCAATAAGATGTTAGTTTTTACCATTTGATCTCCGGTTCGGGGACACTATATACTTCGACTTCCAAGGTTAAAATGTCACCTTCGTTGACTTCTACATCTTTAAGAGCTTTTCTTATTTTCGGTTTGCCTAAAAAGAATTTATTTTTAGTTTTTATTGTAACAACTTTTTAGTACTTAGTTTTCGAACATTATTAGTAATTCCAATTTGTATTTAACATTTTTCAATGGGAAAACATTGACTTTGCATTAATGATTTTATTTTATGTGGATTGAAAAACGTTAAGAAATGTTTAAGTAATATAATTTCTGTGTTATGTTTTTATGTGAAGAGACAACGGGATTTTGATTGATAAATTTCACACCTTTACACCCTTTACATTTTGTTGTATGAATCAAAATTGTGATATAAAGCGGGCGTTTTAGGGCAAGTGCCAGTTTTTCAACAATACAAATTTCACAGTGATTTTGTTTTTCTCAACTTATCACCATCAAAGAGAAAGAGAAGAATATAATAATAAATTAACAAAAGTTTAAGTCACAAATTAGATGTCTGAAGATATAGGAAGAGCCAGCCGTCTGGACGGGAAGGGATCTCCACATTCGAGCGACCTGAACAAAATAAGAGGCCTCACCAGCTGAGGAATGGAAACAAGGAACAGGAAGATTCTAATGTCGAGCTTATTGTAGGAATTGTATCTGGTTATATACAGGCTCACCAGAGTGTATTAGGTTATAGAGGAATATTGAGGCTTACGCTTTAGGTAAGAGTTGATCGAACAGCCAACCACTGAGAGCCTGTACGGAGATATATGCTGCCATCGTTTAATGCCAAACACAAATCTAATGCAATTTTTGAAAGGAACTTCAACTTTCCGCGCGCATACGCTATCAAGTTTGGGATATATCATACTTCCGTAAGTAAAATGGGGTAATAGAAGAGCTTTTACGAGGAGTTGCAATCAAATATTTGTTGACAGTAATCGATCAGATAGCCATAGTCTGCGTAATCCCACATATATCTTGGAGAGTATCAGATGTGTTAGCAACAACTTAACTGCCCATTTAGGATGACCCCAAGATTGGAAAATGCGTGGGATATCACTTATGTCATACAAAGACAGATGTAGATAGCAAGACAGTGCGATTTGATAGGATTTAGTGAAAACGCGTTGTTGATCGATCAAGTGTAGATACGGGAAAGATCATCATTATTGCGAGCAACACAATCTGCTATAAGACCAATAGGCCTGCTTATAATTGTACATCATCAGTATAAAGATGAAGCTAAACACCTTGTATCACTTTTGGCAAGTCATTAATAAACATATGTAACAGAAAAATAAAAGACGCAAATTGCTAAATACGATCAATGCGATACCAACTCGCCACCATGCCCTATAGTGATCTGATCTATTCTCCTGCAGGCACCATCCGCATACTCTATACTACCTGTTTCTACCTGTAGTTAGACTAAGCATCTACTTGAGGGTTAGGTTAAGCATGCAGCTGCGGAAATATTATTATTACAGGAATTTCCATCTACCTTTCATCAGGCCGACAATACGTACCACCTAAATGGCAGTTATACCCTTGGTTTATTAGCTATTTCTTAGATTACTGAGGCAAATATATTATTTATGATGGTGACCTTCAGACAGCGGCATTACGCTTCTTAAGGCTCTTATTCAGGAGGGATTTTCTAGCTACTGCTAATTCAATACTTACATATACAAAATAACAACGGGCTCAAAACAGATCCTTGAAGTACGCCACAGAAAAAGGGGAGTAGGGAGGATGAGGAGTTACCAATTTTTTGTACCCTTTGAAACCTGTTAGTAAGGAAATTATCAATTAAGGAGATCGCAGTGGAAGAGAACTTAAAATTACTGTATATGTAGCTTTTGTAATAGTTTAGGGCTAAAACAACTATGACAAAGTTCTTGGAGTCGAGAATCAGGCAAAGATCATGTGCGACTTTAAGTATAGCAGCTTCACAACTGTGGTGGTCAAAAGCCAGACTGAAATTATGTTAGGAGGTTGTTATATTTGGACAAATTCTGAAATCTGAAAAGACAACATTTTTTCAAAATAGCAGAGAATGCTAATTGGCAGGAAATCAAAAACTGATTCAGGGAAAGGTTTCTTGGCTACTGGTATAATGTTGGCTATTTTCCAAGCTTCCGGGAACGATTAGTAAGTCAGACAGGAGTTTAAAATATGAAATATGTATGGTGAAATGTAAGGTAATAGCATTTTGAAGAACAATGGATGTAAACCATCAGGATCAATAGCATTAGACGTAATGGAGGATACTGCCGCAATGAGATCACTGTGATCAATATCTCAAAAAAACAAGCAGGTTTCCTGGTGCTGGAAAAAGGGGGACTTGAAATGAAGAATACGTGAGTTTATATCACTAACGTAACGGAGCTATTGAACACGCTATTGTCTGGATGAGGATAGGTAAAGTGAATATTTAGTTCATTGTGGTTGAGATTGCAATGGGGCTCACTGTCCCGATAAGTGTCAGCATTTCGAAAGTTGCGCCAAAGTATTTTAGGGGGTAAATTCGGATCAAATTTGGAATTGAAATATAGACGTTTGGTATTGCAAAAGGCAGTATTTATGCGATTGCGTGCAGTCTTAAATAAGTTTCGAGAGAAATTGCTGCGTAGTCGCTTATAATTCTGGTACAAGTATTCCCGTTCGGCTATGAGAAGGTTGATTTGGGAGGTAAACCAAGGACAGGTGGTTGGGGTTACAAGCTTTGTACGAAGAGGCACATATTTATCGAACAGATTATTTATTAAGTAATAAAATTATCCACTTAACAATCAACTGATGTATAAATTATACCTACATATCTGTCCAGGGTAATGATGAGCATTCACGGAATAAATTATCAAATTTAATGTTATTGAAGGCACAGAAGGAGAAGCTGGTGCTAGAAGGGATTTCAAGGGGAATATCGTAACACAAAAAGAGAAGGTCATGGTCCAGTATGCTGGGAGGACTAATCTGGTTATGAAAATGATTTCTATTAGTATTAGTAGTTTGGAAAAGATCTAAAAGGGACGGGTTATTCCCGGTATTAGAACTTGACATCGACTTTTTCTTTTCAATGAATTTGAGGACCTTTAACACAGTTTTATCTGTTGTCCCTTTCGACCTACCATATTTTGGTTTTCCCGCAATTTATCATCGTTTCCAAGAATGTTTCCATTGGCAATGCCCTACCTTAAAATGACAATGCCCTACCTTCAAAATTGCCAACTTAATCCGTATTTTGCGGCGACGTTACGTCATAAAAGTCGTCACGGCAAGTCAAGTCTGTATGATCGGCAACACTGACCAGACAACCACTACTCGGACATGTATATGTTTGCGTTACTTACCTCCCACCTATTACTATCTTGTATGAAGGTAAGATGATTGGTCGACTACTTGGCCAGCGCGTTGGTGAGGACATTTGGCTGTTACAAGACTCGTATATGAAAATTTTTCTCTGATTTTGAAGACTCAAGATGAAAAATAAAAATAGAAAATTCAATGATGCTGATATTACAAAATATATTGATATCACAGGAAATTCGACTAGCAATGATCGTAGCAAACAAACAAAATATTATGTGCTCTACAATCGGCTGATGCGACTTTACAGGGTCAAAGCCCCAGATTGAAGGATGCTATATCAATAATAAAATGCGTCCAGGAAAACGATTGCTCAAAATTGAGAACTTTAATGTTTCATCCAAGATCTCACGCTCATAATGAAAATATTATCGGTTTCGCAAAATATTGCGCTCATTTTTTATATCTATAGCATTTTTTAGAGTGTGTGCTCTGGAGCATGAAAATTATCTGTCATACGGGATTTTTTGTTTTCGTACCTTTATATTTTAGATTCGACGACATACCCACTATTGGGTTTACCTAGAATAAGCCGTTGTGTTTGTTCAGGTAGTCTTAAGTAGTATCATAGCATTACGTGTTTATATGCACAATTCAACATAATTTGTATAGTTAGAATAGTTTTATCAGAAAAAAACAATTAATAATTAATAAATTGATTTACTTACAGTTAACAGTTACCGAACAATCATTTTCTAATTTTCCATAATCATTCATGATTACACAGCTGTATTGTCCGTGCATTTCTGTAGTTACATCTGTCAGTATTAATTTAAAATCATCACCTTCTTCAATTTTTCGGAACCCTTTACGTTTCTCATCGATTTCAATACCATCAATAAACCATCTTATCTTGGGTCTTGGATAGCAATCTACAGATACGGAAAGTTCAACATTTGTATCCCCTTCTGATACAGTTATGCTTTGTAATTTTTTAGTAAATTCAGGAGTACATTTCACACGTAAGTTTGTTTCATCCTTAACTTTGCCATGTTCATTTTCAAACTCAACGCTAAATTTCGCAGCATCCACTCGAGAAACATTTGATATCTTCAAGGTATACAGATTTCCATCCACAGAGGTTTGGAATCTTGTGTCCTTTGTACTGATTTCTTCACCATCTTGGTACCATTTAACTTTTGGTAGAGGATATGCATCAACACGAATATTCATAATAGCATCTTCCTTTTCACCATGAACATATTCTTTCTCTAAATGTTTTACAATTACCGGCTTCGAGTGTACAGTACATTCCCAGAACTCTGAGGTTTGTCCGATATCATTACTTGCGATAATCGAATAGGAACCGGCATCTTTAAGTTCAATTTTCTTGATTTCCAAGATAACGTTTTCAATGCTCTTGGCAACCATTCTCTTCTTGATGCTGATGTGATCACTTTCAAATACTTCCTTTCCGTTATTACATATCTTAATATTAGACTGTGGGTAACCCTCCACTTCCATTTCTATTTTGATTGTTTCTTCTACCGAGCATGTAATGTTGGTTGGTTTCTTTATTTTAGGAGGTGCTATAAGAAATAATACAGTTCATTAAAAATACTTATTAGAAATGAGAAAAGTACATACCCTTAACAGTAAGAGTCATTTCTCCGCTGTCTTCGCCTAGTTCATTGGTTGCAGTAATTGTATATGTGCCAGCATCTTCAGTTTTGATATCCTTTATAACCAGAGACATACTCTCTGCATCTTCGTAAAGAATTTTATATTTGCTGCTCGCTTCAATAACTTCACCTTCATGCTTCCATTGAACAACTGGTTTTGGGAAACCTTTGCATTGAAGTTCCATTATAGCTGATCCTCCGATACTGCTATTTGCTTCCTTATGTTCAATAATTAACTGAGGTTTTTCAGGTTCTCGGTATAGAGTTTGAATTGCACCCTGAACTGTCAGTTCAGCACTACACGATATATTGCCCGTACTTGTTTGGGCGACACATGTATAAATTCCAGCGTCTTCTGGTTTCACATGCTGAAATACAAGTGCAAGAGAATCCTCATCATCGCCCAGAAGAACTTTAAAGCGTTCTTCTGGATTAAAAGGCTCTCCGTTTCTTTTCCAATTAAATACAGGTTTTTCACCTGGTGGCAAAATTTGACCACTAAGATCTCCAAAGATATTTCTATCCTCTAAAATCAAAATTTTATATTGCTTAAATGTAGGTATACTATACAGGGTGTCCCGTAAGTGGTGTAATATCTAAAGGCTACGGATGGGTCATGCTTAGACGAGGAAAAAATTGTATGGGTGGGGGAATCCTAACGGTTTCCTAGATTACAGGACTAAAAAATATTTGGGTATGTTTTCATAAATTACCCTGTAACTTCTGAAAGTTAGCCCGTGTAATGATGATTTGAAACTTCTTCGGTGGATAATCGTTGGATATTTCCAGCAGTCTATACATTTTTCCTCTCCCCTCCTCCGTTTGGTGGTTAAGGCCCAACAATTTATAAAAAAAACATGTTATAAATATCAATCTTTCATATTGGATTTAAGAAGCCCAAAACCTAGTATTAAAATGACTGTACCGAAAATGTAACCCTTTCTGTGTTTTTTACACTTTCTTGTAAGCATCTCTAGCGAAAATGACTGAAAAAAACTCAATAAGTGCCAGAAGGTAGGCAATTATTTTTTGAAATGGACCGTTTTCAGTCAGTTTCGCTGGCATGCTTAAGAAAAAGTGTAAAAAACGCAGAAGGGGCTACAACTTCGACAAAGTGTGATAGGTCATTTTTAAAGTAAAGGTTTTGTGCTTCTTAAATCCAGTATGACAAATTTATATTGATGACGCGTTTTTTTTATATAAAAGTAGTTAAATAAAGAAAAACGAGTTATATTTCCAAAATTTCAACTTTGTTGAGCCTTAACTTCAAAAGGGAGCAGAGGAGGGGAAAAATTTATATACCACTAGAAAGGTACAACGATTACCAATCGAACAATTTTCAAATCGTCATCACAGGATGTAGCGTTCAGAAGTTACAGGCTAAGTTATCAAAACATAACCAAATATCTTAAGGGCGGGGTAAGGTTTTACAACTTTTTTTTTGCTATTTTTTTAGTTTGTTTTTCTGAATGTACAATATGTCGAAAGTATTGTGTACAAACTTCAAGTCAATCGGAGCAAAACTAATGGAGCTACAACATTTCAAACGACCGGCCTTGATACTCGATTTTTATACCTGCCCTGCAAGTGCGCGATATCCCTATTAGGAAGCAGCTTCAAGTCTCTTTGTTTCCCGAATTCCTTTTTCCTTCTATGGGTCTTGAAAGTATGTAAACTGACCTTGTCATATTGTATATTTTTGGGTACTTCGAATATAACTCAGTTTACAGGCACACTTTCTGCTGAACGGTTGTGTACAGAGCTAAAATTAATTTTGAATGTTCCCGTATAAAAAACTTTAAATCGATTTTCCCGAACACGTAATTTTTGAAGTTCGTGAGCATTATAACTCAAAATCTACTTAACCGATCCTTTTGAAAATTTGAACACTACTTCTACGCATAAATCAACAGGTAATCTGGATGAGGTTTGTTTCACCATTTTTTTTCTATTTGTTAATAACAAATTAACCGAATTTTTTTTACCTAAAATCGCGTTTTTCACTCCCAAATACTGCAAAATATAAATAAAATAAAAAAAAAGAAAAACTCTCTCTGATTACCTGGTGAAACATATCACCTTTAAAACGCATATCGATTTTTTTGTTTCAGATGATCCGGTAACGAGTTGTAATGTTCACCGTAAAACAACTTTTTTTCAAGGCGCCTCCGGAGATTCGCCGTCGCTCTCGTATTTATCAATATTTTTTATGCAAAATTTTTTCTGACTTACTTTAGAAGTTGTACCACAATATGTCGATAAATTGAAAAAAACAATATTGCTCATGTCGCCGCAAAAAAATCACGAAAATATGCCATTTTTTCGCTTTTAAAACCTTACCCCGCCCTTAAAGTCCCGTTATCTCGGAAACCGTTCCATAGCCTTCGGATATTACACCACTGACGGGACACCATATGTTATTCAAATGGCATATTACATACCTGCAACGGTAACAACAGCTTCGCAAGTTGCTTTTCCATGTGCGTTGACAGCTTCACATGTATAATGTCCTGCATCCGATTTATGAACTTCTGTTATGACCAGTTCATAAAATCCTAAATAATCCTTATCACGGACTACTTGAATTCTGGGCTCAGTGTCTTCAACATCTTTTCCATCTTTTAGGCTAAATGAGAAGGTTAAATTAATTAAGAATATAAAATTTTCAAAATTTTAAACTTGTTTTACAATTTTATTTTAGGATTTGGATCTCCTTGAACTTTAACCATGAAACGGAAGAAAGTATTCTCCAGCATTTCTGTATCCTTAAGGAGTACGGTAAAGAATGGTACATTGAGTTCACTTCCATCTCCAGTTTTTTCAATTTTTCCTAAAATATTATAAATTTGTTAGTTTTAGTCGAGCCTCGAATTTGAATTATTTAAACGTACTTTGTCCAACCACTAATTGAGCTGAACAGCTTGCTGATTCTGCACCAGTTGTGGCCTTGGCAGTATAAGTACCAGTATCATTTTCACTAATGGAATATATAAAAAAGTAGTTGGCTAATAAAATATAAGTAAAAGAAAATACATAAAATATATTCATAGTTTAGAATATCCATTGCAAAAATAAAATCAGTTTCTAATATTGCTTTTGCCAGACCCCTTCTTCACAAAATAAATAGTAACGTAAGTTATAAGCGAACCGAGTTTATTCATATGGTTATTTAAATTATACAAATATAACCCCAATAAATATATCAACCTAATTATACTTAGGTTAGGTTAAGTTAGATGTAGTAGCAACCACCGAAGTATGTACCTACGTTTAGTTACACTTTAGATTACCCTACCTATCTATTGTCATCTCCAATTGCTCAATTTATGGAACCAGGAATGCATTAAACGCAGCCACAAGAGTTAACGAATCTTACTGAGACTCCCAACCCTGCGTTCGCGGGAAAAGTAGATATGAAGGGTATTATTTCTGCATCTGGCACGGCTGGGACATTCACACAGGTATTGAACGCTCTCAACTTCCTCCACGTCTATATCGCTTTTGCAGGAGTCATTGCATGTGTTCAGCATGTTCTCCAAAAAGGCGCTGTTTCGTGATACTTGCAGTAAAATTCCGCACATCATTACGGTTCCTCTTTTGCAGAGTTTCTGTCTTGCTAGCACATATCTTGGGATATAGCTGCTTGAAATCGCTCATGCGGTTAGTTCTCATCAGCTGCGATTACCCAGCTTACATGCCCGAGTATGCAGAATCCTCTTCGCTGATTCGAAGGGCCTTTTGAATTCTTTCTTCGTGGTAAGAAATCAGCTGCCTTATTGCCTAGTACATCACTGTGGTCTGGCGCGCAGCAGTATTTGGTACCAGGTCTCCTGAGCTCAATACGACGACGGTGGACTAGGCGTGATCTAATTTTGTATGATTCGAAAGACTTGATTGTTGCTTGGCTGTCAATGCTAGTAGGTACTTGTTGTTTTTAGCAGCCTTACTGCGCTACTTATATGTAGAAGACACTACATTTCAAGAGATGTTAAGTATACACCTCGGCTCTCACTCCCACATCCATTTTTCAACCATCTGTAAAGACACGTAGTATGTATATCGGAGATATTTGCCACGTGATTATCTTGTAACTTTTCTCTACTAAAGAGATTTATTCGAGAAATCTTTCTCAAGGTCAAGCCGTTGAACAGTACAATACATGGTCCCCTGTCATTACGGTGAGTATTTTTTTACCTACAGGCTTATTTTTGCACTATATCTATAACTAAGTATAAATACCAAATACTACTCACTTACTGATCAATATATCTTAAGAATAAGAAGGCCTACAAAGCTGAAATATTGCATGGTAATATTTTGTAGAAGTGATCTAAGAAGAAATTTTTGAAAAATTTGACCCCTAAGTAGACTAAAATTGGCCGAAAGCATAAACGCCTGGAGCGCTGAAATTTCTAATGGCAGTATCTCTCATTTGTTCAATGTTCATTGAAAACTAATTTTCAGAAATTTAAATTTTAAAAGACCTAATATAGGCTTAAGACCGAAATACGTTTATTTCACGTATCACCACGAGCAGGTTCGAGATGTACACAATTTGTGCACGTTGATTATTGTTTTACTGCAAGACGTGTAGTTATTACAGCACGCTTTTTGACAAATTCGTTAAAAGTCCTCTAACACATGATGATATACACTAGACTAGACTAGACACGACATAAAAACCAGTTTTTGTATAGAGTATGTATCAGCCTATGGTACACGTAGTTTATACACGGTTGATACATGTTCGTGAAGGAGCAAAGGAAATTCATCATTTCCATATGATTTATATGCACACAAACTGAGTACACGCATTCATATGTAATAAAACACTCGTGTATCATCCAAGTCTAACCCTCTACTCTAAATTAGGGCATACACGAAAATGTTCTAAAATAGTGTATCATCGTATGTCACCGGACTAAGCGGTGTAAAACTTACAACTAACTTACGTTATAGTTATGTTTCAGGCACAGTAAAGTCGCTACCTCACCATTGTAATCCCTGTGTAGTTGTTAAAGATTTGAAGACTTTAAGTGGCAAGATTTTCTCTGATTTGAGTGATTTATACATTTAACACCTGAACTGACTTAAGGAGAGAGCTATATTATCACGACTAAGCATGACACCACAGAAAGCATTAATTATTTCTTATTAACGTTATATCTGTTTGTGGACTCCGTGGTGGAGAAAGAGGAAGTGGTCTATTACCCATTGAAGTTCAACCACACTTTAAACACAGCAGGGTTTTCACCTTACCATCTTTGTATGTATGACAGTTGGGGTAGCAATAATGCTGATACGGTATCTGATCCTCAGCTTTGTAATGGTACTAGGCTGCAGGTAAAGTCTTTAAATAGTAACGTGATTGAAGCAACCATTCTTATTGGTGCAGAAGAAAAAGGTTTTCATACCCGGCATACTGCAACGAAAAATGTAGTAGGCGGGAACAACGATGGTAATATTGAGAGAAATTGAAGAAAACATTAAGGAAATATATCATTACTTTGTATCTTCTGATTTCTCAGATGCGGTGTGAGAAATACCCAGCTCGTGGCACCAATTTAATTTAATTTTGTGGTCCTTTAAAAAATTCGAATCATTCAAAATGAGAATAATCCCTCTCCTCCAAATACACGTTCAAATTAAGTGGGCTCGCCGTAGATTCTGACAGGCCCTCCGAATGCTCGAAATTTGATGAATTTGTCAAGCTTTTCTTGTGAATCTATGATAAGTTTTCAGCAGTTACAAGAGAACCAAACTAAGTTTTGATTTATACATGGTGATTTAGATTTTATGTGCAGAAATGAATAGGATGGGAGACTTTTTTTTATTATTCAAAATCAGAATATCTTGAGAATTTGATCTCTAGCATTTTGTTTTGTTTATTATTTTTTTCTCTAAAGATTTCTCGATTATATGAGTAAATTTTTACTATACATGACTATACTCAAATAATCTACCTACTGTCCTCATCGTTTAATATATTGAATGTAGAATGTTACTAAATGTAAATTAGTAGAGATACGGGTATCTTTCCCAGTTCCAGCTAAGATGTGAGTCAACATGCAAGTCAGTCATAGTATATCAACGACGCAATAAATATGATGGAAACTCAGTAGGTATACTCTGAGTTAATTCATGTTGTGGTCGCGGTTAATAGTGCCACGTGGTTTTGTGCAATTTATTTTAAATAAGAATAAAACAAAAATAAGGTAAACGAGGGCAGTGATGGTGAATTTATCTAAGAAGAAAGCGTTATCATATAAAATAAGCGGCCAAGTGCGAGTCGGACTCGCGCACGAAGGGTTCCCCACCATTTTTTACTTTTTATTTATTTTTCAAATGAGAGCAGGCGTCATGTGATAAAATATTCTGTCATTTAAAAAAAAATTCCTACTTATGAGAATAATAATGAATGAGAATAAAACGAGGAAAAAACGCCGAAAAGATCACGTTTCTTGTATGGGAGCCCCCTTTAATTTTTAATTTAATTTAATTTTTATTATTTGTTATTATAGCGGCAATAGAAATACACAGTCTGTGAATATTTCAACTGTCTACCTATTACGGTTCATGAGATACAACCTGGTGACGGACGGGCGAACAGCGAAGTCTTAGTAATAGGGTTTCTGTTGTTACCCTTTGGGTACGGAACCCTTAAAAGGGAAGTTTTGAAGAAAAACAATAAAATTGTTAGAATTCATCATTGAAAACCACGAGGTAGGCCACCAAATACGAGGTCTATCACGATATACTTATGTATATAAGCTGATGGATAGTTAGCACTTTTTCTAAGTACAGAGAGGAACTCGTGTAAATGTTTTCAGTATCTAAAGTTTTGCGAAAAATTAAAAGAGGGCAATAGTTTTGGAAGAAAAGGTGTTTTTATCGATAGGTTTGTAATACGCAAAGAATCCGCAAGTATTTTTCAAAAGCAGAAACATTTCAAGCTCGATAACGTGATTTACTTCTAATCTGAGGCATACGTAGTTGATGCTGGTTTCCTTGAGTTGTAAACACGTGTGTAGTTTTACAGGGTGTTCGGTAAATAAGTAATTTGGAGTAGGCTCATGGATTCCCTGGAGTGTCCTGATCACACTTTTGTTCTATACGTTAGACCCCACCCCGAAATATGTATTACTCTATCTTTTTGAGAGGAGAGTTCCCACTTTTCATACAAACTTTAGGCCCAACACCGACATACCCTTAACATAGTTTATTATCTACGTTTATTTCAATTAAGCGGGGCAAAGCTTTGGCGATCGGAACTTGAGCAACTTTCCTGGGTGAAAAAGTGGACTCTTCTACTTATCGTTATTGCGCAGATTCGGTGTTGTGGAAAATGTCTTCCTATGAAAAAAATGTTTCACAACATAACACTAATGGCCATGAAAGAAAGAACTACAAAAATATATATGCGAAATGTAGTAACTGGGGTGTATGTGACCAAAGTGCATGAAAATGGGTTTTCCGGCGACAAAATTGTCCCGAGAAAGTTTTATGAATAGGAAGAAAGCACACTACCTACAGTACTCGGCGAGACCTTTAATTTGATATGCAACATACCATATTGGAATCACTCCTTCACTGGAGGCTCCTACTACCACTCTAAAAGTAAACAGAGAAACATTTTCTTTTCTTCTTCTTCAAATATAGCTGGTAATTAGCTGAGCCGAACAGTGAGACCTGTTTTCCGATTGGACATAAGCCTGCCGAGTTAGATCCGATCTAAAGTGCGAAAAGTCTAGTACCTTAGTTCGAAAAAAAGGGGAGCATGGGGATGCCTATAAATAGCTATTTAAGCGTCCGAGTATAGGAGTGTGGGTACTCAAACTTCTTCTCAGAACCCTAGAATATCAAGTCTGTACTAGATTTTCCAAAATGTACTAGATCAAACTTTGATCCCACCCAAGTCTTCCCCCGCTTAATTTAAATAAACATTGTTAATAAAATATGTTCAGAGTATCATAATGCATCGTTTAAGACATCTGGAGGAGTCATGTCGGGCCTAATATGGGAATTCCCCATTACGTTAGAAAATTTATCATTTTACAAAGTGGGTCTAGTCACATACATGCTTCGAAGTCCTTTCAAGCATATCGCAGGATCAAACTTGAGTATTTATTCCAAAGAAGACATTATATCCCTTTTACCGATATTCAATATGCTATGATTATGGTCAAATGCTTCAATTATCGAGCCTTATAGGCAAATTTGTGGCAAATATTGCGTACAAATTTATTGTGTTATCCTTAATCCCAAAAAATGTTTAAATCCAGGACATTATTTTTTTTCTTCGAAAACTTAAACCTTCCTTTAAAGCAAACAAGAAATTGATTTATGATTTATTAATTGAGGTCGTCAATATTGAGCAGCAAACTATCTTTTAACTCTATTCTCGCCAGCGCATATTGTCATTTTCCATTAGTTTTTGAGTCAATTAAATTTTATATGGGTAGATATCAATGCATGTATACAGGGTGTTTAATAATTGGGGCACCTAATTCAAGGGCTTGATAGCTGAGGTGGAGACAACCAAAAAATTATAACGTGAACGCGGGGAGGGGGGGGGGGGGAGACGCGTCGTTTCGGCAGTAGGGGGTTTGAGATTTTTATTACTTCTTGCACTTTATACCCTGTAACTTTCTTGATATACACCCCATTAAGGTGGAATTTATCTCAGATGATACCAAACCATCTCAGCTTTTCAATGAATGCCCATCAGCCTTCCTGTCACCTTCCGTAGGAAGTTGTAGGACATCAAATTAAAAAAATTGGGAAAAAAATTCCTAATTTTTCCAAATTTTAACGATTTTCTCGCCAAAATTCATAATAACTATACAGTTTTATTACAAGATTTAGAAACCCCGGAATGTTACCTTTAATTTGACTGTGCTCATGTACCATTTTGAGATATTGCCGTTTTTATGATGCATAATTTCATTAATTTTGCTAATAACAATAGAAATCGCGCCTAATTTTATGCAATTCCACGAAAATTTGCAAAATTAATGAAATTATGAATAAAAGAAACGGGAGTATCTAAAAAACGGTTGCATTTAGATAGGTACATGTGCATTGTCAAATTAAAGGTAACATTCTGGCGTTTCTAAATCTTGTAAATAAATTGTATAGTTATCATGGATTTTAGCGGAAAAATCGTTAAAATTTGAAAAAATTAGGATTTTTTCTCAATTTTCTGATTTTGACGTCCTACAACTGATGATGGAAAACTACAGGAAGGTTGTACATTCGTTTCAAAGCTTAGACAGTTTACTATCATTTGAGATGAATCTCGCCTTGATAGGGTGTATAAAAAAGAAATTTACAGGGTGTAACGTGGAAGAAGTACTAAAAATTTTAAACTCACCTACCGGCGAAACGACGCGTCTTAGCCCCTCCTTCACCTATAGTTTCTTGCTTGTCTCCACCTCAGCTATCAATCCATTGAGTTAGGTGCACCAATTATGAATCTCCCTGTATAATTTTTCCATTATTTTAAACAAACTTGCCAAAGATATCCCAAATTCTGGCGGACGGCAAATGATTTCAACCAATACAACAACTAATCATGCAAATATCTTCGTGTTTTCAATTTATATAAAATGTTTTATTTAAGTACTTCAACACATAGCTAATAAGTTTTTATCTATTGTTTTCCACGACAGTTCAATGCGAAATAAAAATGCAAAGCAAACCAAAATGGTAGACAAACTACACGCGACATCGACGAACATTTAAAATACCCTGAAGTTAAAGACTTTTAATCAAGGACCCTGATAACTTAATGGATAGTAATATTTTTAAAGTGCTCAAGGACACACGGAGAACCAATCATTATAGTAGAACCAATAATAGTATACTTGAATAGAATAATAACAAAAGTCTCTTCACATACCTGCAATGTTTGATTTCTAATCGGAACGAACTCATTCCGACTTCTTTAATGAGAATTCTGTCTGCGAGCTTGTCATCTAAGGATTTGTTATCCTTTAACCAAGTTACATGCCTTGGTTTTTCAGCAAATTGAACTTCAAATGAGGCATTTTCTCCAGCTGAAATGTAAATTTCCCTCTTAATTCCGATTTAAATGAATAATGAACATAAAAATTTGTGCAAAAGAACTACAAATTTGTACAACAAGTGCTCTGTCCAAAAGGCTTCTATCTTAAAGAATGTACATGTGTATTTACAATATTGAAAGAGAAACTGTATAAAGCAAAAACTGTATTAAGGTTAAGTAATAGTGCTATAGCTACTGAAAATGTTCGTGTTACATGTGGTGATAAATGATGCTATTCTATCAACTGTGATTTCTGCTCTAGTACTTACGTTGAATGTTGGCGCTTCTCAATGTTTTTATAATTATTGGTTTCTCGATTGATCTATATGGTTTTTCTTCAAGTCTTGAAGACGACCTTCTTCCAGTATACTGTGAGTAGTCGTCTCCTTTTAAATATGATGCACGATCTTCTGCCCGTGAAGCGGATCGCTCTTCAGCACGAGAGTAGGACCGATCTTCAGCACGCGAGTATGCTCTATCTTCGGCAGCACGAGAATAAGAACGCTCTTCTGTTTTTAATTGTGAATAGTCTTCGTTTCTTAAAAGTGCAGACGCTGCTGCACGCGAAAGAGCAGATGTTGGTCGATCCTCACTTGCTAATCCCAATGCTGTCCTTTCACCTCTAGATGATGAATATCTTCGTACCGTGGAATCGCCATAACTGGATTCGTATGCAGATGATTTCTTGTAATCTCTTGTACTACTGCTTACTAAACGATAATTAAAGCGTTGAAAGAAAATGCATGAAGAGATATGTTTAAATTTAAGAAAAATGACAATTTAAAATAAAAAAAAATAATAATAATAACGGTGATGCATGAAGTAGCAGCGATTTGCACATAAAATTTGTACAATCTGCGCACTATATATATAGACTCTTACTGTACAGGAAGATCTACGTGCTCTTCTACATACAACACCATAACAACATCAACACAACCACAAAGTAACATTTATGTGTATTATAAATTTATGATTTTGAGGAAACGACACCGAACGAATTATGAACTTACATTCATTGCGTTTTCTCGATGACCTTGAGGAGTATTTTGAGGAATAGTAATCGTCCATTTTTCCTTCACTTGGCGCCCTTGAGTCGATTTCACTACTTATTTCTCTATAGTCACCAGCCAAAGATTCAGTACATTCTTCGAGGTCCTCGACACCAGGTGGAACTTCTATGATTTCATAAATAGGTCTTTTAGGAACAGGGGGTGTAAATATGTGCAAAAAATCTCTAGCTTTAGCTTTCTGTACAGTATCTTCGGCATATTTAATAGAATCGCCTGATTTAATAACGGTTGTTTTAATATGTCGCATTTTATGTTTAGCACTGCGCAATGACGTATCCATGCCACTCATGTCATAGTAGCCTTCTAGAAAAGCTTGCGTTTTGCGCTCTAAGCTTTCGGTATGGACAAGGACTTTTTTAATCATTGGCGGTGGTAATGGAGGAGGGGGAGGGGGAGGAGATCGAAGTATTAGGATCTCAAAAGTTGTTGCGTAAGCTATGCGGGGAAGCGGTTCAAAAAAGCCAGGCATGCGAACTGAATGTGGTGGAGGTGGTGGTGGAGGAGGCCCAAATCCATCATAATTGCCATAGTTAGCTGCCATATTATTAAGCATTGCGGTCCATTGTGTCAAAGATGCTCGATCAGTTATGTTAGTAATGTTTTGTCCGTGAGCACTATGCTCACGGGTGGTTTTAGTAGATTGATCTTGATCTGCATCTTGAAGCGGAATTATTGAAGCGTAAGCGTCTACTAAGCTGTGCTGAGTACTATTGTCGTCTATTGTAAATGTAATTTTTGGCGGGCAAGCAAATGATATTTCTTCGTCTTTCTTACCAGTAACTTCGTCGGATTTATGGATGATATCTTCTGTCAATATTTCTTGTACGAGAGTGTTATCACCTGTTATATCTAATTTATTTTTAATATGTTCTTCTACAGATTGTTCTTTGGTTTCTTGTATTTCAATTTCTGATTTCAATTCAACTTTTAAATTTGGTTTTGATTCTATATTAGACGGAGCGTTGATTTCTTGGTTCTCCTTTACAGTACTGGAATGAGTTTCATGTAAATTTGAAGATGCTGTAATATACTGGTCACTGACAGATCTTTCACTTTCGGACTCTTGCAGAACTTTTTCGATTTTAGTTTTTGAACTTATTTGCTGTTCTGAAGTTTTATTCTCTTCGGATATTTCAACAGCTGACGAACGTTGGAGTTTAGGAGATTTTTCTCGTTCACTTAGAATTTGAGAATTTGATTTTTGTTCGATGTGTTTACTTTGCTCTTGCGAAACTCCTTTCTCATCAACTTTTATAATTTTCTCTGTAATAGCTATCTGTTCGGAATGGATACTTTCCTTAACGTTTTCTGAAACTTTCTCTATAGATGTCTGATGAATGATTGTCTGTTGCTGTAAATTAACTTCAACTTGACTCTTTTGTGAAACAATTTGTTTTTCTTCTTTTTTACAAACTACTTGTTCTGTTTTTACAGTCTTTTCATCGGTTCGTTGTTTAGTTATGAAATGATCCTTGGCTACATCTGAAGGTCTAATACCAGCATGCGGATCATGTGCTTCTGCTCTGTGAGGTAGCTTGAATATTGGTTCTTCTTGTTCGGCGTGTATTTGTGTTGGATCTATACGTAAATCGTCTGCGTGATGTTCTTGTAATGCTATAGGATCGTTTATATGATCTCGGATTTCACGTATCCACTTATCTTTGACTTCTTCTTTATGTGCAATTAATTTTACAGGGAAATTTATTTGAGATGATAATAAATCTGTTTTTGGGTGTATTTCAATAGATTTCTCGTCTGAGGAGTCTTTTATTTCACAGTCTGGTAACTATTATTAAAAAAAAAAAAAACATAAAAATTAATTTAAAAACAATTTAACTATGCGGAATTTAACGGTTAGAGTCAACACTTTACCTTTATAATATCTTTTAATATAAAAATTGATCTATCTTCTGATATTCGACGAACTTTGCATACTAAAATTCGCGATTTAAATAGAAATAGATATCTCTCTTTGCTTTTTCCTTCTTTATCAATAGCTGTCCACCATTCGTGTGCTAATAATCGGCCGAGTTTATATAAGCTCCCTTTAAAACCTTCGATGCTAGTTAAAAATTTATTATCGATTGCCCGATGAGGGACACTTAGCATCAACTCAAGCGCTTTCTGAAGATCTCCAACGTTTTCGTTGAGACAAAGAGAATACTTTACCAATTCCTGAAAAAGAATTTTAATTTTGTTTTGTTTAAATTATTATTAAAAGGTATGATAAAAAATTAAAAGAAAAGGAAATTTATATAGAGTAAAATATTTATTACACTTGGTATAGTCCTCACCAGCACCACATAAGTCAGGTTCAGGCAAAAGTGCAACTGGCATTGCTATAATTCATCACAAGGGTGAAAAAGAGATATAAACTGATCCTCTTCGATCAACTTTTGTTACCAGATGAAAAAGAGAAAGAATTCTTTTACGGAAACATTGCCTGTTATGATGTCTTGTAAATACTTTTCACAGTGTGCAGCGTAAGTATGTCTAGTCTAATTCTCTGTATGGTAGCTAATCGAACTGACCCATATAGGAATCCCAATCAAATGTATGGAACCATAAGATTCTATATGGGAAGATGAAAGATTTAGTACTAACCTTGGTCGTTATATCCTTGTCGATGAGCTGTTGGGATATTTCCCCATGCTACAAAGCAACGTGGTATCTCAATGGCAGTTAGTTAACTAAGAGTAAGAAATGTATGTGCAACTTAGCTTCGGAAACACTGATATTAAATATAGCTATTGAATCCGCCTTTATTTTAGTTTTATGTCAGGATTACTCCTGACCGTGCTCAGAATTTTACTACATTTTACTACGACTATTACTCCACACTATAATAGAGGATTAAAAATTAACCTTCATGTGAAGTAGTTTCCTAAGTGCGGTGATGTAGTATATGCCCAAAATGATCTTAAGATCTCGATCATGTCGTAGTAATTATTAATTTCATGTTAAAAAAAGTATATTTAAACTCACAGCAATTCACATGGAGCAAGGTGCCTTGAGTTTAATCCTCTTTAATCCTAGAATTTTCTAATATCTTTTAGTCAATCCCGAACCCATATTTAATGCATTTTATTTGATGGAGTACCTATCTCGTACAAATCCTTCGGGAATAGCCATGTCACTGACATTTCGAGAAATATGAGCTGGACTTACATCTCTTTTAATTGACAACAAGTAAAAAAACTAGAATTGGTCTAAGACCAATTTTTATGATACCCTAGATGAATGCCCATATAAAATTTCGTATGGTCACCGATCTATGCAAGTTTGATTTGCCGCATATATTTCTAGAACGGTTTGTCGGACAGAAAAATGATTATAACCAATTTAATAGGATTTCGTATTCTGAAGAAGGTTTTAGTACAATAAGAATGTCTAGGACGACTGATCGTTTTTACAGTATATGTAAGAAACCTAATTTTTTATATGGCAACATCAAGAAGGGGTTTCCCGATTTTGAAATTTTATTTGTTATTACTATAAAAGCACCATGTACCACATTTAAACTCTCTACATCGATGCATTCTTAGGCAGTGTCTAAATACATAGTGGAAAACGAAATTTTTCTATGGCAACCCCACGAAGGAGTTACCCGAATTGCCTTATTTTCGAACTTAATTTTACTTTTTTTTTTAAAGTTCTTCTACAAAATTTCAGTTGCCTTAGTTAACGTGTTCTCGAATTCTCGTGCTCACATACGAACGGACAGACGGACAGATGGACAGACAGACGGACGGACATGCAGAAATCCAAATAACTTTTAATTTTATGCATGGGTGTCCAATCCATTTGCTCTACCATCATTATTTCGAGGGGTTACAAACGGAATAACAAACTCAGTAGGTATACCCTTTAGATTTCATCTAGGGTATAAACAAGAGAAAAAGTTATAATTGATCTAAGTGTGTTCAGACAAGAGAGGTTTGAAGCGGTGCGGTTTTACGTGCAACCGCCTGAAAAAGTCACAACTCTGGTAAACAATGCAACTGTTCATATTGGCACGGTTAAAGGCGGTGCTTTCCAACTCGTTCTAAAGCGGTTAGAAGCGGGTAATCGAGAGCTAGTGCGGTGAATGACATTGAGTGTATTCGTTCGTAAGTACCGAGTGTTTGGGATATGAATAATAGTAATTATTTCAACTGAGTTCTAGTAAGAAAATTATAGAATGAAGTTATATAGAAGTAAAATGTACTCCAACTTAGCATCTATTATGCAACCCGAAAATATGCATAAAATATATCAAGGTGCAGTTTGATTTCAGTGAAGACGAGATGGAATTCACCGAAAATTGTCTTACTTTTATTGATTGGATGCAGTGCAATTTTTTTTTTTTTTAAAACTTTCTAAATTTTAAATACGAATTTTCATATAGAAAAATCCGCATTGATGTCGACATGGGCATCTTTAACGTTCAAATATGTACCGCTCGAAAGACCGGAGATCATAATTACTATGATCAAAACGAAAAAAATTATGAGATAATAATTATTTTTTTAATCTCTATTATTTAAATCAAAAATAATTGTTAATTTTCAATATTTATTTTTTAGATAAAAAATAGTTTTTCTTTTTAATTTATATTTTTACAGTCGAATATAATAATTATTTTTGATTTTTATTTTTTTATGTCAACAATAAAAATCATTTGTTATAATAAAAATAATAATTATTTAATGATTTTAATTATTTAAATGTATAAATAAAAACGACGTGCTGCTATTAAATATTTTTGAAAAATAAATCTTCCAATATTTGTTATTATAGGTATTTGATTGACTGCGATATAGCAAATAATTTTTATTTTTGAAAAAAAAAAAAAAATATTATCTTCGTCTATAAAAAATAAAAATTAAATTTATTTTTTATCGAAAAAATAATAATTGGAATTTAATAATTATTTTTCATTTAAAGCCTAGTACTAAGGTCTGCGCTAAACTAAATTTTAGCGAGTCTCCAATATTGGACCGTTCTTTAGCAGCTATGACTCAGAAGAAAGATATAGTAAAAAGAAGAAGAAGAAGAAGCATTTTGCAATTTTTTCTTCGGAAATACAACGCGCGGTCATAATATTTCTAACAACAGGTAGTTAAAATTATTTGTAAATATTATATATATAGAAATAATATATAATATATAGTAATAATATAATTATAATGTATACAATAAAAAAAAATTAACAATGATATTGAAAATAACGCCACGAGAAGAAATCGAATTCATCTGTACTTACAGCAAGGACGTACAAAACTACGTTAACTACTAAAATCCAGTCAATAAATTTATCAAATCGCAGAATTCTGACAATAAATATTTTTAGCGCACTTAAGAGCGACCCGGACGGATAAATATTCAAGCTAAATATTTTGGAGACTTACTGGTGGTGCCATATCTAATCAAACCCCAAAAGCCAAATTTAGCGCGTTGTCCTTAGTACTGCTCTTGCTAAAATTCAGAATAAATTTTCGCCGCTCGCTAAATTTTCATACAAAATTTTGCTTAGCGCGGACCTTAGTACTAGGTTAAAATAACAAAAAATCAAAGAAATAACCTTAGAAAGAATTTAATTTTAAAAATTGATTTTTTTATTATTATTTTTCGTAATGAAACTGGCCCGTGGTTAGAGCGAACATGATAACTTGTGGCAAGAATGCACTTTTGATCATTTTTTCAACGAACGGAATAATTTTGCTTATTTGTTCGTTTTTTTTTTATATATTCATAGGTACTTCCGATTGTTGGGGAATATGAGTTGTATTGAAATTTTTCCACGGAGATAAAAAAAATGTTTTTTTTTTGGTTTATTTCAAAATTAAAGGAAAAATTTTTTTTTGAATGCATTTCATTGTGCTGAATGGTGTCTATGTATTGAAGGGCTCTAATTTAGAGCTTCAATCTTACAAGGAATGGGTCCTTACTCGGAATCACCGATTTCGTCCAAATTCACAGTATAAGTATGGCTTGACTAGAAATGAAAGTGACGCAAATGGAAGCTCCAGATGACCACCCACGCGAAACTGTAATAATGCATAATGTAGGGGAGCCCGAGTTTTTTTAGGCTTATCCCTTGGAAAATGCTCAAATTTGCACATCTTTGCGGGAGTTGTCGCGGTTAAATTGCAACATAATTTGAACGAAAGCGCCAAGCTCATTCGGGTAAAATGCCAGCCAAAGAGGAGATATGTAGATTGTCGATTCTGTAAGTCGTATTTCCGTGGGTTTTCTAAGATCGCCGGTAGATGGCGAAATGTGGGTTTTGCAAAATTTGTATAGATTACATTTTTTTTAAACAGGTAAATGACATCCGATCTTCCAATAATCTTATCTTAATAAAAGCGCATCCATAAAAAGGCGTAAAATTGGATTATCGATAAGTTGCAGAAAAGGATTCGAAATAAATTTTCCAGACAGAATTTTGGCCGTCAGAAAATATGCTAAAAAAATTTAGTAAAAGGAATTTTGCAAATTGGATAATATTTACCCCCCCCCCCACCCCAACTACTTTTCCCATTAGTATATATGAATGACCTTTCCACATTGAATTTACCATCCGATTTTTTGATCAGATTTTGTACGAATGTTATACACAGATGGTAGAATATCAAATAAATACCCACACCCCTGGAAAAATAATTGTGTTTTTTTTTTATAATAATATATGGTGGTGGGTTATTACTCTGTAACCCGACGCTGTACTAATCTAGTAATTGTTTCAAAAATCATAAAAAACTCACAATGAATTTAGGAAGAAGAATTTTGAAAATCAGTTGGAATTTCGCCAAGGGATAAAGGGTGGTAGCTTTACAGTATATAAAGCTAATTAATATAAGATGAAAGTAATTTGCCAAATCTCGCAATCTTATTTTGGAAAATGCTCTGAAACTAATTGGGATAATGACTTCTAGTATTTTGTATATGAGAGATAAAAGATTATAGATAATTAAAACGAAAAGAAAGAAGCTTAAATGTTGGCAATATACCCGCAAGCTGGTAATTATTAAAGTTGTCCGAAAAGTTTTAATTTTAATCCCGGTATCCCCTACATTATCCATTATTTCAGTTTCCCTTGGTCATCTGGAGTTACCACTTGCGTCACTTTCATTTCTAGCAAGCCATACTTATACTGTGAATTTAGATGAAATCGATGATGACCAGTTGGGCCCCTCTCCTTGTTAGACTGGCATTTGTTTTATGTTACAAGAAGTAGGTATGAAGTTTTATATTGAAGTAGTTTTTATAACTCCATTGTTGGTTTTTGTTTGAAATGGATTGTTTAAATTCCATTGTATAGTTATGCGAAGCATATTTTACCCTTTTATTTCGCCCTTGTGGTATGCTAATTTATTTCTTATGTGGATAGAACAATATGCAGACTTCCATGCAATGTTTTCGGGTGAATTAATTATTAATCTTATTAAGTTACTTTCTTTGGGCAATATTGTATTGCGTGTTTTTGATTGTAGAATTTACGCAGAGTCAAGCCGCGAGAGTTGCCTAAGCTGGGACTTTCATAAGAAAAGGGCAAACGAGCTTCATATTCGTCATTGGCATTTCGATAATGACATTTTTAATGAAAATCTTCACAATCTCGGTCTGCTTTATACAGTTGTCTTCCTAGAGTTATTTCTTCAATTTCTCGACATCGTCGTTGAAGTTTATCCAGTGAAAACTTATCCTCGTAGTGAGCGTTTGCTGTTAAAGTAGACACTGTTGAGATTGTGGAAGTGCCTTTTATATTTCCGAAAAAACTCCAAGCGAGGGTACTATTTTGTGCAATTGGTGTTCCTGGAGGACCTTTTCGTAATCCTTCTAAGAGGATTTCTCCATACACATCTGCTCTTAAGGCAGATCGATTTTTCTCGGTTTGAAGAAACATGGATCAACGAGTTGCAGATCATGTCCGTGGCTCAATTCCTTGTTTGGAGTGGTGGACGGAGGTAATATGTCCGTAATAATATTCACGATCAGGGCAATAATCGTGGTTGCATTATTCGAGGTTGAATAAGGGTGTATGTTAATTGTTGCTTCTTTCTTAACATACATAGCTTCTGACTTTGCTAAGCCAGTGATTTGTGCCGACATGTGCATAGTGGCCAATGCTGTAAAAACGACTTTCTTTCGGTGTGTTTCTGTACATGAATAACGGGAGAATTTAATCTCTACGAATTATTCTCATAAGTGTTATTAGAGCAATTACTTATTCCTCTTGTATGTCAATGCTGGTACAAGATGAAACCATATCAGACTGCTCTTAATTTGCCAGATATTAAGAGTTTAATGGAAACCAAAGGGAAAATAAATAAGCTTACCCTCATTGGATTCCAAGAATCATTTGGTGAGTACTGTGTTGTTTAATAAAAAGTTCTTGTGAATAGCTCTGAAAGTCAAAAACCTAATATTTACGGGCCATGGGTAAACCTTATATAAATAGCAGGAAAAGAGCTGTATAGTACGCCGTTGACTAAATAATTTTCCTGATTCTTCCATACATACATGAATATCAGCTGCCAGAGCTTGAGCACTTACTTAATGCAAAACTATAGATAATTTTTTATTTAAACTCATCTCAGGTGTACAAAAATATTCTGATCCTCTCGAACTTTTAAAATAAGAGGGCCCAGTCTGGTTTTGTGAAGCGTTTCGTGTCAACTTTACGCATGGGCTGGATAAGCCTGTGCCCAGGCCACGCCTTCTATGGGGCCTCCTAGCTCATGCAATACTTAGTAGATCAACCGATGACCAAGAAAGAAGATCATGGGATATATTCGAAATTGCCCGGTTATTGCCCTAAATTATTTGACTACGGAGCAACTAAATCAATTCAGATAATTGGAACATTTGGCTGAACCACAATGGAGGTAAAAAACTGAACGAATTTGAACGAAACTGACTTACGGATGAATATATGACACATTCCGAAAGGGTTATTATCTTGATATTTAATATTTTCAATTGCCCAAACTTTTCTCTTAGAAGGCATCACCTCTTTTCACATTCGTCTTCTATAATAAAATAAAATAAAATAATGCAAGTGCTATCAATTTCATTAATATCATTATATAAACAGATGAGTCTTTACGGAATGACTGACTCTGACCGCATTTTACTTACGGCAATTTGACATTTAAATTCAACGAAAGCTCCTTTCCGATTCCTTAAATTTATTTTGGGTACGTATGTTTAATTTAAAGATCTCGTTCGATTAACTTAAGTAAAGTATTGTGATCCAGCCTTTACCGCATATTACTTACGGTAATTTGACATTTAAACTTAACGAAAGTTTCCTAATCGACGCTTAAGGTTATTTTGAGTACGTCTGTTTAATTAAAAGGGTGTGTTCGCCTTGCATTATATACATTATATTCCTGTTGATAACTCAAAGTGGTTTAGAAAATTATTTCTGTTAAGGGCCCCCATATCCGAAAGTGCCAAAGCGCCCACTTGGCTATAGGCCCTGGAAGCATTATGCCCATTGTGAGATTATTTTAAGCAGCATCTAAACATTTTACCGCATCAATGAAAATTATAAATAACCTGCATTACGTTTATTACACATCTTTATTGAGTCAGACAAGAGAATTCAATTATTATTCATCATTCCCAACAGTTTTGAAAAGCGTAGGTACCTTACAGAAATTCTCATTTAATATATCTACACAGATATGGTGTACAACTAATATTAAAAATGTTCTCTGATAGAATCTGCATACTACATCTGTCTATTTTTGTCTCAAAATTAAAAGAAATTTTTTTTTAAAAATAGAATGGAATTATTTTCACTGACCTTGAGTAGAAGTTGGTAGTCGTTTATTCGCTGTATTGGCAACTGCAAGTGTTCTGCGAGATTTTTGTCGTCACCAAGCTTGTTAGATAACTCCTGTAATAGAGATATAATATATTTATTATAAGAAAACTGTTTGTATATATGTAGAGCAATGATTGTTTTAATTATATAAAATATTTACAGTAGCGTACATAAGAGAAGATTGCAGATATGATAAGAAATTCAGAAGAGGGAACAAATAATTCCAGTTATACTATAGTGAAAATAATATTAATATAAAATGTATAAAATAATAATAAATTAATTGCAATTTGATAAGGTGAGCAAACCGTTGTAAACTTAAAGCATAATTTAGAGCCAACAGCAACATGGTAGACAATGATCCGATGCCATTATAAAAGGTTTTGAGTTTGCAGTAGTTTTCCGACCCCACTTGCTCAATATAAATGCCATTGTGGGCTCTGGTAAGGTAAGCAATTTTCAAATTTTAGCTAAATATTGAGTGTTCATGGTTTATCTAGGTGGAATTGTGTTGAAGGCTAGCGATTTTTTCTTTGAAAAAGAAAACTACTACTGAGTTTCAAACAAAGCTTCCGAACAGGGCTTCGTTAAGGACCATATTTTTTCGACTATGGGCTCGAATTGAATTTAGAAAATACGCGAATTTTGACAAATCGCGTGATTTATTTCCAGCTATTATCGTGAAATGGTCAAGGCAAAAAGCAATAAAATTTATTGAATTATATTAGAAACTCCCTATATTATAAATTAGGGTTTTGAAAATAAATATACATAGTGGTGAAAAATTAAATATTTCTATTTGAAAAATTTCTAAATGTTTTGTCATTGGGTATCTCTCTTGGACTTGTTCAATTTGGATAGTGCGAAGTATCAAATTAAAACTCGTGCTGGGTTATTATTAGAAAAGTAGGTGAAAAAACAAAAACAATACTTGTTTACAATATACCAGACAAAATTTTTACACTATAGACTCATTTATGGAAATGTTTTGAATCCTTTGCGGTTAAGAGGTTCTCAACATAATATGTCGCCAAATAATTTGTGTAATAAAATTCTATTGCATATTTTATCTAATATATTTTAAATTGAATGTAATATATCAATCAACGTAATCTCGATACATTCTGCAGATGACGTAGTTAGCGATTGTTGGTGTTCAAAAAGAACACAACACCTTTCCTCTTAGGCCGTTTTCCATTACACTTTCAAGATGAATTGCTAATTATGAAGAGGCTCGTGATTTATGGCTTTTTGCAACTTCTTTCCTCATACACACCAATTACAAAAAAAGTGGGAGTTCACTGATAGCTAAGGACTGCTACAAGGATATTTATTCATAATAAAACCATACATTTTAGTACTCATTTTTATTTTATTACACTAAAAATATTTTTTTGTATGATAAATTTTGAAACAAGGGATGCAAAACCTCACATCACAGTCAGGACATTAATGTCTTGTCTCCTTCCTCACTTTTTTTCGCTCTTTCATTTACTTTGGAGCAGCAAACAGCACAACGTCTTGCAGCGTAGGGGGAATTACATCAATCAGTTAGACGTAAAGGGTTTAGGTTGCTTGATGGTCTTCCCACTTTATATGAAAGCTCTGCTGCATGGTAATTTTCTAAATATTGAGAGATTACCTTTTCTTTAAATTTAGAATTATTTGAAACACCTCCATTTTTTTTACACAATACAAATGCATTCCAGAGTGCTTGCTCCAATAAATGGAAAAACATTTTTTGTAATATTTTTTCCCCTGTTTTCTGGTAACAGAGCGAATCGCCAAATGCTGGTCAATCCGATCTACTCCCCCAACCGTGAAATTATAATCGTTTGCCACAATCGGGCGTTGTTTACTCGATTCATTTTGCACCATAGTGCAGCTATCACTGACATGTATAATATGGACTGACTACGTTCATAGAACTGCACTACAAAAAGTGGGCTCACTTATAAATTGCTAACTCTTTCGGTCTAAGGACCAAGTACCAACTGAGAGAACTGTAAACAACAAATAAATAAGTGAATCCGTCGAAATAAGTGCTTTTAAATTGTTTTACCAAAGGCAATTTATTCATTAAAAACACAGCAGAAATTCGAAAAGTTTTATTATAATCGCTTTTCTAGCTGCGCGCTAAATTTTTCAACTTCCCGCCAATGATTTTTTCAATGTTGGCACCGGCGTAAGAATTTTTTTGACATAAGCAATTGAGCCTATATAAAATAGAAAGTTAAGCAGTCCATATTATATATATCAGTGGCAGCTATGGACAGTAGAGAGAAAATACACATCTTTTCTATTTCTCCACCTCATCACCATGATTTTCCCCTTTCTGTAGGCTTTGGTGTATCCACGAGCAACCTTCTTAAAAAAAACAATAGTTTTGGGTCAGTTCTATTTGTATCATAACACCTCCGCTAATTCTGGTGAAGAGTAAAAATTGTCTGTTGTGAGGCAGTACCCCTTATTGAGAAATATGTAGTTTCATTAGTGGCCATAACGACTTGGGAGGAGACTGGAAGATGTTTGTAGCTCTGGTCAAAAAGAGTATTTTTTCCTATATAAATAATTGTGGACCATATATATCCTCACGTAACATGTATGTCTTCACGCCGAATCTTGATCCTTTGAGTGGCATGTACTGTATCAAAACCCTCGAGAATACTTCCCAAGCCAGCCGTTTTCTAAAATGTTCTATATTGATAGTTATGGAAAAGTGCCAAACATTGACCTTATATATGTTATAGAGACTAAATTACTATACATACAGCCAAATAGTCATCTAGTAATTTATAGCTTGGTTGCTTACCTTCCCAAAGGCTACACTTACTATTTATCTTATTTAACAACAAAATAATTAAATAGTTTTGATTACAAAGTAACCTTACCATTTTACGCTCAATACCTCTCAGCTGAGTGATAATTGCATATGGGAATGTGTAGCCGGAGTCCGAATCTGTAGCCAGCTACATTCGATTTCATCAGACCACGGCATGCCTCGACGGCCCAGCATATTACAATGTTTACTCAGGTGAGAATTTTTGTTTGAGGAATTTTAGTCATAAATAAATTTTTTTTAATTAGTTTTGTTAGGAAAGGTATGAACATTTTATTACGTTCGGAAGATAAGAAAGCAGGCTTAAGATTAGCAGAACATCATTTTTCTGTATGAATAGTACTTTAGGGCGGAGGAGCTATTCAAATCAAACTTTTGTCAGTTTTACATGAGAACACTGCAAATATTTTAGAATGTAAGGACTCCGTTGGGCCTCGCATGTGGTAGGGAGGGAGTCTGTTTCATGGCTTGTGAAGTATTCTCGAGGGTTCTGACTGTATCCATCCTAGACGTCCTTTGTATAACATCAAACTTTCGTCTATGGGCACATTTCTATCGGGGGTATATCCTTGTGTTGTGTTTTTGTGTTGGAGGATTATCTTTTAACGTCATTTTCCGTAACTTGCTAATTTGCGATTTTATTCGGCTCGAATTTTTTCCACTACCAACTTTACGTTCTTCGTAGAGCTGGTAACCCGTTATTTTTATACTCAGATATTGTTGCCTTTGAAACACTTTTATTTTTACACATCTTTTGTATCACAGAAAAACTGAATTGTCTTTTGAGTAATTCAAAAATGTACACTTGTTGCTCAACGTCATTGTTATATGACAGCTTCCCGCCAACTGGTAGCATAGGAATGAATTGTGTGAGATCAAAATTTATAATGGCAACTTAGATTATTGTTTTGGATAAGTGCAATGTAAAGTCGTTCGGGTTTTTAATGTACCTACCTTTAATTATAAGTTCACAAGAAACGGGGCACATATTCATTAATAAAATTATAAGATCAATACTTTGTGTAGCTTCCATTACCTACATTTAATTACTACAAAAAGGTACACGTTTTGGCATTGAATTCACCAAGGTTTGTAACATTTTAACCGGTATTTCGTCCCATAGTCTTATTATTTGCTTTCTTAGTTGTCTTGTATTCGTTTTCATATACCATTCTCGATATTACTCCCCATAGATTTTCTATGGGGCTCAAGTCAGGACTACGTGCTGGCCATTCTAAAACTGGCACATCCCTTGAGTTAAACCAAGTTTTTGCCTCTCGGGATACATGTATGGCAGCAATGTCTCATTGAAAGATATAATCTAGGCCACCAATTGTTTCTGCGTGAGGAGTTCAACATACTTTTTCGAATTCATTCTTGTGGATATTGTGTCCAAAGGAAGTTTCACATGGTTCCAGAATCATCCCCAAAACATAACAGAACGACCATGGGAATTGCGGGAGATTCGCAATCCTTATCTATTTTTAAGTTGTGCCATTAGTGCTAAAATTCATCTAGCCCGGGATTGTTCACGGTTGAAATAAATTAATTTTATTTGAATTTTGTTACATATATTTTTTTTTAACATCTATTCCTTAATGAATTAGAAGTGAATTTTTTGGTGAACTTATAATTATATCTTCCACTGTATATGTTTAATTGGTTTTTGTTTTTCTTCACGAGTAAAAATGTTGTAGAGGTGTATACTACTATAGAAACTATGATTTCGAAAATGAGGTAAATTTTGATAAGAACCATTATAAAAGGGGCAAACTTTTGGAATAATAGTAATAACAATTTATTTTTAATTATTATTATTTATAATTAATGAATTAGTGCTAATTATCACAATAATTTTCTGTTACTTAAAAAATTATATGACTTAACATGATCTTGTCAGGTTGGCACATTAGAGTTACATAATAATTCAAACTTCAGCTATATTCATCTATTTAAGGCCGCCGATACAAATATACATAAAAGTTAAGGCTTGGCCGTTTAATACATATGTCGTAGAATTCATCTGTGTTGCACAGAAGCTCAGGTATATTTTTATATCCTACATGATATTTAATAAGTTTGTCATATCTTTTGTAATGCACAGAAATAATGCTGGTGAGTAATGTGGATTGGACACGCACGCATAATATTAAAAGTTATTTTGATTTTCGCATGTCCGTCGATCCGTCCGTCCGTATGAAGAATTCAATAATTATTACGATATTCAATAAGAAATAATATGAATCTAATAACTAGAGAAATTAAAAGAATAACAAGAGTAAGAAATTAATGATAAGCTGAAATAGAAGAAATTCCTTAACTCATAAATGCATTTTTATACGCTTGTTAAATGCATTGACATTATCGCTGAATTATGATGCTACGATTGGGTGGTGAAGTTCATAATTGGTAAAATTCCCTAAGATATTCAGATGTATCTCGATTCATTTTAAAAAGAAGAGGTAATGCTCTTTAATTAAGGTAAAAATCCAGGGCGGAACCAAGCAGTTGGGTTCTATATGTTGAGACTTGAGACAATGCAATTATTGAAGGAAACCTGAATCTTACATGCACATACACTATCTAATTTTGAGAAAACCGCGCTACCAAAAGTAAAGTACGGAATGACTAATGTTTTCATAAGCTTCATACGAAAAAATCTTGGCAAAATACTCGCTGAAAGCCATAACCTACGCAGTCCAGCAAATACTGTTCTGATCACCATAATAACGTTATCGCAACACCTCATCACACTACTTAAAACAATCCCAAGACTATTAACCCTATCATGTAGCGGCAGTATAACGTTGCTTAAAATTATTGGCGGAACATCAATTTTATCTAGGGATAAGACGTAAAAGACAATTCACTTCGATTTACCAGGGTTGAGCACTAGCCTATTTAATAAAGACCAATCACTTATTGTATCTAACTCAGAATTCATTCGCGCAATATAGTCCTCAAGAAGTCCTATACTAGGTCTAATAAGATATTATGTAAAACTTTCATTATTAAATTGGGGCTAAAAGAAAGTAAAACATTTGTATAGCATAGATATAATGCACATCGTCGGCATACAGATGTAATTTTGCACCTTCCAGCACTTGTGGGAGGTCATTTATAAACACGCTAAGCAATAAAGAGCCTAGTACTGATCCTTGAGGAACACCACAGAGAATGGGTAGCGATTCAGAGAGTGCTTATCCTATCTTAAGTCGCTGCTGATGATCAGATAAAAACTCTCTAACCAATGCAATGTCAGAAGAACTGAACCCAAACCTGATGGAGAGTTTCTATAGAAGTAAACTATGATCAATGCTCTTTGATAAATCGAAAAGAACTAAGGTGCTAAATTCATTCTTCTTTAACACATTCTTGCTTTCCACGTGATTGAGAATTTGTTTATACATTAGTTTCTCCAGAACCTTCGATAAAAAGCACAAAATACTGATAGGTCGGAAATCTGACGGTAATTCTAAAGCTTTTTTTAGTGTTGGTAAAACTGTAGCTGCTTTCCACGCTTTAGGAAAAGATGCTATTGTAAGTAAATTTTAAGAAGTACATTAATAATTTTAAAAGGTAATTTGATAAATTTTTCGGCGAAGTCACTTAGTTATATTTTATAACGTATACATATAATGTAATACTACTATGAATGTATACATATTTACACAAAATATTAGATACCTACTTATAGTATATGTATATCTGCATTTGTGTTTTTAACAAAATTGGTAAGCATCTTGATATATACTATATAATGAAACTACTCATATAAAATGATCTTTGCGTATCTATAGATTTATGATTTATGAAAGCTCGTCATATAATTACTCCATTGAATTAAAATAAAAATAAAATATAGAAAAATAGTGACTGGAAAGAGAAAATAGAGTAGCTAGCATGGAAGATCAACAGGTAAGTATTCTAGAAAACTTGAGGTATAAATATTAATACGGATATTATCATCTAGCTTAACCCTTGAGAGCCTCATGTGCAGCATTTTCAAACACATTTGCTCTCCTTGATCTAAGTCCTCTCTTCCTTGAAACACTTAAAACTTAGATTTTTCTAATCCACTGAGACTTCTTGTCCTAGAATGTGCAGAACAGTTTTCCTTAGAAGTATTAATGTTTAGACTCTTTGATGGACCTTGTGATAATTTGGAATAACTATATGCGAACTTAGAGGGCTTTGGTTTTGATACACATTTTGACTTTGTTTTTTGTGATAATACCGATCCACCTGATGGTGATCGTGATGTAATTTTCTGACGGAAACTCCTATTATTACGCGTATTACGCCTAAAAGATTTTATAATCAAAATCCATCTATATTTTACGTCAATCATAAACTGAGAAGAATTGTAAAAATAACAGATAAATATTATTTTGTCCTTCAACGATTTTTTTGTTGTTTTTCTAAAACGATATCGCACTTTCCAATTTTGATTTTTCACGTAAATTTTAATTTGAAATAAAATTTAATTCACTTTCCGCAAATTTGTATTAAAAACGTGCCTCAGAAATGGTATATGCGGGTAAAAATAATGTTTCAGTTATGCTTGTTATTCTAAATCAAATAATTCTCAGGCGAAAGCAGTGTTTGATATTGTGACAGGTGATGAAACTTATTATAGATTTACTGCTTTGAAAGAAACAAGGAAGAAAAAACCCACAATCACAGCAATGGATCTTCCCAGGCGACGTCGATAAATCAACCAAAGTGAAGCGTGTACGGAGCATGGGCAATAAAATGGTTACCTCATTCTTTGGACGTTGGATTTTGTTGCCAGATTTCCTCTAGAGGCGCAATCGAACGGCCAATGTTGAATTGTACATGAATATTTTGTCGGATGCTTTATAAAAATGACCAAGAGGGCAAATTTCCCTGCATTGTCGCTATGCACCCTTAACACATGGCAATCAAAGCTATTGCGAATCTTCCGACTACAAAAGAAGAATTAATTCGCCTTAAAGCACAGATTTGGCACCTTCTGACTTTATTTGATTCCCTTTCATAATTACCTTCGCGGATTGAAATTTCACAGCTCACAAGTGGGCGACAGCTGTAGATTACAAAAATGTTGATTCCGAGGTCACTGAGGCACTGTGGAATCAAAGCTTTTAGGAGATTTGTTGAATCACATGCAAAACTATATATAAATATTTCGAAAAAAAAAATTTTAATTAAAAATGAAATTTGGAAGATGTCTTTGCCATCCGCTCATCTTAAGTATCAAACTCTGTAAAAGGGGCAGAAAAAGTTTCATTATAATATGAAAATATTTTCATATTTTTGTTCAGCATTGCCTATTGTAAGAATGTTCTCTTTATATAAATTTATTACGCTCTTTTGATTTTAAATATGACTAAAATATATTTTGCCTTAAATACATTCAAAAATCATGACGCGTACAATTTTTCTCTTGTCCACCAATTAATGTCACCCATGCACAGCTATTTCCATAGTAAGTAGATGTGGGTGTTTTCCTGTTTCCATAGAAATGATGTTATTCTTGATTTTATTAATATCCTGTGGTTTTATAGTAAAATGTGGGGGGTGTTAGATTTAAGAAGTCATTTTTAACCGATCTTTTTGAAATATTAGGGTATTGACTAGGAAAGGCTCAAAATGTGACAAAAGAAAGATCTGGCACAGAAAATAAGATAAATGGTAGACTGTATATCTCTAAGAACAGCATTTTATTTAATCTCCTCAAGCTCTATAGTCTTAAATGCAAATATTTGGATATATGTCGATTGCCAACTTAACCTTTATTTTTTTTTACATACACATAATTAAAAAATCATAGTAGTACCTATCTGTCCTTCCCTAAATGTCTTACCTTCCAGTAATCCTAATCCATAGTTTTTTTTTTATTTAACTACTAATTTTATCAGAAAACACGTGATCAATACCATTGTCATATTCAATTTTAGAAGCCCAAAAGCTTAGCTTTAAAATGATGTATCACACTCTGTACCGCTCATCTGGAGACTTGCTGACCTTTCTTACGGAACGTTGGAACCGTAAGCTCCACAATTTTGGTGAGTCTAAAATTGTTGCCCTAGATATTTCAAAGGCCTTTGATAGAGTCTGGCATCCAGCCCTTTTAGCCAAACTTAAAGCACTTGGTCTCTCTCCTCCTCTTCTATTATGGATTGAAAGTTTCCTATCTAGTCGCCAAATACGTGTTGTATTAGATGGCGTTACATCTGAACCGCATCCCATAAATGCCGGTGTGCCTCAAGGCTCTATTATCTCTCCAACTCTCTTTTTAACTTTCGATCTACTTTCCCTTACTTTCAATCCCATCCATAGTTTCGCAGATGACAGTACTCTTGATTTCGCTTACTCCTTTGACACTCTTGCGGACTCCATTCTCTGATTCACCGTCACTAAGCATTCTTGGCATTAATATTTCCAGTAAGTTAAACTGGACAGATCACATCTTCTCTGTTGCCAAAGAAGCATCGAATTGTCTTGGATTTCTGAAAAGGTGTAAGAAATATTTCAGAAGGGAATACAACTCGCATATATGGGCCGGGGCTGGTCGCACAGCCTTAGCTTCATTGGATATTGTCCAAAAGAGAGCCTTCAAGCTCATTGACGATTTGGCAATAACCTGTCATATCGACTCACTCGAGCACCGCCGCAATGTTGGATGCGTTTCGCTCCTTTATCACTATATGCATCGTCAATGGTCTGATGAAATATCTAGTCTAATCCCTTGTAGAATGATTCCTGCACGCAATACTCGCGCTGGAAACCGCGCACATCCTTTAACCCTTCAAATTACTTTCGGCCGTACAGTAAAATTCCGTGATGCTTTTTTATCTCGAACAGTGCGAATGTGGAGCAGTTTACCGTCTTCTGTTTTCCCTCCTGCATACAATCTGCGGAGGTTTAAGGTCAACGTAAATCGGTACCTACGCCACTCTCCTCATATCCCCTAATCCTTTCCCTATCTCCTTCCTGCCATGCTGTGCTTTGTATAATAGGATATCGCCTGACTTCAATAAGTGCCAGATAGTAGGCAACTATCTATATGCTTAAGAAAAAGTGCAAAACTGCAGAAAGCGTTACACTTTTGGTACAGTGTGCGATAAGTCATTTTAAAGCTATGCTTTAAGTCCCGATATTTCGGAAACCGTTAGGATCCTCGCCTCCCTACTCTTGCAATTTTTTGCTCGTCTAAGTATGATCTATCCGCAGTCTTCGGATGTTACACCACTTACGGGACACCCTGCATTACCTCCTGCATTTTTATCTTTTCCCAATAACGCCGGAAAGTAGGGTATGGAATACCTTTTAGTTTAGCGGCGCTTATTATATTCTTCTTTCCATTATATATTATTTCTAAGGCACTGCGCATATGGTCTTCCGTATGCATGCCAGTTTTACATGCGATTACTTGGCATATTTGCCTCTTTAACTAATATTGTAAGAACTCGTTACATTACGTCTCACATGATTCGCTGTAACCCATGTGCGCCTTCACATGAGTTACACTGAATCATGGCTCAGTGTCAACCATAGGTTCACTGTTACCAGAGCCATCAAACAAAATCTAAAGCTAATTTGAATTGCTTACTATTCTTCTTTCGTAACAATTATGTTAAGTGATCTTGGAGACTCGAAATTGTAATTCGATATTGTTATAGTCTACTTTGAATGATTGGCTTTAAAAAATAAAATAAAAAAACAACATTTAAGAGAAAGTTCATTTCTTTAGAACAAATAAATAAAAAATACAAAATTTGGATCGTCTACGTTTTTATAACAAATATTTATAAAAAGTATCGCACATTGAAAAAATCTCAAGTTTAATGAAAAAGGAAAAAAATGAAATTAGAAGCTGTTTAGAATTGTTGGAGGAACTTCCATAGCAAAATGTGTAGTGCGTCAATAATTGAGAAATTGGAAAAAGTTTCGGAGCAGTTGAGTTGATGATACGTTATAATGTACAAAATACAAGGTATGTCTAATAGAAGCGATGGTGTACATATGTACATACATACATATAATGAGCATTTTTCATAAAAGACAGTTTTTATAACATTCTTCCATGAAAGAGCTGTGAGCAGTGTACAATTTTAAGACAAAAACTGGAGATGAAATGCAAAGTACAATTTTTTGATAGAATAAGCGTTTCAACCATATCGGAATATCCTTCCGCATAAGTAAGATTAAAATAGTAAGAATGTGTAATAGCACTAACACAAAATAACTGTAGTTCTGAAATCTTTTATTGTTGAAATTTGCATTTTCGGAGTTTCGTTTAGACGATTACGTCTGCCTTACTATCATTTGACATGATCAGATGATTTGAGATGATGATCCAAGGTCGTGAAATCTGCCATTGAGAATTTACATACATATATGAGTTCTATGAGCTCCGAACTGTAGGTACTTTAAAAGTTGCATCAGTTATAAAACTGAGAGTGATCCATTTTTAATTAAAAATAGAACACGTGATAAAGTGAAAACGTAAGTAATTCAAAGACCAATTTACGCCTTCCAATTATTATGTTGCCAAATTCTAAACAATACTTGCCTTTTCGAAGGAGTTATCGTTTGTCATTTAAATGCTTTTGCTTGACAAGTGCATGACACACATATTTCGAAATGTATTTGTCTAGAATATCTCTGCCAAATTTATTTTATACAAACAATTTAAACAAACGTGAATTACTTTCGCCTTGAAAAAAGCCTCATTCAAATGAAAATTGAGAGCAAACTATGCACAATTTTACATACCTAAGAAAACTAGATTGAAATAAAATATTTTGCGCATTCCCCGCAATTTGTGCATATGAATTTCCTAAGAAGTTTTTTGCGTTACAAAATTTTGTATAAGTCGAAGTTGTACTAAAGCAAGCAAGTGTTTAACTAAAAGTGCTAGGAAATTTATTATTCTGACCCTATCGATGCAGAGGTAAAAATTTAAAAATATATTTGGAGTCCTATTTATATTAAAAAATAATTAACTTTTATGTTAGATGCCATAGACTCACATTTAAGCGGGACAAGTGACCTATGCACTGCAGCCAACTTTGGCTTATTGTGCACCGCTCATACTACAGTTCTTCCAACAAACCCACTCTTCCTAAAAAGAGCAGTATTTTTTTGGAAGAAATTTCTTCGAAGTCGGCAGGAGTCTGCATTGTGTAATGGCCTCGTATTCACACAGTACATGGTCCGATGTTTCATCCACTTCGAAACATAGCCTACACACATCAGTGTGTGCAATTCCCATCCGATGCATGTGTTTCTTAAGCGTACAGTGTCCTGATAATATTCCTGTAATGATTCTAAGTTGATTTCTAGATAGCCCTAACAGATCCAGGCTCTGCTCTGAGGAAGGTCTCTTGATGAATCTTTTCGCTTGTCTGGATCCTGTCATTGAGTTCCAGGTTTGCATGGTAGACTTCACAGTATTGTAGGAGATACCGTAGAAATGGTTCTGGTCATATAAGGGGCATGTCTGCTCCTATTTTTGACCAGTGAGCTTGCATTTTCATTCCCATCAATTCCCGAGTCTCCTGGCACCCACTGAAGCGTCAGATGGTTGTATGTCCCAAGATTCATTAATGCTTGAATGCAGAACGCCGGTAGATGTTGTGCGCATGGCACCTGTTACACTTAGAAGGAGCAGCGTTTGAATCTTATTTAGCTTCCTGGTGTTTGTCTTTTGTGTGCATTTATTCCCCCATGCTGCTGCAGCATAGGTGAAAATGGGTCTGACTGCTGATGTGTATATCTAAATCATGATATTCGGCTTGAGTCACCATATTGAGCTAGCCAATTTCCTGCAGTTCCACAGCATTAGTTTACCTTTCTGGACTGTCTTATCAATGTGCTTATTCCAATTAAGGTTATCATCAAGAGTTATCCCGAGATATTGGGCTTCTTTGCACATTGAGATCTCCTTACCAAATAGGATAGGGCTTGTTATGTTCCTCATTTTCCTTCTTTTGGTAAAGGGTACAATTGTTTTTTTGGTTGGGATTGACTGATAGCAGCACTGCAATACCCAGTTTTTTTACTTGGCTAAATGACAGTTCCTGGGGTTCGGAAAATCATAGTAGCCGGTCTCGTAGCCGCCTGCAGCCGGTACGGACTTGAGACCAGCATAGCTAACTAACACAACCCATTACGTTTGACATTTGTGTTTGTTGTTATTTTAAATTACAGAAAAGAAAAGAAATATTATTGTAATAATGGAACATATAACCATTTATATGAGTGAGCGTGGGGAGCCATTTATTGATTTAATAGACGACGCAGATAATAAATTGTTTATGTATATTTACATGATATGTAACTCATACTCTCTGAAGCTGGCAATGGCTAAAATCGTTCATAAAGTCGGGAGCAGCTACACGCAGCTATGCCTGGCTACGAGATAGCTATGGGCTGTGGCTGCAGCCGACTTCATGAACGCGCTCCAGTTAGTCCATTTATATACATGTCAGTGCGTCCATTCGTGCGTCAATTGCATTCAAATGTGTTCCTTTTTCTATAATTAATATTTATATTCTCAGGTAAGTTTAATTCAAAACCTTCAAATAACTTTAAAATATGTCAACTCCAAAATTATATTTCAGTTTAAATATCGGCCGAAATAACAACTGATCCTTTGTGAAAGGGGTTTTAAAGTCAACGTCTAAGGAATGGCAGCTATTTTCTCCTAAGAATTGTGAAGGTGAAAAAACAAAACGGCGAAATATGAGGAGCGACGCATCAAATGGAAAAACATGTCCTCCTCGTAAAACTTTCGATAAAAAAAAAAAACATCAAGCATGAATGAGGCAACATCACGGCATGGGAGAATTTTCATTAATTGAGGTAGGACCAATATATATGATTAATGTCAGCAATCAATTTTACCTGGATTTTTCTTTCTCCACCCTTCAATAAGTAGATATTAAATCCATATTATGGGATATTATTATTATTTTGTTGCAAATATGTTCAACAAACTCCAACATATGATTACAATAGTCAGTATTACCTGAAGAAAGTACCTTATCGCGCCTTCCTCGGTCCTTCCTGAAAGTTTTCACTAACGGTCTCTCACGAATGAGGGAGCCGGGTCAGGCGTTTACCTTCCTGAGCGTGACATTGGGATGGAGTACTCAATTTGGAAGACACACCACTGTCTTCCTGGCTGAAATCTTCGCCATCGCAATGGCAGCAAAGATAGCCCTTGATATGAAGATCAAGGGAAAGGAAATTGCTATCCTTTCTGATAGTGGGGCAGCCTTGCTGGCTCTGAATGGCCCTTAAATAACATCTAAGCCACTGGGGGACTGCAGGTCGTCTGCGGATAAGTTGTGTATCCATGTAGTGGGTTTCTGATCACATGTGGATCATAAGGAATGAAAGGGCTGCCCTTTTAGGTAAAGCTGGCTCTGATTCTCCGTTCCTCGAACCGGAAGCCGCCATATGCTTGCCACCTCGAGTGTCGGGTCTTTTATCAAAGCGGATGCTTATATAAAGCATCAGCAGAGATGGGAGAACCTGCAGGTACACAAAACTGTTTTTTGATGCGCCCAATAGGAATATCTCTGATTATCTCATTGGTCTCAAAAGAAAACAATGTAGAACTATGGTTGGCATCAGCACAGCTCGCCTCACGCTCATTTAAGAAGGGTGGGAGTTATTGACAACCCTGAGTGTCTGTCCTGCCTGGAAAGAGAGCCTGAGACAACCGAACACTTTTTGTGAGCAGGGTGGATACTCCAGGTTCTGCCTTGGTATTAATAGAGGAGTTGAAAAACCTTACTCACCAACACATGAAAGAAAAAATTATCTTCAAGGCATTGAAATCTGTAAGAACAGCTGTTTTCAAAAAAATGCAGACTGTATTAATTTTTTTGACCACACATATAATGAAAATTTCATTTGTGTGATGCGTGTGAGGGGAACTTGCCAAATTTTCGTTTTGTCAGAGCACGAGGAAATTTGCTTTAGAGGCGCCGCCGCGCCGCGCCGGCCTGTGCAGTTAAAAATAGTGCGCCATAAGGTATTAGAAGACGGATGCGTGTTCTGACTTATTCAAGGAGAAGGAAATCAAATTCTAGGTTGAAGTATAGTTGAGCCTGGGTTCGAGTTGAGCTGATTCAAGTCGAAATAATAGTGTAAATTTATTGTATGAGTATTGGTATGGGTTGAGTATTCGAGTTGAAATTTGCTCTCAATCCAATCTTTAAACAATTAAGAAGAGAGCTTTCACTCAATAGACTCAATCTAGAAATTGTTTTAATTTGACGAAGGCGCAGGGATGTGTATAAACGAATAGTTGATGATGTTGATGTGATGAAGTGAAAATGGGGAAATTAATTGCGCTGCTTTTGTTACCGGTATTTTGTTGATTTCTTCTTTAACGTATAGCCTTGTACCAAGCACACTAATTGATGTATTTTTTTTCATTATTTGTGAATTACTGCATGAAGTTAAACTTTCTAAATTCCTAAGATCAGAGTACAAATGCTTGGAATATTTATATGTGTTAAATTGCTATATATTGATATATTATTTAGATTAAATTCATTTAAGACATATTGTACTTGTGATTTTATAACTAAAGGAATGTCGTCAGGGTTGGCCTGTCGTCGACATCGGCCATCTGCGATTTTTTTAGTTTTGATCACTAGCGCCACCAATATTCGAGCGCGGATAACTGCTCTCAGTAACGGCGAACTTTTCGTGACATTGCTGATTTGGAGCGTGAACGCAAAGTATGTGTTGTGCACTCAGTTGTTTGAAATTCCCAGACTATTCCAAAGATATGTTTTGATTGACCAAATTTTTCCTTAATCCGAAGTTATGGTCAAAACGCAAAAGGGTATCCAACCCTGACGACACTCCCTTACTAATAACTTAACAAGTTTAATGACCAGACAAATCCCACTTGGTAAACCCAGTTCTCTTAAAAGACAACTCACGCTGCCTTCTTCCCCGATCGCTACGAGGTGCCAATCGGTAGTACTATAGATTATCAGAGTTATTATACAAGTTATTTGAAGTTTTCGTCTTTAATATTTATTGTCCCTTATAATTGGCGGCAGTACAACTACTCCATTTTCTCCTAAAAAATGAAATATTTAAGGAGTTTGTATTAGTGGCTAATAAATCATCAATTAAATTTGTTATTTTTGATGAGTTTCAATTTGCTCTTCAAAATTGTTTAAAACAATAGAATAGAATTTGAAAATACATAGTTCAAAGATGACAAATATGGAAATGTTTTGTTTGCCGCTGTGTTATACATAATAAAAGAACCAGTTCTTTTATTGGTTTTGAATCCTATAAAAATAATACTCCGGGTGATATTTTTATATACTTATCTTTAATAGTATAAGACCATTTATGTGGCCACATTAATGACCGTAGCCATATATAGCAAACAGACGTAGTGCACTATGATACAAAGGACGTTCTTATCAGTATTACAAAATTTATAAATTTATTTCAAATTAGGCTAATGTCAATATTTCAAAAATCTTATGCTTTATTGACTGCAGGCAACAAGATAATTCTTTTATGCCTTTTCGTTTTTATCTTTTCTTTTATACTAAAAATAGAAAGTGGTGAGAAAAAATAAAAAAAAAAAAATAGAAAAAATTTAGTTTTTCGTAATTTTACAGATATTATGATTTGTGATTTTGCAAAATATAGTCGTTGTTTCTAAAAATAGTTTTTAATTTATTCAATTCATAAGTAAACTATAAAAAAATATTTAGTAAAATTTGAATACGATGAGCCTCAGCGTTTTATCTTATAACTGGTAAAAATCAAAACAACTGGAAGCTTTCGTTCCAATTGTCTTTTTGGCACAGAAACTTCCTGTAACTAATCAATAAGATTAGATTAGATAGTGAGAGTAGTTTTATGTTCGAAGCACTACTGCCACCATGCCCCTATTGTGATTCCCTCATTTTTAAAATTAATTAAGTGGAATTATTTCTACGAACTCCAATGAAGTGTTGGTTTCAAAAAGTCTGACCTAAGAGTCTAATGCCCTAGACACACAGCGCTCTTAATGAAGAAATATCTAACGACTCATTAGTCTATAATGATTCATTATAAACTGCAGACACACAGCCATTCATTTAATATGTTGTACTGTCAAACTGGTTTTGAAATACTTATGGCATTAAAGAAGCGATATGAATCGAATCAAAGCGATAAACTTTGTTTTTATTTATTTTTATTTTTAGTTATTTTTATTTTATTCAATTTAACGATTTGGAAATGATAAAAACATTTTATTAAAAAATATTTTGACATAATATTTTGTGCTTTGCATTTCTTCTTCTTATTTCTCAAATGGGCAGATGCACAGCTGAGCTTCAGATTTATATTATATGAAGGGAAAAAAAACACTTTATTAGGGTACTTCGTTATGATCTGATTTTCAAGCCATAATGACGTATACTATGTGCATTTTAAATAATAGTTAGAACCAATGTTCATTAGATCGTGCTGTGTGTCTAGGGTATAAGTCTTCTGCGTGCTAACACTGCATAGTTGCAAATAAGGTGCTCTGAATTTTCCTTCTTTTATAATCTGTGCGTGCTGACCTTCGAGAGTTTGATGGTGTGCATATGCTCATGCAGAAGAGAGTGCCCGGTTAGTATGCCGGTGATGCACTAGGGTTACAATTCCTGTTGAATTGTAGAACTTCGGCACTTTTTCCTTGGAGTAATTTTCCAAGAATAGAGTTGATTGTCTGCAACTTTTATTTTCCATCCGGAGTTATGCTTGAGTTGTTAGCCATTCTGATAATCTTTCTTAGCTGCAGTGGTCGGGACACCGTAGAAAGATATGGGGCTCGTGAAACTAAGTTTTGATCGTTTTTTGGCCAGCTGGTCTAATCTATCATTACCTGCAATATGCCCAGGTACTCAAGATAGGGTAATCATGTTTGAGTGCGCTAGTTTTATTAGCTTTTACAGGCAGTCTCATCCCAGCTTTGATTCAAAACGGCTCCATTCGAGAGCCAATATTGTAGCGTGGCTATCAATTTTTTTTTATATACGAGGTGAGACCGGGAAAAGGTGTGCTTTATTAACATACTCCCCTTTCCTCCTTTATCTATACACCATTGTATACAACCTTTTCATTGTTGAAACAGTGCTGCAGGTCGACACGTCACATATCAACATCTTCATCAACGTTTCCATTTTCTCCTTACCCTTGTTCACAGCCTTCAATCCGGAATTTACCTTAGGAAACAGATCAAAGTCACACAGAGTTAAATCTGTCGAGTAAAGTGGGGATCCCAGCGCTGGGATCTTATTAAACTGCTTTTTGCGGATAGAGCAGCATTTGTAAGGAGAATTATTGTCCTGATACAGGAGACGTTTTTGGGGACCATATTGGCCCAAACTATATGCAAGTTGATTTCCTAAATTGCACAAAGAGTTTGAGATTAATGTGTTGCTCAATTTAAACACTACATTTGATTCCGGCAAAATGTTTGCGTATTTATCCCTTCAATCACTGCTCACAGACAAACTTGAGCGACAGCGAACCTGTTTTGTCTCTAAATTTTCCTGGGAGCTTTAAGAATAACCACTGCGCACGCGCGTAATACAATGCTATAAGTATACCGCCTACATGACGTCCAGTCTCATTACTTAATAGCAACACTTCTTATTCTGAGTATCTTGTAATAACAAAACCAAAATGTTTGACGGGCAAGGGCAAGATATATTGAATAATCTAAACAAAAAAAAAACACTTTTGCTTTTATTATTTGGGTCAAGGTCATTAGCTAGAAACAAGCAAGAGTCATTTGTATGTGAAAATTTTTGAATGAAAATAATTATGACGTGTCTTCCCGTTTTAATAAATTTTAAAACAGGAATTTTTTAATTATGCTTGCAATTAACCACGCATATATTTACATACACATATCTACCGTCAATTAAATTTTAAGCGGAATTGTTCCACGTTTTAAGAAAACACTTTAATCTTTGTAGAATATTCGACTGTTTTCAAGACGTGAAGCTATTATGTATGTTTTTATGAGAAAATTGTCTCAAGTTTTCAACGAGTGGGTAATTCTTTTTTTTTTAATCTAAATATTGAGGCGAAAATTTCAAAAATAAAACAACGCATTCCTGCGCAATCCTCCGCATTAATTATTGGTTCTAATTTTTGCTTGTGAATCACAAAGACGTTCATATTCCTATAAAATTTGGGTGAAGGGCGGGAAAATTTAAACTGTGTATACCATACTATGTGTTGTAAATGTACAGGACATATGTACATATGCAATAGCTTGCCCTAAGTCAATACTTGCGAATATTACTAAATTACTCAGTTGTTATTTTTGCCAATTATTGCTATTATTTTAGTTTAATCAATTTAGTGATAATCTTATTTTATTTTATATTTTTGATCTTCATCATAATCTTGATGAATTTGGGAATAATTCAATATTTTACTAAACACCGGATAAGGTGCCAACATAAAAAAGAAAAAAGAAAAACTGATAAATATATTAACAACAAATGAAAAGTTTTTGACAGACATATCACTGCGATAACATTCGACATTGACTGAAAAACCTTCAAAATTATTTTGGGATATTGTGAAATATCCAAGAATTTTTTCATATTTTTTCTTGTTTTTTTTTTCTTCATAAAAGAGTGCAAAGCTTTCAATAACAAAAATAAAATTATTCTGGAATCCATATTCATAAGATTAATATACGTGTATGTACATATGTGTATGTGCCGCTTACATCATAACGACACACAAACTTTTTACCACTTAAGTACAGCACGTTTATATTTTTCATAAAAAGAAATTTGATACTTTTTGTTTTTAATGTAATTGAAAACACTTTTATTAAATTTAGTAAATACTTTAAAAATTATTATCTTATTTCATACCTCTTTAGTATCAAATATGCCTACTCGATGGTAATCCAAATGTTGAAAAAAAATCCAAAAGTGTAACAGGAAAGTAATAAATCCAGTGAAATTAGTGCACCAAATTCACTAAAAGTTCACACAATTTTATTGTTGTTAATAACACTAAATTAATTCATAAGATTCAATTTGCGGCATAATCAACAAATTCAAAACGCTGTTATCCTTATAAACCGAAAATTTTGAGAAAATACAATTAATACAAAAAAAGTAAAATAAATATACCAGTGAAATTTATTATTATTTTTTTTTTCAAATTCGCTTTTCGAGATTTTTCGCACAGTCTTTTCACTAAGAGAAGTCAACAGCGACTAAATACATTTCGAAATAAGACAGTTTCATCTCTTGAAATCTAAAATTAAATTTCTTTGCAAACACCGAAGATATGTATATAATTTAATGTAACAAAAAGGATCGAATTTTAATTTTTTGTTTGTTTTGTTCTACGAAGTCCAACGTTCGACAAATGATTGACGATAAGTACTTCAGAATTTTTCAATATCAATATGACGTGGTGCCGAAATTATATTGACATGAATATGTCGACATCGAATCCTCTCAATTTTATAACTTTCTTTATTTTTGCTATGCATATGTCGAAAAAACGAAAAAAAAATCTGATGATCCCATTTAAATTGCTATGGTGGCAATAATCCAGTTTCTATAGATAATTTTAAATTTATTTAACTCCTACATGCACAAGCAGTACAAAGTTGTGTGGGGTTTTTATTTTATTTAGATTGTAAAATAGCAAATGTGAAATAAACGAAATGATTTTGAGAAAATAAAAGATGTGAGAGAAAATAAAATTTGTGAGAGAAAATCTCCGATTGAAAATTATGTTAACAGTTTGCGTTAGCTAGCAATTTACTACAAACAGTAACCTCTAAAATTGCCCAATTAACCAGGAAAATATATCTTAATAGATTTGAATTAGAACTAATAGAGATTTTAAATATCCAATCCACATGTGGAGGAAAATAAATTAATAATCACCCATTTGAGGGAGGCGCCACTGCATCCCTCTAATTTGTGCTAAAATTAGCAAATCGTGTCGATAAAATGATTTTTTTCTGATTTGGAATAGTGCCAAAAATATCAAATTGATGTTGATGCTTGCTGTTCCTGTGAAATGCTGCATGGTTGGTTGTTGAATGAGGATTTGTTTTTTTATATTACCTTAAAGTAATAACAGATGGCGCGCAAAGAACATATATTTTTTATTGTGATATATTCGTTCGTAAAATTGGGGCAAATAAATCATTTTGAATTGTTGATACAAATGGATTTTCATAAAATATAAATAAATGGATGCATTATAGCGGCACTGCCTGAAATAAAATTGTGTTTTTCATATTTTATTTACTTACTACAACGAGGATTCGATATTATTTGTTCACCATTTTGATTATATGCGGAAGATGAATTGTTTTTGTTTAGAATTTTCAAGGGTCAATGAGATCAATGTCTATAATATAGTTTGGAGTTTTCTGTGTAGAGATAATGAATTTTTTTTATACCTTGAATCTGTGGGGCATGCTCACGCATAGAACTAATGCTGGTAGAGAAATATAAATTGGAGACCAATGCATAATATTAAAAGTTATTCGTTAGCCCGTATGTCTGTCCATCTGCCCATCTGCTCGTCTATCTATTGGTCTTTCTGTCCGTTGTCCATAACTCGAAAACGCTTACCAAGAGGGCTGCGCACCAGGAGCGGATCTAGCATTGAAATTAGGGCTGGGGGGGGGGGGGGGTTCAGCTTACTCCACTTAAATTAAAAAAAAAAAATCTACCACTTGTCCATCGCCGTAAGTCGCTTAGTTTAACATACTCTAGTGAGGTACTAGGCAGGCTTCCGCAATAAGCGGTGTGGATGTATTTTTTAGTATACATTTTTTACAAAAAGTAATTTTTTTAATAGAATGGTAGTTTAGGGTGCAAACTGGATTGAAACCAAACTTTTCTCAATTGTACACACTGGTTTATATAATATGGACTGCTCGCTATGCTATTTCATGCGGGTACAGTTTTGTGTGTCAAAAATAGTTCTTATGTCGTTGTCAACATTGAAAAAACCATTGGCGCGAAGTTAAAAAGTGATTTTAATAAAACCTTTCCAATTACTGTTATCTTTGAATATATTGCCTTTGGTAAAACACTTTTTATCATTAATTAACCAAATTTGAAAACATTTATTTCGAAGAACCCACTTATTTATTTGGTGTTTGCACGTTGGTACTTGGTGCTTAGACTGAAAGAGAACGTTATATAAAAGTGAGCCGACTTTCGGTAGTGTATTTCTATGGACGTAGTCAGTCCATCTTATACATGTCAGTGGTTTTACATAAGAACGCTGCAAATATTTTAGAATGTTAGGAGTTAGGACTAAGTTAGGGCTCTGCTGTGGTAGTGAGGGACTCTGTTTCGTGGCTTGGGAAGTGTTTTCGAGGGATTTGGATCACCCAAGGTTGGGGTCCGAAATTCAAATTCTGAGAAAAATCTATACAAATACATCACATCCATACAATAATATTGGTTGAAATAAATTTTTATTTTTTTAGTTTTGGAATGAAAATAATTTCTATAATTTTTTCAAGTTGAATTATATAAAGAAAAAATATGTATAAAATAAAAAATATTTTTTTTAAAATAATTCAATTAATTAAATATTTTTTATTTTAATGACCCCAACCCAGGACACTGCCACGGATACCCACTGCAGCGCACCGTCTTTTTAAACGATTGTAGATTTAAGATCGAAAACGGAACAGATCAGGTACTCCTTCGTAGGGCTGTCAAACAAAAATCTACCGAAAAAAAAGGCATTCGCCATTCGACAGCGTTTACTATATCTTCGTATGCTGGACTTTTTGATCTGTGGCTTAACTGATCGGGAGCTTTTTTATTGATAATTACTAGCAAATAGTAGCGGAGAATTCCATAATTGGTCTTGTTCTACTATTTTACAGCATAACACGGGGATCAGAACTTCAATTATTTTTATTTAATATATTTATTAACGAGCTTCCGGAAATTATTCGGGATGTCAAAAATCTATTATTAACTGCAATATAACAAATTGGACGCACGTCAACACTGTTATAAATCAAAATGAATGTGGAATATTAGGAATATTTGGCTAAGAGTTATTATCAATAAAGATTGCCAAAATAATCCTTTGTTTTCTACATTTTCTAAGCCCGACCGACCGTACATGTAATCGTAAACTTAAAGTCAATAACTGTACAGATGTATTTTGTTGGGTTTTACATATCAGTTAGTTATGGTTGCTATTTATCCTATCCACTTATCTCAACATACTTTGTATTTAATTTATGTCGAATGACTACCTTACGGAATTCGCTTGATTACAAAAAAATAATTAGGTAGAATTCAAAGTTTGGTCATATCACGATTCCATAAGGCGTAAGTAAAGTCATTTCTGAAGATTCGTACTATGTTCATAGCTTTCTTCTATGGAATAACTTACCAGCAAATATTCAATATGCCGATTTCCGAACAAGTTAAAGTTTGTGAAACGTTTCTACTCAATCTACTACCAAGTAACTATAACTCTGTTGCGAACGCTGTCAACAATCTTCATGTTCTGTTAATTCGTTATCTCAATTTACTATGTTTCGTCTTTTGAAAACTTTGTCATTTTGAAAGTTATTTTGAATCAGTAGTATAAAGTTAACTGCAGAGTGAAAAATAAGCAGACTTGTATAAGACCCCCCGTATGCTATTTCATTTGCTAACCCCTCTGTGCAAGTTTAATTTTTAAAGTGGTTTTTCGCATCTATTTCTAGAACGGTTTTCTGACAGTAAAAAAAAATTATTATAAATTTCATAGGATTTTATATTCCGAAGAACTTTTTGTTACAATAAAAACATTGGGACTGATCGTCTTCACAGTATACGTACAAAACCTCAATTTTTGTATGGTAATATCAAGAAGAGCTTGCCCGATTCAGTTCATGTTTGAACGTAAATTTACAATTTTTATAAAATCGTACTATATAAAGTTTCAGGTCTATATATCGATTCGTTCTGAGGGAAGCCGAAAATATATAGCAAAAAATGAATTTTGTGTGTGGCATCCTTTCGTGTGTAAACTTCTATAATGTGTGTGTGTGTGTGTGTGTGTGATAATTCTATAATCTCCCACAGAACCTTACTAACTCCAGCTATAACAATCAAGGCTATGCAGATGAATTCGTCATTACAATTAGGCGCAAACATGATCGGATAATATCCGATTTAATACAGAATGCCCTAAACAAAGTTCGGGTACCAAATAATGGGACTTCGAGCCGATCCTGGTAAGAAATAGTTGTTCCCTTCACGAGAACAAGGAAGCTTTATTTGCAAGCACCATCCCTTGAGGGAACACTAGTGGAATTCTCGAAGGAAGTCTAAGTATTACTTTAGATAGCAGACTAACCTGGAAGTGCCACTTAACAAGAGTATTGGATAAAGCCACAGTGGTAACATGGACATGCCGCAGGCTTTTTGGCAAAACTTGGGGTCTTAAACTTAAAATAACTCTGCGATCATACACATCTATTATAAGACCCGTGGTTACATACGCATCACTTGTTTGATGGCCCAGAACAAAACAAAAGACAGATCAAGCTAGTTTGCAAAAACTGCAACGGCTTGCATTCTAGGAGTAACTGGTGCCAGACGTACCTGCCCAACTATGGCCTTGGAGGCTATGTTGCACCTACTACCTTTACATTTGTATGTTAGGGAGGAGCCCATACTTAGTGCTAAGCTGCAAAGGGCAAACCTCCTGAGCACAAACAATTTGGTTGGCCACTTTATAGAGGACCTGATGGCCAACCTAATTTCAGACGTTATGCCAAAATGCCATAGCTTTGAAACACCATTTAATGTGATTTAATGTGACCGCATTGCAAAGGTAGGAGCCAAATCTCTGTTTAATGGCCCTGAGCCTGTCTTTGGACACCCAAAAAGGCACCTTTCTGCTCAGACCAGGCTTTGAGAGGAAAGAACTATAAAGGAACACTGGGAAAATACCCTGAGGCTAAGCGTAGACGCTTATAAAGTATAAGCAACACAAGACAAAAGCATTCCCCACACTCAGCAGAAAGGAACTAAGGCTCATAACGGGCCTTCCTTCTGGGAATTGTCCACTTAGATACCTTCTTAAAAAGATGGGTGAGGTCGATGATGACACTTGTCGCTTCTGTATAGAAGGCGATGAAACCGCTGAACGCTTCCTGTGTGACTGTGCCGGCTATGATTATTTTCCCAACATACAACTTTTCGTCAATATTCCTGGCTTTTCGATAACAAAAAAATGCAAAACTTTTTCTTGTACGTACTGAAAGTTTCTTAACAATATAATTTTAAATTTTTTTGAGAATAATTTAAGACTTAAAAAGAAAACTAATATATATAAAAAATAACTGTTTAAAAAGACCTTGCTTCAAAGTACGCATTAAAAATACTTAGAAAATAGTTCCTCCCTTCACTTAATGAGTACCTGCCTGCATATATCACAAAAGTTATCAGAGTTGCCCTTTATTTTAAATTTAATTCAATTTTGAAATAATATTACATTTGTGTATGAAATTAAAAGTTATCAAGGCCCGTAAAGAAAAGAAAGTAATAGCAAAGTAATTTAGTTAAGTATTTTGCTATACATTAAGGGCCGTATTCACCAAGCCATTTAATTAAATTAAATTTGTGTTTTAGTACTCTCGTTAGATAGGGTTGGGGCCCACTTGAATTTAAATTAAAGTTATATGTGCGTTATAATTTAATTTAAATTTAATTCAAAGTGTGCCCTAAAACAGAAATTAAATTAAATTTCAATTAAATGGCTTGGTGAATACGGCCCTAAGCACTTCAAATTTCAATTTCGAGAAAATGTTATTCACTGTAGTGTTAAAATTTCAATTGCCTGAACTTTGGCTTCTTTGCGTATTTACCTTGAAAATTTGAAAATTTATACAAAAATGTAATATAATTTATAAATTTAAGTAAATCCAAATTGAAGGGAAACTCTACAGAACTTTTGTGATGTAGGAACTCATTAAGTGAAGGGTGAAATAATTTTCTATTTTTTAAGTGCGGGCTTAGAAGCAAGTCCCTCCCATTCGTGATCTCTATATATGGCCTTGTTCTGAGAATAAGCTACAGTGTTAAATATTTACACAAATATAACACCCAGTTTCAGTTCTCAGAGACCCTAACTGTTATGAATGTTTAAAAAAAAATCATATGTAAAAAATTATTTTCTGCTTTTCTTTCGAAAAATCAAAAATAAAAATTATAAACCGATTTTTATTTAAAAAATCCGGAATAATAATCGGGAAATTATTTTTATTTTAAAAATCAAAAGTGAAAATCATCAAATGATTTTGATTTCCCAAAATTGTTTTTCTTGTGAAAAATTCTTAAAATAAGGGTCGAAATATGGCGAAGATTGTACGACAGATGAGACGGGATAGAAATTATACAGGGTGATTCAGATGAAGATACCTTCCGGTATACCACGCGATTCCTTGAGAGGTAAGATGATCAAAAAATTGTCCCCCCCCCCTCCGTGAGAATAAATGAGTATAACTTTTGAACCACGCCATAATTTTGGTTAATGTTGGCTTATTACATAGCCAAGTATAGTAGCTGTCGAAAAGTATTACTCTGTATTTTTTAATTAAGCATCTTTAAATTATTCTCAAATATTTCCAAAATTTAGATTTTTTTACACACAAATTTCATAAATATCGTTATTTATTTCAAAAACTTTTGTGTGTAAAAAAATTTAAATTTGGAAATATTTGACAATAATTTAAAGATGCTTAATTAAAATATTCAGAGTAATACACTTTTCGACAGCTACTATTGTCAGCAGAATCCGGAGGCAAGCTGATGCAGCAATAAATTAAATAAATAACTACTGCGTCGTTCTTGGAAAGGGGATCTCTGAAATAAAAGAATCACCTTAAATTCCTTCACTGAGGCGAGAAAGTAGCAGGAGATCGACCAAGGACACATTATGTAGTGCCGATGAGTTTTGCTGCATGGAATTTGCATGACGTAGGTAGTTTAAAATTGTGCATGCCAGAGGTAGGTTGTAGCCTCCTCAGTATTCTAAGTGATTAGTGAAAGTGAATGGGTGAGTAAAGTTTGAATTAGTTTGAGAAAGGTCTAGGATAATCCTAAACGGACTACACGGTAGCATAATTGGATTACCTGGTGACCGAAGTAAGGTAAATTAGGCCTAGTATGAGTGAGTGCGTTTCCTCCGGGTGACCATGACTTACATTATGGTCTGGGAGGGGTTTTTAGAGTGTGAGTGAATTTTATGATTGGGATTTAGGTTTTACTCACTGAGACCTGTTCTCACTTGTACCTTTTTATATTTTAATTACAGATCGCGATGGTGTGCAGGACGCGCCGGAGGTCATTAAATGATATTCGTCCACCGACATAATTTTACTGGTCTTGTCTGCTCTTTCTTGTTAATAAAGTAATTGTCAACGTTTGACGTGTTTTTGTATTTCGTAACAAGTCCGGTTTAATATGTACTATACAGCTACTATTCTTGGCTATGTAATAAGCCAACATTAACCAAAATTATGGCGTGGTTCATAAGTTATACTCATTTTTTCTCACGAATATTGGCGAAATCTTCAACTGGCCACAACTCCAAAAGGAAGGTTTCCTGGGGGGGGGGGGGGGGGGGGTATTTGGCACAATTTTTTGATCAGCTTACCTCAAGGAATCGCGTGGTATACCGGAAGGTATCCTGATCAGAATCACCCTGTATACGGACTTTGGTCTAAGGTATCATAAGAATTGGTCTAGATATTTTGTTGATTTTTATATTTGATTTTTAAAATTTAAATCATTTTAAGATATTCATTTATTTTTTTTAAATAAAAATCATTTTCAGATTTCTATTTTTGATTTTTTAAAGAAAAATCAGGTTTAATTATTATTTCTGATTTTTAAAATATAAATCCAAAAAGAAAGCTACTTTTTAGAACTTCGAATAAAAATCATAAATTTAAAAAATATAGGAAATTTGTGAACATTCGGTAATAAGAATAATAATTCTACATTCCAATCAATCCTCTTATAACTTTTTCTAAATGATTTTTTCGTTAGAAAAAATGAAAATAATTGTCATTTTCAGTCCCTGGTTTTATTTTTAAAAACTTTTTTTAATTTACTATTTCATTTGATTACAATATAAATTGTAAGAGCTCTTGAACCAGGGGCGGTCGTCCCGACCCCCCCCCCCCCCCTGTATCATCTGTTGGGTGGAGATTAGCTCAGTTATTTTGTATTTATAAGCAGTTCAATAACGAATTTGGAACTAACTGGTTTGTTTTTATTAGCTGCTGCTAGAAGGCCTAATGTCTAGTGAGTTAGAAAACTTTTTACAGGATGGAATTGTAAGAAATAGAATTACTGAAATGAAATGCTGATTGTTTTATCATGAATTTGTTTTGACAACAAGATATTACGCATAACGCGAATTGTAAGAAATTCGTATGATTTTGGAGATTGATTATCTTGCACAGGGTAAGCCTTAACGCGCGTCCACACATAACAAACATTCACCAAATGTATGACAAACATTTGTTAAACATTTGCCAAACATTTGCCAAACATTTGTCAAACATTTGCCAAATATCTGTCAAACATTCGCCAAAAATTTGTCAAATATTTGTCAAACATTTGCCAAAAATTTGTCAAACTTTTGTTGAACATTTTTAAAACTTTTGTAGAACGTTTGATATGTGCGGACGCAAATTTTACATTCATGGATGTTTAAAAGTTCCAGTTTAATCCGAATGAAATGGAAAACATTAGATGTGTGTTAAAGTTTGTACCGTAATTTCAGTCAGTTTTCAACAGCTTTTCAACTTTCACTATCAAAAGTTCATTTTGGAATTTTTTAATAAGAAGGTCTTAATCATGAATGAGAAATGGGACAAGATAAATATAATAAAATTAATAGAATTATTAGATTCTTGTGAAATATCGAAAATCGAAAAGATCGTCAATTTATCATTCAATAACTGTACTGTAATTTTCTGTCTAAAAATTTTCTGTTCCACCATCTTCTTTTCTGAAAATTTTGCCCAAACGTTGAAGCAAGTACAACGAAAGATGCCGCAATGCACGTGACTTCACTCGGAGAATACATGATTAAAACTAAACATTTGGAAATAATTTTTCACAGAAGCTTCCTATCAGATGTTTGACTAATGTTTCACAAACATTTGACAAACATATGACAAACATTTGTTAGAGATTTAACAATCATTTGTCAACTGCCTATAAATTATGTGTTAAATGTTTGAAGAATGTTTTTTTTTAATGTTTGTTATGTGTGAATGCACGATTTATGGCTACCGGTGATTTTGTACATATATGTAGTTATTCCTGTTTTGGAGACCAAATAAAGATTGTGTATTGCGTCTTGGGATTTTGTTCTAAATAATTTAATGTAATTTAAATTTAACTAATTACAGAAAAAACTTTTAGAGCAGCAGGAATTATTTTGAGAAATCATTCAGTTTTTTTTTTGCAAAGTGCTGTTGGCATTGCTATATTTATGAAACACACAAAATAAAAGATATATATTTACTTATCTTCTACCACCCATTATGTAATTATCATTATTATCTTTAAAGGTAAGAATGTATAAATAATTTTTTCATAAAAATATACGCTCACTTTCATTTAAAAAAATGCTAAAATTTGGCAAATAGAAGTGAAATCTTGTCGCCATGAAGCTATTTGTGAATTATACGAAAAACTGTGTGATGTTTTATAAGCCAACATTTTTAAAGCGAATTAATAAATATTATTGTCTGCCAGAAACGTAGAACTTACACTTCAAAAGTTTTAATGAATTTATTAGGAGCACAAATTATTCATTAAAACAAATTTAAGCGCCACTTAAACAGTCAGTTTGTCCAAAGTATGTATGACTTTCAAGAATTTATTAAAATTCTTGGAAGCAATTACAAATAAAATGTTGAATGATCAAAGAACTTAAATATGGTAATGGGCACACTTGGTTGATTGTTCGTTTTTTATGCTTAAGATTCTGTTTTAATTGGCAACAGGAAAGTTTAAGCATTCGTGGAGGAGAAGAAGCATTCGTGGAGGAGAAGAATATTCTTAACAGATTTAATTGATATACATTACATATTAGCACTTTAGAATGGACATTCTAACGTTCTCTGAAATAGATTAAGATCAATTCCTTTGGATAATAAACGCCTTAATAAATAAATAAAAAAGCTAAAATTCGTCTAAGACCAATTCTTATGATACCCTAGCTAGATGAATACCCGTATGTAATTTCGTATGGTCACTCATCTGTGCAAGTATGATTTTTGATGTGGTTTTTCGCATATACCTATGTATTTATTCGTCGGCCAGTAAAAATTATTATAACTGATGGTTTTTACAGAATAAGTAAAAATTTAAATATTTATTTGGCAACACCAAGAAAGGGTTGACCGATTAAGTCCATTTGAAATTTTATTTACTATTGCTGTGAAAACACCATGTACCAATTTTCAGCTCTCTACGTCGACAAGTTCTCAGGTAGCGTCGAAATATGTAGTGAAAAATGAAATTTTTGTATGGCAATCCTACGAAGGAGTTGCCCTATTGGTCTCATATTCGAACTTAAATTTACTGTTTTTTTAAAAATTATCGTGAGGATGGATAGACGGACGACATGCAATAATCAAATTAACTTTTAATATTATGGTTGGGTATCAAACCATTTCGCTCTACCCGCATTATGTCTAGGTGTTACAAAATGGAATGACAAACTTAGTATCCCCTTTAGATTTCATCTAGGGTATACAAATTGACTCAGAAAACTACCAGATATTATCCAGGGTATTAGTTTAGTAGCGCAGTAGCAGGAAGGTAGTTTGCTTATTTAAATCTAATAAAAACAGCACAATCGTTTCTTTTCAGATTGAGATTTGATTGGTTCTCTAAATACATCAATCGATTGTAGAAACTCAGTTTGGGGAATAAAGATAAAAAAAAAAGGTCAAACTTCGGAAAAGCTCCCAGAAAGCTGGATGTTTGGATGAACCTTTCTTTCGTGGCTCTAAACAATATAGCAAAAGTCCCTATCGATACATGTGTCGCCAAAAATGTTACGCGGGATCAAAGGTAAAAAATTACGGGTTTTCACGAACATCTAGTGAATTTTATCGAAAAAATAGTAGATATAAAATATGTAGCTTAGAAAATTACATACAAAAAACATAATCTTACTTTTTTTTTCGTAAGACTAATGGTTTCGATTTAAGAAGTTGTAAGGTACAGTCTGCACTCCTTAACGGTATCAATGTGTCGAATATTTGAAGTTAAAAGTTGAATGCGGCTTAAAATATTGGAAAATTTATTTACGTGAAAGTTTCAAAGTCCATAACAATACAAACTAAAAGTTATACTACATAGTAGTGTCACCCATAATGGGCTAGATGAAGAAGGCAGTGATGCCAACCAGACGATTGTGAAAATTCCTGAGTTTCGATAGAAAAAATTACTACAATTCCTCAAATAATTGGCTTACCTCTAAAATATAAAACCACAGTATTATTTTGTGGTTTTATAAATAAATGTTATTTATTTATATATTATTTAAAAGTAAAGATAGAGATTACTCTATAGGATATTTTACCGGGTTAAACTTATGTATATCTGTTCAAGTAGGAACTTTTTCTGGATTTTCCGGTATATAGCAAAAGCTAAATAATGTTTTTAATTTGTTATTTCATCACACAACTCATTATATTTTGGGTGACAAGTTTCAAGTCTTGGTTTGACTCATCAGGTCCCAAATAGCGAAATTCAGTGACTTGAAAATTAAATAAAAAAAAATAGAACAAAGAAAAAAAATAAAGGATAAAATTGAGAAAAATAGAAAAAAATAATTTTTATTAAAAAAATTAAAAAAAACAGACTCATTTGAAACGAATCGAACCTGTATTCGCCCGCAGTGGGCTGAAAGAGAAGAATAGAAGAATGGAAAGGAAGAAGGAACGCGAAACACGAAACGCTTCTTCTTCTTCTTCCTTTTTATTTTTCTTTTTCAGCCCACTGCGGGCGAATAGAGGTTCGATTCGTTTCGAATGAATCCGGTTTTTTTTAAATTTTTTAATAAATTTTTTTTTCTATTTTTCTCAATTTTTTCATTTTTTCATTTCTTTTCTTTGTTTTATTTTTTCATTTGTTTTGCAAGTCACTCAATTTCGCTATTTGGGACCTGTTGATTAGTCAAACCAAGGCTTGAAACTTGTCACCCAAAATATAATTAGTTATGTGATGAAATATCAAATTAAAAACATTTTTTAGCTTCTGCTATATATACCGGAGAATCCAAAAAAAGTTCCTTCTCGAACAAATATTATTTAAAAGTAACAAAGAATACATCTTCAAAGATAAAATAAACAATCTCCTGTGCGTTTGATACAGTTCAACGGAAATTTAGAAAATATGAGCATTTTAGAATTTTGGCACTATTGCAAAATTTGTAACGGTTTTGATAGGGGGGAATACAAATTCAATTATATCCGGAATTTAGTCAGACTTTGTTTAAGTCTACCTCATTCAAATGCATAACCGGAGCGTATATTTTCTGTTTAACTGATACCTATCAGAAAGAGAAAAAATAAAAATAATTTAGAGTCACAAGCTGTTTTGAGATATTTAAGTAATAATTGTTGCAATAATTTTACAGTAACAGATAAGCATAAATATTTAATGCGAAAATCTTCCATACACGAAAAAAATTAGCAATATTAATTAAGTAAAAGTCAAGGTGAACATTTTCCTGTAGCAAATTGAAGTTGTTTTTGTTATTTTGGTAGTCTAAGTCAGACCAAACTGCATATTTGTTATGAGAATCAAGGTAGATTTCCTTTGATAAGGCTGGCAAATGATAAACACATTACTCTGCGCAAGAAAGTTAGCCAATTTTATTCCAGCTTCAGCGATGTGTGCATTATGCTGATGGGTACCAGATAAATATTGTGATATTGGTTTAAAATTCTAAATTCCACGAATAGATATCTGATACTTTTTAGTAGCAGCATGTCTCAGCAATTCGCTCTTACCACCAATTTGACGAAACATGACCTGCTAAACCAAAACATTTGAAATCATTTTTCCCTTTTGCAATCCAACCTTTAAAGCAGGATTTACATTATGATGACATGCATTTTTTACAGAAATTGTGAGGGAGATAGTTAATTGAAATTTAAACGCTGCGGAAGCAATCATTGCAATACCTCACACATACGCTCCCCTCTAGTTTTTATGGTAAAAATCGCAAATTGTCAAACTGTCTAATTGGAAATTGTTTTTAATCGTTTTTTCGTAGATATGCAAAGACGGATATGGAAAGAAGTATTATTTTATAATTTCTAAAACATTGCATGAAAGCACGAAGGAGTTCGAAGCAAAGGATGAGATCAAAAAATTTGTCGCAAAATATCAGGTGGTACTGTAATTCAGTTCTACAATCATCATTTTGTACGATAACGAAATTTTGATTTCGTAGTAAACGTCAATCCACTTCGATCCACTCAAGTGCTCACATGAAAATAATTCCCCTCCACTACCGAACTAACGCCGGTGAAGATAATTCTAGTCCTGTTTGTGTTCACATTGCGGATTATATCAAAGGCGGAGTTTTTCTAGCAAATTATAAAGGAAAAGGACCACTGCAGTGAATCTGTGAACGCACTGCTCCCTGCTTGTGGACAAAAAACTACCTCAGAAATATCTTCAATATTTTCTATAAAGAAATATTTAATAACTTTCAATTTCGCAATATTTAATTACAAACTCAAAACATACTTTTGTTTATTTCGACAAATAATTTGACTTGATAAATATGTATATCTATATGCCATAAAATTATAGTAACAACACCAATATGGCAGCACGAGTAGTCCAAATTGACAAATTAGGGTTGCCAACAACAATGTTTTAGTTTCAGTAACTATAGAAACTCCCTATGCTTTAGGTCTTAAGGTCCGGAAAAAATTCAGGACGTGTTTGCTTCTCTCGTCACTCATAAATAAATTTCAGTATACGATGTACTATCTCCCTCACAATTTCTGTAAAAATTGCATGCCATAATAATGTAAATCCTCCTTAAATGGAGTTTTATAAAAAATAAAAATTAAAGCACAATGAAAATATTCAAAACCTTTGAGTTCCGGATCTTGTTGTCGTACTGAACTTGAAACATTGGATATAGAGAGCACTATTAGCCATAACACCATTAAAAAATAGGAAAATCTGAAAACGAATAATCTGAACTATGCACTTTTCCAAACTTTGATTATACAACAGGAGAGTAGAATTAATATTCCACTCCAGTGATTATCGTTATGTGCTAGTGTTTCTTCAATTCGTAGAAGATCTCTGTAGCTGGGAGCAAAAACATTAATAGAAACTTTTAGCGCACAGAATATCCCTACACATCGTCACTTTTGAAACTTGTATACCTAAATTCCTAAAAACGAAAATTATCCCTATATCTACGGATAAAATCCCTAAGTTGGCAACACTGGATGAAGGATGAACTCCGAAACGTTCTCGATTGTCATACGACTTTAAGGGACATCTGCTCGCCTTTCTTTTGTCAGAGTATAAATTTGCTTATAGGCATCTGTTTTATGGATTGGTCGACTTTAAGTATAGGAACGAAGTAACGTTAGTATTAAGTGATATATTTTTGTGAACGGACGTGTCCGCTTTCTAGTTTTATTCATTTATTTTTGTATTTATTAAACAAAATATCCAAAAATGCCAGAAGTTTGTTTAATTTGTGATAAATATTTGCTGGAAGGTAAGACTTTGTTGTGGAACATGGACACGTGGACACGTTGATACAGTCAAGTGTTGAAAACAAGGATGGAGAAGACGAATAATTACGAAATGCTAGTTCTATGGTAATTCATTTAGAGTGCCGAAAACGTGATACGCGTGAGATAAAACAAGCACATCGACATCTACGAGTCCATCTTACAACGAATACGTTCCAGTAAACCACGCTTTTCGTTTAAAAGCCTTTGTATTTTTTGAGGTGAAGAAGAGATTGAAGAGAAGAAGGAAAGAAAGGATAAATATTCACCATAAAATTCGTTTTATTTCGACGCTTTCCTTTATGGGCTCCGTTCTTGAGATTGCAGAAAAGCATAATGATGACACACGGTGAATTATTTACGAACGCGATTTGGTCGCTGCTGAGGCTCGATACCACTCCGATTGTTTTAAGCATTTTATGAAGCCTACCATGGGTAGTACGGTTGGTTGTCGTGAAGATTGTAAAGTATCATTAACGATGGAAGAAATTATATTCATTTATTGAAAATAATGATGAACATCAGTTCATTTTAAACGAATTAAAAGATCTGTGCAAGGATTATGTTCCACGTGACAAGACTATTAAAAGTAAACTTGTTACAAAATATGGTAAAAAAATAACTTACACAAAACAGTCCCTCTTTAACTAGTCTTTGTTTCAACGACGCACAATATGATATTTTACAAAAATTATGGTATGACAACTTTATGAGGCAAAAGAACAACTTCGAATTTTAAAAACAACTGCAACTGCAACAACTCCTAGCAGAATGTTCGAGAAAATGAATGACGAAATTCCAAGCTCACTGACCTATTTTTGTAAAAGAAATAATTTAAAAAAATCGGAGATTTCTACTGGATCATCTTAAACTGAAATGCACTGCCATTAGTCATGCCATTCAGACAGCTGTTCGTCCAAGATTATTTATATCTCAATTGCAACTTGGTCTATTGATATTTTGTCACCGACGATTTGGATCTAAGTACCTCATAGACGTATTATTGTCCTTTGCAATGTATACATTCAAATTCAAATTCAAATTCATTTAGTCCTGGTGACAGTACATACAAGATTTATAATCTTTTTTAAGTACAATATTGTATATTGGCTCTAGAGATAATTAAAAAAAAAAATTTAAATATAAGAGGAAACAATCTAAATAAATCGTGCAGCTCAAATGCGAAGATAAAATTTATTATTTAAATTTTACATGTTATTTTAAGTGGATTCGAACTAGCGTTTTAAATACAATGACAGTGTCTGCCGTTTGAATAGTAACAGGGACACTATTCCACAGTCAGATGATCTGAACAAGGTACGAATTCTCCATGACTAGCTTATGAAATCGTGGGAATTGGGATGTTGTAAACAGGAATAACTCTCTAATATACTCCGGCTTATTTGACTTCAGAATGTTATACAACAAGATAAGCGACCTACGTTGTAGAAAATGTTTCAACGAGCATCCTACTAACTGCATTCGAAAAGAGGATACATGGTCAAACCTACGTAATCTAAAAATGAATCGACTACAGTCATTAAATGCAATCTCCAATTTATGTCCACACACACAGTATCCAACAAACAAAAAACAAATGCTACCCGAAGTGAAGTGAGGCAAGATTAACGATTTCACAAGCATTAGACGAATACTACAAGGTAATATATTAGCAGAAGGCCAAAGCCTTTCTAAACCAGTATATATTTTCCTCAATTGCATATTGACATTATCATAACACTTCATACTTCTATTCAAGGTTATCCCTAAATTGGTGACCTTACTACGAATCGGTAGAACGGAGCCATTTAACACTACTGGTGGAACATCAAGCAAATCAAATGAATTATTGTAGAAGCTTATACACTACGACTTACTAGGGTTTAATTGTAACCTATTATACCTAGACCATGCATGGATTCTGTCTAAATCAGAGTTAATACGTTCTATGCAATCATCAATAAGCCCAATTGGACGGCTCAAGTACAATTGTACATCATCTGCGTAGAGGTGAATGCTCACTTCGCGAACCATTACTGGTAAGTCATTAATGAATAGGCTGAACAACAATGGACCCATGATAGAACCTTGAGGCACTCCTCGAACTAGCGGTAGCGGAATGGATATTCTATCATTGAGCTTGACTTGTGGACTGCGATCAGATAGAAAACTACAGATCATCGATACTGCTGTATTACTAATTTTAAAAGTGGCATAGAGCTTCTGCAAGAGAATGCTATGATCAACGGTATCAAAAGCTTTTGAAAAATTCAAAAGCACCAAGGTGGTAAATTTGTCCTGATCCATAGAACTTCTTATGTCAGTGGATATCTTTAAGATAACAGTTTCACAACTATGTTGCGTCCTAAATCCGGATTGCCAGTAGATCAATAAATTAGTTTTGTCTACGTGTTCAGAAACCTGTCCGTACATTAATTTTTCAACCACTTTAGTTAGAAAGCATAGTATGCTAATTGGAATTGGAAGAATATTAGCAATTTTCCAATTGGAGGGAAAGAAGGTGAGAGGTCATCAGGGCCAGTAGCATCAGATTTTATTGAAGTAAAGGCCGAAATAAGTTCATCCATGTTAACACACCGGTAAGAAAATAGGTCAGTAGAATCATGCGAGATACTACTTACTGAATTGGATAATAAACCAGCCTGATGTTGAGCAGATGTCTCATCAGGAGTAACTCGAGGTAAAAACGGCATTCAATTGATCAGGTTGGAAACTGCAGTATCTCTTGTCCTTTCCATATACACCGATTTGCCGCAGATTCCTCACAACTTTTTTGAATCAAGGTTAGTATTAATTTTGGAACTATAATACTGACGTTTAGCCAGTTTAATCGCTGTGGTGGTTCTATTTCGAGCAGTTTTGTATAAACACCTGGCTTCGTTGGTTTTGAGCCGTCTATAACGTTGATATAGATACTCACGCTGTATAATTAGGGTGCGGACTCTTGTAGTAAAACATGGGCAACAATTCGCATAAGTATATTTCACCCGAACAGGTACATATTTATTATACAGCCATAACTTTTGAGTATATCTGGCTCTCCACATAATAGAAATAGTTTTGTTCCCCAAGGATTGGATTTATCTTTTATATATTGCTTAATAGATAGCCTACCCTTAAAGGGTTCGTAAGCCACATTTAGCTTGTGCTTGCTATTGGAATCCAGGCCGGCATACACGTCGTTGCTGAAGGGTATAATAGAAACCATCAGTGCCCTGATAAATTTCATGCGGGTTGATGGGGGAATGAAATGACCAGTCACCCAGGGTCTTTCGGTCCACCATAAATCTTTCCTGTCAACATGCTAACATGATCGGACCAATCAAAGACCTTATTAATTACAACTCCAAGATTCTTAACTGGAATAATGGAATCGCCAATCTCAACACGGGGAAGACAGGAGGTATCAAGGTTTTCTTTAGAAATAACAATACCATTACACTTCTGCGGGTTCACTTTAAGCTGATTTACATGCGACCAATGTAAAATAGCAGACAGATCCTCATTTAGCCGGAACACAGCATCCTCAATTAGTCCCAATGGCCTTTGAATATAAATTTGTATATCATCTGCATACATATGAATATGACAATGATTTATGGACTCACATATGTCATTAATAAACATGGAGAACAAAATGGGGCCATTCAATGAACCCTGAGGAACCCCCCGCCAAAACCGAAAGAAACGAAGAAGACTGGCCATCTACTTCCACTTGCTGGAATCTATCCGTTAAGTAGCCTTGGAAAAATCCAGAAGAGTCAGCACAGACAGAAAGTCCCTATCAATTCCCTCCCGTATGTCATGAGTTATCTTTAAAATAGCGGTGGAACTCGGACTGCCATTTACATAGCAATTCGTTCTCCTCCAAGTATGGTCTAATCTGCATGCTTACGAGCTTTTCCAAAATTTTAAACAGAAAAGATGTGATACTAATAGGACGAAAATCACCAACAGAGAGTGCCTTAGCATTCTTAGTATGATGAAGTTATACAAGAATTAAAAATATGGGTCAGCTCCTGAATAACGAGAGGTAGTAACAGTTTTAAGAAACGTGAACAGATCCCATCCAACCCTGTAGCATTCGAATTAATAGAAAAAATTGCGTTTATAACGTCAGTCGCACATACATTAGAAAGGGAGAAGCTAAATGTTGTTAGTGCATTTGGTATTCCAATATTTTGAAACAAAGTAGTTGTAAAACTAGCATTTGAAGTAAAGGCTGGGTTGAAACCGTCGGGGCTGATTTTCGAGAAGTTTTTGGTCTGAGTTTTTGTACCTCCTATACTTTTATGGTTGGACCAAAGTATTTTAGGAGGTAGATCAACATTTAATTAACGCGAAAAATGGGGTTTTTTTTTGATGTGCAACTTAATTCTACCCTACTCCATTCTAGGTCTGAAATAGGATTTGTATAGCTAGAGGACCACCAGATGAGTTGAGCTAAAATATTTATTTCATGTTTTTAGAAATCTAACTCATTTCGAACAGAACAGAAAAGAAGTAATCAGTCCAGCTAGAAATTAACATTCAGAATTCTAAGTGATGGATTGCTGGAAATCAATGATCCGTTGAAAGATGCGGAAATTATTATATATTGGTCCTTATTTAAATAAATCAAATTTAGATGCATTGGATTTAATGTGATTTGTTCCTATTCCAAACGAAAATGTCAGTAATGTCTATATTGAATGAACTCATCATCCTATCTCTTTTCATTCATACAGATTTCCCCTGGAGTCTATAAAAGTTTCAAAAGAAAGCGAAATCAAGGATACTACCATCAAAAATACTATGAATATGTCTGTATAAAAAGCAATAAAACAGGCTGGGATACACCGGTATTGATAAAGTGAAGCTCGGAAGTAAAACTATCTAGCACCACTGTTATACTAGATCAAATAAAAAAAAAATTAATTCAGACTAGTTGATTCTCTTAATCTTAATCTTACCGATATATCTGATGGCCTTTGAATACATTCGCCTTATGTGGGTGTAATTGTATGTGTCTATGAAGCATATAGGCGGAATTTGAAGCGAACTTTACAAATAAAATGTAAAAAATTATTATATAGATATTTAAATGTAGGTTCCGCATTCAATTGCAATCCACAATCTAATTCGTATTCAAAAGATGCGTTAACACCACCTACAATGACAAAATGGAATTGGTATGCTGCCATACGATTGTAAAAGCAGAGATTTTTTTCCAGCCGGCAACTAGAACTGATTTCTGTGCACTAGTCACCGTGATATATTTTCTATACGTATTAATTAACCTTGAAATAAAAACAGTATTTGAAAGCAGTCTTCTATTTATTTTAAACAACTTTATCCTACATAAATATAGAAATAGAAAAACTGCTGTGGTACAGGGAATAGATTGTGGTGAACAGAGCCTAAAAAATGAAACAGATTTTCGTGGGTCAACTTACAGTAATGGGATGTGAAATAGATATAAATATATTTAACAAACTTTTTACCATAATATCACCAAAGAAAAGCGAGATTGATAGTGCTAAATTTAATTGAATATTACCAGCAAGTAATCCAATCCATATTTAGCTAAAGATCCTCTATGTAAATATAACTAAGAAAAGGGAGAAAGGCGCACCCAGAACATAATTTAAAAATAGAAGACAAACAAATAAATAATTAAACATATAAATACAATGGTACTGACTTCAAACTGACCTCCACAAACAGGAAACCAGAATCGCCGATGTAGAAGAATAACGATTCACAACTCGGATAACGGGCAAGGAGTCCCTGAAATTTAACGTTCAACTTAAAGTGAACGACGAACATAAAATGAAAAAATGCTCACGCCAGCTTTCAAAACAAAGGATACGTCGCGAAATTTATACCATTTATAGCATGCAAGTTCAGGATTTCTCGAATAAAACACCAAAATAACCAAAGAACTAAAAAAATTTGAAAGAAGACTTAGTAAGCCGACCATTATGTCAGTTCAATAGAAGGCATCGATAGAAGCGGTAAGTGTTACAACTCAGATTGAGCAATCTTTTGCAACAAGAATATTTCAATAATGATGAGGTCTAAACAAATCCTCATGGATTATGATCATGAAATTGTGTACAAATAGGAAAAAATAGATACAAACGCAGATGCCCTGTCAAGAATAAAATGGACTCTGAGAAATTAAAGTCAAGGATACCAAATGAAATAAACATTATCACACGCAATATGTTGAAAACGCAGCAAAACGCAATGAAAAAAAAGATATAGGATAGAATCAGCCCAATTCTATATATGGGAATGCACATCCTTCCCCGACATAAGAAATATTAGGAGAAAGCAATTCGATACAGCGTACGCACAAAAGAATGCGAAAGATAAAAGTTTGCCAGAAAAATATATAACTAAAAAAGGGGTAACCGTTCAGTACATCGATAATCCTATATTTAACGCTGATTACATAATGGAGAAGCTGATACAAAAGATAAACGAGAATAATATTAAAGAATTAGCACTCGGAAAAGACGATGCGATATATAATCATATTGAAATAAATGAATTTAAAAAGAAATTCAATAAGCTGCAGCAAAATAATAAACGTGGTAAGGCAACACCACTGAATACGGATAAAAGATCCAAAGAAAAAACAAGAATTAATAAAAGAATACCATGACAGCATGAATGATGGAAACGCTGGAATTAAACGCTGCATAAATAAACTGAAACAAAGGTATATATGGAAAAACCTTAACAAAATGTTTAAGGAGTATATAAATAAGTCTAATAATTTTGCGAAGAACAAATTCAAAAAGTACACAAAAGAACTTCTGGTGATAACAGACACACCTAACGGTAGTTTTGAAACGATGTCAGTTGATACAGTAGGACCTCTAAGAATGTCAAACGGTTTTAGATACATCCTGATACATACCCGATGGAAACAAAAGAAGCCTGCTTTATAGCAAAAACAGTTGTTCAATGATTTATTTTGAAGTATGGATGTTTCAAAACATTGAAAACAGACAGAGGTGCGGAATTTGTAAATGAACTACTCAAAAACATTTGCGAATTTCTGAATATAAAACATGTCACATCCACACCGTTCCATCACGAAACACTAGGATCGATTGAACGAAATCATAGAGTGCTAAACGAATACTTAAGAATATTCTCGAAAGAAGACAACTGGGATGAACTACTATGTATTCTGCTACAATACAACACCACACACAGATACAAGTTATACACCATTCGAATTAGTATTTGGAAAAATAGCAACACTACCAGCAGAGATTCTGAAAAGTAAGGAACAAATAGATAGCATACACAGTTATGCAGGAGAACTGGCAAGTAGGTTGAAAAGAGCTCATGAAAAAAGCAAAGAACTATTAGAAGAAGCTAAAAAAGAGCGAAACATAACGAAAAATAAAAACTCTAACCTCTCAAATTTCAACGTCAAAGATTACGTATACTTGAGAATGAATTCCAGAAAGAAATATGAAAGCCCTTACGACGGACCATTTAAGTTCATTAAATGAAAAGGAGTGAGCTCCACAATACCTACTAATAAAAGAAAAACCCAAAGAAGTACACAATAACAGGTTAATAAAATGTAAATTTATGTAAAGCATTATTTCAATATAATTAATAAAATATAAGGTATCATGTTCATAAAAAT